>JAJPUD010001193.1:172632-185132 GCA_023553655.1 Myrmecobius fasciatus | reverse complement strand
TCACATCCAAATTCATTGGAAGTTTGGGAGGTATTCTCACAGTTTAATTTGACTTTTTCCCATTAGTAGCATAACTAAATGCAACTAACTCTTTTTCCCCTGGAGAAACTGTTCTTGGGAATCTTTGAACAATTTGTGGGGAACAATAAAAAGTAGTTTTGGTTTTTTTAAAGTAGAAAAAATTGGCAGTTTCCCATTAATACTAAATTCCTTGAAGTGCTGATGTAATAAATCATTAAAATTAAATAGTTGAAGAAAAACATTAGGAAATCTATTTTTAAATTAATACAATAATCATTTCAGTCAAAACAGAAAAAGAATTTTTTCAGTTGAGGAAATGCAAATATTTAAAATAAAAGTTTGCATGATTGGTATTAGGATGTACAGATGTAAAATATTAGCATCAGTTGTGCATATTCAAAGTCTTCTGAATTGATATATTAAAAATAGTCATAATCAGTAGGACCTTATATTAATAAATATTACCAACTTGTTATTCTGTCATAGGAGAAAAATATAGTCAAAATAAAAATATGAGAATAAGCAAAGTTCACTAATAGTTGAAATGCATAATTTCAGGGATTACCATATTTCATGACATTACATTTGAAATAAATAATTGTTTGAAAAATTAATATTCTGAAGCATTTTGTTGATATTTCCATATTACTTTTTATCCATAATCATTAGATAATTACAATAACAAATACAACTTACAAATGATCTTAAATATAATGAATGCAAATAAAAGACTATCACAGTAACTTTCCTTACAAAGAAAAAGTTGTATTTACTTTTTATTAAAAATTCCAAGAAAAGGAAAACCAAATTCTCAGTTCTAATTATATATATATTTTTAAAAAGTTCAATTGGATTAAAGAATAAGAAATTAGCGCCAAAAGTCCCACGTGTTGGAAACAGTTTTTTTGTAAGCAGCAAAATATTTTCTAAAACTTCAGAGTACACCCTTCTTGAAATGGAAAAAAACCAAAACACCAAAACACGAAAGAAGCAAAAAATCATGTGACCTCTTTCTGTGGCTAATTCTCACTTATAAATTTTAAGTAATACTGCTTTTTTGGTGAAAATATGCTTTGATATTATTTTGGAATACATGAAAATACATATTGGAAAATCTAAATGAAGCTCATTATCCAGCATATAGCTTTAAAATCCTTGAATTCTGACATAGTTTTAATTCAAGAAAAGTCATCTTCACAAATCTGTCTTTTATCACTTCTTGTCCATTTTCACTAATATGCATTTTGTTTCAGTCTGTAAGTTCTAAAACTATGTTAAACACATCCATTAAATAACAGAATTTTAGCATTTTTATTTTAACCAAACAGGGAGACAATTTATGAAATGCTATAGCAGAAACAATAATGATTATTTTAGTACTATGTAACTAGGTATTGTGTATACACATACATACACATACAAATATATATATATATGTATATGTATATATTTGCAAGAGGGAGAAATTAAGAATCAAGCACCATAGACTTCATAATTGACATCAAAGTAATTTATTTTTCCATACTGGCAGCTCAAGAACTAAGATTTGAACCTATAAATAAATAGCCAAGGGGGGTTAACATTAATTTATAGTACATAAGGGTAATAATGAAGAAAGTAGGAAAAAAATGCATCCAGTACATGAATTAAGGGATATTTATTAGATTCTTTTCTCTTTGCCACTTTAAACATATCTAGGGATAGTAATGTTTTAAAAGATTATAACATCATCTAAATACTATGTTGTTCTGTGTGAATGTATGGGAGATAACAAGGTGCTGATGGAGGAAGAACACCACTTTGCAGAGACCAGGAAGACTACTGATCAAACATTTGTGCTTCAAGCCATACATACGTATGTTGAGTGGAACATGAAATTTCTTTTCTTACATGCATTCAGGAAGAGAAGTAAGAAAAATAGGCGCTGAAAAGGTATAGAGGCTCTTTCAGCTAAAGTGAGGAAATGTGTAAAGTTCACAGCTGTGCCAATTTTTTTGCTCTGTGTACTTAAGGGTTGCACACCCTCTGTCACTGTTCAAACTGTATTTCTGAAAAAAGATCTGTTCCCCTTAGTTTTCTTAAAGGGGAAAAATATCTGTTCAAACCTTTCAGCAGAATTCTAACAGTTTTAAAGATAATACTGTTCTGGAATAGATTTAAATTTAAAATTTTTCTCTTCTTAGGATAACTCATAAAATGTATACTGAATGTTTAACAAAATGTTCCTTTTCTTAGGATCAACTCTCTCAATGTGAAAGGAGCCAAAAAACTGTTTCACTATTGTCTCAGCTTTGATTAATTCCTGATCTGTTCTTTATTAAGCCACTTCCAGTTTTGCATGAAAATGGCTGGCGAGTAAGGCATCTTTCCAGTTAGATTAGATAAGAGTCTATACATAGGAAAATGTTTTCGAGGCTAGAATCAGAGGGTATTTTTCTTATAGTGTATTTTAGAAAACATTTTTAAAAGGTAGACATAGACACTAAATGTACATCGGCGTGTCATTTGGTTTGAATATTGTCTAAAAACATTTTTAGCATTCTGTAAAGAATATAAAGAAGATAGCTATGGCTTAAAACTGGTGATAATCTCCTTAAGGCTTCTTAATTAATAAAATCTAGTTTGAAATGGAGAGAGAAGAATTTTCGAAAAAGAATGTTTTTTTAAACTTATTACTGTGCTATGAAGCATAAAAACAAACATTAATAAAGTTAAAATACCTGTCATTAAAAATCTGGAACATACTTAATAATGTGAATTTGCTGAAGAGAAAAATAATTCCTTTTATGTAAAATAATGTCTAACCTTTAATGTATTAAATAAAAAATGCTGACATTTTTCATTTCAATGCCAATAATAGCCTCATAGTTAGATTTAGCACATTTTCATATACAAAGTCATTTTAAACAATAGCTCACAGCAAATTTCTTTTTACTTCATTGGGGGTGGTGGTACTGGTGGTGGTGGTTATAAATAAGCTACCCAATTGCTAAAGACTAGTGAAATAAAGACTTGGACAGATGGTTTATAATTCTGTTTGTCAGACTGGGCAAGCTATCGTTTATTTCACTACACTCTCTTCACCACACAAGCACAATTTAAGTTTATTAAAATTCATATAGGATCAAGCCGAACCTGTCTACTGTTGGAAAATGTATGTTCACTTTTCTGTTCTGTCTGGGAACTTTACAATGACATGCGGCTCTTTGGAGAAGGGGAGCATACTTTCTACTTCAGCTTTACCACCTCTTAAAAATCTACAGAGCATTTTTCAAGTTTTCTTAAATTGTTAGGAGACACTTATTTTCTTGCAAATTAATTCTTTTTAACTCTTTATGATAGCTTTGAATCCCATAAAGAAAGATGAATTATCACATACTGAGCCCAAGCTGTGAAACAGGAGGAGACAAATAGAGACCCCTACTGTGTTTAACAATGTAGAAGAAATTCCAGACTCAATAGAAAATTTTTCTGTCCTTTTTCACAGACCACAAAAGCTGTTAATATGGAGCTGAACAGTGGAGGGCACTCTTGCTATGTAAAAACTAGTACTGACCTGGCACACTTAGTTTGATCTATTCAGTGGCCCAAATCTCGAATTTGTTAAGTAACAACCACCTGTGGCACAGTCACCAACTGTCTTCTGTTGAAAACGTTTGCAGTTTTTTTTAATCTGTGCAGCAAAGCACTAGTTCAGGAAAACACTGGCTTCTTTATGTACTTATGCAGATGTGGGATAGTTACAACACTCACAATTTGTTTTAACTATCTGAACACGATGTTGTGTCAAATAATAGGATGCTTGTTTTATTTCAGGTTTACACAATAGGCCTTTCATGTAGATGTAACCATAATTCTAATGTATCCACATATATCACTCTTTGTGCTTAATTAAATGTATATGAGCCTTAAAATATTAAGCTGATATTAAAATTTTAAGTCAGATTTCAAAGGGCCACCCTTGAGATTGTGTTGAGTGCTTGTGACTTTGTATGTTGATAGTTTTACTCTACAGTATAGTTCTATAAATTTAAGAGATGAATTGAAATCTGTTATTTCATAGCATGCCTGCCTGAGAAAGTTTCCAATAACCCATGAACTGAATTTTGAAAACCTGGTCTTTTCAGAGTTCACTACTTATAAAAACAAATAGTCATCCACCTCCCAACAATAACAACCAAACAGTAAAACCAACAGTAGTTAAACAATAACGCCTCAAACTCATGAAAACTCAGCATGGGCTGAATGAATATAATAATAAAAGGGGAAAAAAACAACATGGTAAGCTAAAATAGTAACTGTAATATTCATATTATTTTGGAGGTGAGCAAAATCACTTATTGTTGGTTGTACTGAAATGCTGGGTTTAAGTGCAAGGGATTTACATATGGTAAATTCAAGTGATTAAAAACAAATGCAACACTATGCAACTCTAAAATATCCTACAACAAGATGAAAAAAAGTATTTGTTACCACTTGTAACAGAAGGAAGTGATTCTGTGCCTTATATACTAGTCATGCAACAAACAGTATTATCGAATAGTGCTATTAAGAGGTCCCTCTCGAAATAGTGAATAATAAGGCAGAGGAATTAAGACAAAATGCTATGGCACCTGCAGGGTTAATTAAACAGTTCAAGATGTAGGAGCTTCACAAAAGAAAACCTTTTTTCCTTCTTTAAGAATTGTAAACACTTGTGCTGAACTAGATGGGCATTTGATAAGCTGTGCAGCATGTAGCAAACTCACAGGGATCTCTAGTTAACACTCAAATTCAGTGTTAACACTTAACAGAACAGTGGTAAGCCGTGCTGCCAAGGTCAACTGCACAGATGTACTAATTGTATTATGAGCTTGACATCTAGTGGCCACCCCTGGCAGGGCAAAGCAGGCAAAGGTTAAATCAGCAAGGCTTGTCAAAGCACTTCTAACTACCCACCCTCAGGGAGAGTCCATCGGAAGCTAGCAGGCATTCGATGCAATCCCACCTTTTCATTGACATCAATGCAAGACTTGCTATAGGACACTAGACACTAATGCACAGAAAATGCAAAAGGGGTGGGGGTCTTAAGTAGCAACCTAACCTGCTCTGACTTTACGGGAAGAAGGCAGGCATAAGATGTAAAATATTTAAATACCTTATTGTTTTTGTCAATTCTTATTCATTGGGATTTTTTTTTAAACCTATATGTTGCTAGTCTTTAATTTATTGGAAAAAAAATCAACCTTAAGATAAAAGTATTATCCATATTTTTGTTCTTTTCTAACTATTTAGACTATAGTTTATTATAAGTCATTTTAACATGAATATGTATTTTACATTTTCTGTAATTTATGATTTTTACTCCCCCCCCTTTTTTTTTGGAAATTATGTAGCATGTAAATACTACATTTAAAAGAACACAGCTTAAATTTACATGAAATTGAAAGTGGAGAAAATACTATAGTTAATTAAAAAAATAAAAGTTATTAAAATGAATAGCAGGTACAATATTAGAATTCTGCATAAATTTTATGATTTAGCAAATGAATCCAAAGTTACCTAATTTAATGTATTTTCAGATTTCTTCCATCATCAGTAGGAGTGACTCATATCTTGACTGAACAGTGTACAGATATGTCTGTCCTAGTGTAGAAGCCACTAGATCAGGTAGATGGAAAACCATGAAAGGAAAAAACCTAAGTATGATAAATATTCTTTAAAATTATATCAATGGAATATTTTAAATTATTTTGTATCACCAAAAAATGCTCCTGGTCCTTAATAAAAATGGCACAAACGATGCAAATGTGACAATTACATATATTCGATGAAATGAACACATAATGAAGCACTTAAATTTAAGGATGTCAAACTTGCAAAGATGGTCACTAAAAAAGAAATCATAGCTACCTATGCTTTTGTTGAATTCTCAAAGAGAAAATGTCCTTACAGCCACCTTGAAATGAATGGTAAGACTTCTAAGAGATTAGCAGCCCAAGATGAAATCTGACCCACTTTTGCCTGCTTTTTCCATCATCTTGTGTACAACAAACAATCAACTTGCTAAGTAATTCCTGCTGTTAACTCATAGTGGTTTCTTTTTCCCCTGACTTTGTATGTCATAAGAATGATCTAATGCACATTTATTTTCTGCAAAGTTTTAAGAGGAATGGTACCTAAGGATTTTCTTAACTTTTTAAAGCAGCTATTCTTTCTTACCAGTGACAACTAACTGGCCATCCTTCCATTGAACATTAAAATGATCTATCTTTAAAAATCATAAAAAGTAATCTTAATGTATTTCTTTAAAAATGTGTGTGAATTCATCTTTTCCTATTTACTGGTTATCCTTACTTTTTTATGTTTCTGAAAAACAATCATCCTTTTATGGTAGCAAGTTATATCTATTATTTCCTTTTGGTATGCTGAATTGTAAATGTATGGAGTGTATGACAGTGCATGTATGTATGAGAAACAGTTTAGACCAAACATGCATGTTAAAAGATAAAATAAATGGGTTTATTTACAGTGAGCTTGGAGTCCTATTTTTCTTAATCTAAAAAGTCCAGTAAATAAAATTGTTAAATTTTCAAATCACACATTCTTCATCACTGAAAGGATTTTTAAATTAATTTCATAACATCATACCCATGCAGGAGGAAAGGGGGGGGGGGAAGGCCACCAAAAAAACTTTAGAATAATTATTGTCAGTAATTTTTTTAAAAGTTGAATTAAAAATCATTTCAACTTGTGAAGTACTTTCCCTTCACATATTTGAATTTTTCCTTTCTGATTACAATGTGAATTTTCTAAGTTGTTTTATTTAGTAAGATGAAATACTCTAGTATCAACATATAGGATATCTTGATTAGTGCCTATTAAAAGTCTTGGTAGAAATTTTATTGACATCAAAACTAATTTTTCTGAGATAAAAATTCTCAGCAGGCAAAAAAAAATTATTTTACTTGATGGCATGAATCTAATGGAATCTGAAACCTGTCTTTTTGCTACTAATTCTCAATGAGGAAAAAAAAATCATTTGTGAACAGTTGATTTTTGAAAGTGTTGTCTTAAAGAATATATAAGGAATAACTGCTGAAATAAATTGTCACAAAAATGTAGAAATAACTTTTATACTTTACCAGAATTATTTTTGCCATTCCAGAGCAGTGATTATATTTTTTAAAAGATTCTTGCAATGAATTTATAGCATCCTTATGTGATTTTTCCTGCTTTTAAAACCATATTTTTCTGCTCTCATAAAGTAAAACTTTAAAATATAGTAAAATTTATTTTTTATATTTATTTTGTACTGCCAGTTTTTAGTATCATTTTGTATGTTACCCCTAAAAGTTATCAGAAAAATTTCAATACCTATTTGTGCATCATGACATTTCCAACTATCTTAAAATTTTCTCATGTTTTCAATGCATAAAAACTGCTTTTAATGTGCCCATTCCAAAGTGGCTTGAAGAAATTTAGATAATTGTAACATTCCAACTTCAATATCAACTCCTAAGGTGACTGCCTCACATATAACTTCATAATGGGGATTCATGATTATCTTCCATTGTATTTACCCAAAATTAAATAGGTGGTAGTGGTGTGTATTTGATAATTTTACTTTTCAAAGGCACCTATTTCTTCTTCAAGTATTTTGTTTAATTATATGGAGGTAACAGCAACCAATATGACACATATATGTATATAATTTTAAAAAAATTACTTAGGTTAAAAGAGAACGGTCACCCATGTTTCATAGGATACTTCACTATCAAAGTATTAAAGCAAAGGAACTGTTTTAATGGTTGGCCTAAGCTGCCATTAAATTAAGTCTTGAAATGAAGTACTTGCCTATTCTACTCTGCTTCTAAAAAAACTATTTTTGGCCTGTTGTAAAATATGATCAGGGACTGTGGCAATGTCTTGATTATAACTGTGAATAGCTGTTTAAAAAGAAAAAAAAAAAACCAACAAAAAAACCCCGCCCACCCCCCCCCCCAACCAAACCCAGTATCATATGGAGATCCATACAATCTTGACAAGAAGTTTAATTTCTAAAATTTATATGAATATAAATATTTTCAACTTTTATTTAGTAAATTAGAAATCAGGTAATTCATTACAAAACTTGTAAATGATTTACCCCATTTTGAGTGTCTACTAATGTGTGCTACATATCCCTTTGTATGTTTATACTATTAAGTTTACTGTGCACATATTTCTAAGATAAAATTTAAAAAGGAATAGTTTTTTCTCCTCTAGAAATAGTCTTTTAATTATTCACTACAAGGGGTTTTACTCAATTAATTGAAATATGCTTTAATAAAAGAAGACATAGTACATTTTGATAACAACCTTCCAAAGCTGAGAAGTATTTACATTGTTGCATTTTGGGGTTGCTGTGAAAGCCGATTTTAAGCTATTCAGGAACCACAATAATAACTCTTTAAAATTCCTCACTGGGATGCAATGTAGTTCTTTTGAAGGAAAGACTGTCTTTCTCATTCGGCAGAAATAAATCCATTCATTTGATCATGTAGTCATTGAGGGCAATACAAAACAAACCAAGTGTGAGAAATTCTATGTGATGAAGTAAACAAAAAAAAAAAAAAACATTTCCATGACAAAAAGATTCTTTGTCCTTAATCTACCCACCATATGCAAGCGTTTCTTTTCTTTTTTTTTCTCTTCTTTTTCTTTCTTTCTTCTTTTCTTTTTCTTTCTTTTAAAGCCTATCTCCTGTTTTAATCTTGGGTGACTTGGCTACATAGATAACCTCCAACACCACAACCATTACTACCCACCATCACTACATACACACACGTTTAACAATTTTCTGTAATTCAAGAATTCCACAGGAGTGCCAAAATAACGATAATATTTTAAAGAATTTAAAAGGTTTCTCTCTCTTCCTGGAGAGCTACTCCTGAAGCTGAACTCTTAATGCTTCAAACTTTAAAACACCCTGTAATAAACCTAAAACCGCCTCTTCCTTATCTCCCCAAGATTGTGCCCATTTTTTAATTATCTAATTTCTATCGTAAAACGTGTAATTATTTCCAATCTTCTTGACTATCAATACTATTCTTTAAAAATATGCATAATTAAAACAATTTATTTCTTAACTATGCTAAAAGACAGTCCATCTACAGCAATGCGCCTATTTCTGCAGAGTAGCAAGTCCCCTACTTATTCTTCCTTTCCAAGCACTCTAGAGGTTGTGGTAGGCTTGTGGCGGTGGGCTTGCAATTTTGCCAATCTGACAGATGTTTTAACCTGATGAAATAGATTCGACTGCCCTAAACAGCAAGGTTCTAAAGTTCAGATTCAATAAGTCAAAATCCATGTCAACCTCTAACTTTCATGTAACTCTCCCCCATCTGGTACAACCACAGACACAAGAGACACACACACATTCTTCCCTTTCTTTTTCACTTTGAAAGTAGTTAGAAGGAAAGGGCTCCTTGGGGCAAAATAAATGCTTTTGGTAACCGGAAGGATACTTAAATACAAACTTCTCATTTCAGGATAACGAAAGAGAATGAACAGAAAGGACCGGAAGAAATATTTAAAAATCAACAAAACACTTAAAGGAAAGAAAGCTTCTTATTTACAAGACTGCCCCAAAAGTAGCTTATTTCTAACCCCAAGTTAATTTGCAAAGCACATTTTGACAGTTTTAGTATAAATTAAACGACAAACTCGAAAAACTTTTGTCGCTTCAGAAAAGGAAAATGTGTTTGGTAATTGCAAATAAAACCTTTGCTCGAAAATGAAATAAATTGTTTCTTGTTTTTTTGGTCAATTATAGAAAAGATCATTCAACGTTTGGAAAGAAGAATTGTGAGCAAAACTAAGGAAGGCCCAAGGTAAGTAAAAACGATGATGGTGGTGGATCACAAATGCATCCAGTGTACAAAATAATGACAAAACTAATAACATAGGAAAAGCCAGATGCACGACATGAAACCAGAAAGGGAACAAAGATGGCAGTGAATGTTGTCTAAGAATCCTTTGGGGCAGTTCTTTTCCTGCTCCCTCACCTCGGAAAACAAAACAAAACAAAACTCCGCTGCCCCAAATCAGTCAAAACCGCATTGGAGTTCCCTATTTCACCCTTGATGCCTTTTCAACTACAAGCCCTTCCTTTTCTCCCCGAACTTCTTTCCCTGTTCTGGACAGAAATCTCTTCCTCCACTAGATCCACAAATTGGAAGCCAGAGAAAAAGAAATAAATTTCTCCCGAAAAATACTTCACACTTAGGAGAAACTCTCGGCCACCAGCTACGCCTGCCGGTGAATGTGGGAGAAGGACCAGAGGTCTTACGAGGGGGCGGAGAAGAAATCTGGCTGGGGGATGGGGGGAGCGAATCCTCAGTGTCCTTCCACACCCAAGCTTCAGGAGTAAGAAACAGGCATCCTCGGGGAGAAAGCTTTCCCCCAAGAGAAGTTACAGCCACTGTAGCCACAGCTATCTCCGTAGTTGCCAGTGGTGTGTGTATGTGTGTGAGTGTGTGTGTGTTTGTATTGAGTGTGCATAGAAGAGTGTTGAAAAGGAGCTGTTTCCGGAATCCGTCCCCTTACTTTACTCTTTCTACCACTCCCCTCCCTTTCCATTTCCCCAGCCCAATCCTCCGGGCCCTCGGCATCCCTGGCCGAGAGGCGGTGGCGGTCACTGCTGCTTCAGCGCACAAGCTGAAACAGAGGCAACACACATACCCACACGCACAGACATAGAGAAAGCCGGGGCAAGAAGAGATGAGAGAAGAAATAGAACGAGCATAATAGAGTTTCCAACCTCCCATTAACTTTCCGCCCAAGAGCAGCAAACACCCACAGTCACAATTTTAAAGCCCCTCCTCCCACTACCTCTTTCCCAAACTCTCGTGCCCTGGGGGCAAGCAGGACTATGTAAAAGAAACTAGAAGGGAATAGACTAGCGGACAGTGAGCTGTCCCGGGTGCCAGCTCGCTTATCTTCTACACGCTAGCTCTCTAACTCAAGTCTGATAATTGCCCAGTCTCCCCCACCCCACCCCACAGTCTTTTCCTGAAACTCCTGCAGCCAAATGCACCCCCCGAGCAAGACTCAACCTAGGAAGGGTGTCTTCGCAGCAGTGGGGAAACCAGAAACTCAATTTGGGCTTCTTGGCTTGGGAAATTCCGAGGTTCGGAAACTTAGCGCTTGTTTTCAAAATAAGTTAACTTTCTCTCCCTCCACACACAATACCCGACTGCCTTCAATTTTCCCTTCTTCAGATGGAGTAAATAATTTACTTCCTTCAGCACATCAAGGAAAACAAAATAACTCTCCCCCCCCAAATACTACCCCCAAATCTGCCCAAACTAACCCAATAACAACATCGCACAAAACCTCCCCAGCATGCCCACCCACGCCCTCCTCCTTCTCTTTGCCCCCTCCCCCTTCTCGGACCCCAGAGGGAGAAGAGCCCCTTACCGTGTTCAGAAACTACCTCCGACTGCTGTAGCTCCTCGTCCGATTTGAGATGCTGGGGCTTGGCTTGCTTTCGACGAGACATGCTGCTAACTGCGAGTTGGTTCTGCTTTTTGCAGAGGCATCAGCAAAACAGCAAACGGGGGGGTGCGTGTGTGAAAATTGTTCGCAAATAAGTCGTGTTTGGGGGGGAAATTGCAGGGAATTAGCTGGTGCGAGTCTGAGGAGTGCGGTGCGGCGGCAGCGGCGGCGGCTGCGCGGATTGCGCATGGGGCTGTGTAATTAGGCTGGTGAATAATGCATGGCGATTAATGGAGGGGGCGAGCTCGGATTGGCCGGGCTCCAGCGGACTCCGGCTGCCTATGCAAATGAGGGATGGGGCTCCGCAATTAGCCGCTTCACTCCGCCAAATGATGTGTCTCCCCAGCACCAGCACCTCCTGCTAGACGCACCGATCGCGGCGGTGTCGGCGGTGTCGGCGGTGGCGGCGGTGGAGGCAGCGGCAGCAGGAGCCGCTTCAGCAGCAGCAGCGAAAGCGGGAGCGTCGGCGGCGTCGGCAGCAGCAGCAGCAGCAGCGGCAGCTGAGGGGGTGACAGCGGCGGCGGCGGCGGCGGCCGCAGCAGCAGCAACAGCAGCGAGAGATGCAGGCACACACATACAACACACACGGGGCTGTGGCGTGTGCGCCCTCACTTTACACAACATGTGTGCAGCTTCACATTTCAGGGAAGGATACAGTGTCCTTCCTTTAATCCTGACTTAGTCCCTCAGTGCTGTGGCTTTTCTTCTTTTGGCGCTTTCTCTCCCCACCACCTTTCGCCCTTTATTATGCCACTCTCTTATCTTGCTTTTCTTCTTTACTCTTCTCTCAAGAAGTTGTTTTGCTTTTCATGTGACTTCTTCTGTGCTTGTATTTGATGCTGGTGGCGACAGTGTTTTATTCTTCTTTGAAGGGGTGGGGGGAAAGAAACTTTCTGTGGTCTTCCAACAATATCTCTCTCTCTCTCTCTCTCTCTCTCTCTCTCTCTCTCTCTCTCTCT
>JAJPUD010001193.1:50019-172622 GCA_023553655.1 Myrmecobius fasciatus | reverse complement strand
CTCTCTCTCTCTCTCTCTCTCTCTCTCTCTCTCTCTCTCTCTCTCTCCTCCTCTCTCTCCCTCTCCCTCTCCCTCTCCCTCCCTTCCTCCCCTCCCCCTTCCAGCTGATTTTTGTTCTTCGAGAAGAAAACTAGACCTTGGCTAGTTTTTGTCTTTTACCTCTTTCTTTTTTCTTTGTCTTGCTGCTACAGCCTCCTCGTTGGTGGTGGTCACTTCCTGTTGTCCATTGATAGGAAGAAGCTCCCCCCTCCCTCTTTTCCTCTTCTCTCGAAGGTTGTGATGACTTTTTTTGTGTGTGACACTTTTCAGGTTTTTTCCCCTTCTTTTTTGGATGTTTCCCTTCCCAGAGGTCTCTGCGCTGTTTGTTAAGTACCTGTTGTCCCTTTCTTGTGATGATCAGCTTTCTCTTTTTTTTTTTTTTCCAGGCAAAGATCCACTACTAAGCTTCTTGCCCTTAAGGCTTTTTCTTAGTTTTAGGTGGCGGGTGATGGCAGTGATGTCCAATTTGCTTTCCCTCCCCCAGCCCCACTACTTCACCCTTGTACAGTTCAGACACAGAACGGAAGGTTTCAAGCACGACGTTGCCTTTCACAAATCGATGGGTTCAATCCTCCTCTCCCTGCGTAAAGGAGGAAAGTGCACACCGAGGTGGCTGTTGATTTCGGGAAGATAAACTTTCAAGTTTGGGAGCGGTGTGGGTCACACGGCAGCTCCTCCTCCTCCTCCTCCTCCTCCTCCTCCTCCTCCTCCTCCTCCTCCTCCTCCTCCTCCTCCTCCTCCTCCTTCTCCTCCTCCGTCTCCCGCCCTCCTTTTCCCCCCGCCCCCACTCTCACTGCTGCTGCAACTGCTAAGGCTTCTAGGAGCCCAGCCTCCCTAGTCTTCCCACCACCGCCCTTACACCCTGGTCACCCCTCCCCCGCGACAAGCTCCTCTCTGCTGATCACTGCTCCGAAGCAGCTTGTTCAGCCGTCAGCTGCCTCCTAGGGCTTCTCTCTTTACTTTCCCAACTGTAGCTTTTCTTAGATTCCCCCCTCCCCTTTTTTTTAGATGGAAAGAGATTCGCGCTGGGTGGGGAAGAGAAAAAAAAGCGTTAATCTTTGCTCACTCTTCACTCTCATCCTCTCCTTTGAGGTTTCAAATTCTTCAGAAGTGCATCCTCAATTTCTTATTCTGCTATTTAGAAAGTACTCAGGTTTTTAGTTGTGATTTGTTGGGTGGAGTTGTTTGCTCCCTTTGGGGCTCATTCAAAGTCTGATGAAAAAGTGAAACGCTAGATTTAATCCAAAACCCTTGACAACTAACTTTAAATACACACATATAATATTTATGTACACATACGTACATATCCATATGTGTGTATGTGTATTGAGATCTGTGTGAGCGAGTTTGAAAGCAGTCTCTTTAGGTGAAACAAAAACAGAAGCGCACTCGCACATACACGCACTCACATTCACACACACAATGTTTCCCATAACAAGGATCCGCCGCTAGGATGTACCATATAGTTACTGTTCGGCTTGACAGCCTCTACATCATCAGCAGCAAAAGATACTCCACTCCCACCCCAACTCCCAGCCTCCGATGCCAATGTGTATTTAGAGATAACATTTGTTTGTTTGCATGTATAGATATATTTTATTTAAATTATTTCTTTAAAACAATGATTCTAGATAGTTCGGTCCTCTGTTCCTCTCCCTCACTATTATTTTGCTTTGGATGAAAAGGGAATATTAAAAGCTCCAACTGACAAGCACACACTGAAAAATACTTGCTGGGGGAACAGAAGGACATTTGGACTCATTTGCTGGACTTGGGAAAGTGAATGGGTGAGGGAACTCTGAGACACGGACCGTTTAGAGGAATTCTCCACATTACCCATTCCCTAGATAAAGTATTGGCCATTCTCACTTAGGTTTCCCAAGGGAAACATTTCACTTTTTAGATTAAACTTTCCCTTCTCATTCCTTTCCCGATTCTTTGATTATTTTAATTTTGCCTTGAGGACATCTCCATAATTCAGTTCTTGACTCAGTCTTTGAAATGCGTAGAAAGTCTACAGGTTGCTCTCTCTGGATAAGTGTGTTCCCAATTCCCCTTTAATAGCTAAACAGAACTCCAGCCTATTTTTGTTGCTCACATTTTCCTTTAACTGTTGCTTGGGATGGGGGTGGGGAGAAGCGGAATGATTTCCGAATTTGACAGTTGTCCCTTTCAACTCATTGGCACAACATTAGGAGATAAAATAACTGGTTTGAGCTAAAACGAGTTTCGAACTTTCTAGAGCTGTCTTAAGCATTCTGTTCAAACTCTTTGCTACTAGAAGCACAGCCACTCAATTTCAAAAAGTTTGCAACCTGTTATTGGGAAACTGAAATGACTGAAAGCTGCTGTGGTTTTCCTGAAATATAAGGGTTCCAAAGCGGGGTGGGGGTGGGGAGGAAGCAGGAGGACTAGTCTCTTGGGCAGTGGGAAGACACGCAATTTATTGTTGGATTTACAGCAGTAGTAAAGTTTTGGAAGTGCAGGTTGCAATATTACAGACGTGCAAATGAAGGTGAAAACGATTTTTCCTAATAATAAAATGAAATGAAAATGGAAGCGACCACATCATATTATGTGTAAAATTATATTCTCTTTGCACTTTCCCTCTCACCTCTTCCCTTCTTTCCCCCTCCTCCCCCTCGCCCGGAACTACTGAATGTGAGGAAACACAGGTACTCACAGTGTTTAAAAAAGAGAGAGAGAGAATTCCGAAACCTAGGTTTAAGTCTTCCGCGAATTTTCACTTTGCCTAACCTCCTCTCTTGGCTCAACTTCCATTGCCTGTTCCCCCACCTTTCCCCCCTTTGTTTCTTAAGTAACTTCCCCTTTCCTCTCTCTCCTCTCGCTCCTAATCGTATATCCAGCAAACTTTGGCTCTTACTATTTCCCCAAATCCTTCTAAACTTTCTAATTACACTGAATAATTGTTCAAATTCTATTTCTTTCGACATATTTGCTACAAGGAAAAGACCTTTTAAAGTCATTAAAAAAAAAAAAACTCCAGCATAATTACGACCTTTTTTTTCTGATTTAAGAAAAACAAAGACTTCTAATTGGAAAATTCTTCAGCGACAGGTAGCATAGTTTGGAAGTGGAGAATAAAATCATCCTATCCTCAACGTTCACTGTAAAATAGAACTCAAAAATGGGCATTTGGAAAGTGAAGTTTTACAATGAAAATAATTGAACCTCTTAAAACGAACATATTTGGGGGATTTCTACTACAGGTGAAGTTTTTCTAATAAAGTTTATGTACTTCTCTCTTTTTTTTTTTCAAAGAAGCAACTGGTTTATGCATTCTGCCTGAAATCGAAGGGTTTCATATTGTTCAGCATAGACCTCAATTAGATTTCGTGGAGTTGCTCCTCAGCAAAGGAAAGGCTTTGATGAAATGATCAGTGAACCTCTTAAACAGGTAATTGCAGGCATTCCTAGACAATTCCTTTGGTCGCTACATGGTGTAAATAAGTAAATTCTATGGTGGATTTCTTTCTTTCTTTCTTTTTTAATTGACTTGGGTGAAGAAGATCAATCAAAAAAAAAAGCAGAGGTCGAATATAAAGCCTCCCGTTTGCTTCAGGACTTTACCTCGCCCCTCCCCCCTCAAATTCCCTTCATCACCTTCCAAGCTTTGAAAGTTTAAAATAATTCTTTTAATCGATTTTTAAAGTTTGAATGAAAAGTCATCGCCTAAATTTGAGTTGCTTTCTCAGTCTCTGAGGAGTGATCAGTAGAACGTATCCCTAGATAAGACAACGCCTGTGGATGCGCACTCTATAGTGTGACATAGTATAAATCCATGCATGTAAATGTCCATCAAAGGAACTGATATACAGTTATGCCCATGCCATGAAATATGCTTCATGACATGTCCACTGTCTATGAAAATATTTTAATAACTAAATACTGTTGTAAAAACAAAAGTTGCCTTTCTTCTCTATAATTAAATCTAATTTGTTAATTGTCTTTCCCCTTACAATGATGTTTTCATCTTAAGAGGCGACATGTTATTATTTTGTCTGCTTAATAATATTATTTACAAATTAGTACTGTATTTTTACATTAATGGAACGTATAATTAGGTGTTTGATTTAATTTGTATCATTTATTCAGATAAGACAGAAAGCTTATCTGTAAGATTGATTTGACTAGGGGAAGAAGAGTCACTTCCAACTATTTTTTTAAACGTCATATTTTATTAAAACTAAGCGTTCCCAGATCTAGAAAAGACAGCTTTTCACAAGGTGTATTTACTGTTAGTTACAATCGGTCTTTTTTTTTTCTGTCTTCCTTTCATCAACTTTTACAAAAAGAGTATTCAATTATTGGGACTTTATTTTCAGTCCCTTTTCATTCTTTTAAGCCAAAGTTCCTTTCTTTTTTGTCCACTGATTCTTTATAGTCCTTCCTCCTTGCAACTTTTGTTTTAGATTCTTAGGGTTAAATCGAGTGCAATTTTATTTATTTAATGCTATAACGACTGACCACCAATTCGTTCTCACTTGAACAAAGATATTACCATACTAATATTATTATTGGTAAGAAGAGGTAATTGATAACACCACCTGCCACTCTGTAGCAATCACGATGATAAATGTTTCCATCAGAGGGAAATCTGCGCTTGGTCTACCACAGTCTAACCCAAACAGCATGTCAAATGTCAATTATAAAGATTTTTTTTTCTATTACAATTTTTTTGGGGGGGAGGCGACAATAGAAAACAACTAACTGGGCCACCAGATTTATAGGATTGCTGTAAAGCATAAGGCTTTTCCACTTATACAAGCAGTTAGCTTTCCTTCTGAGAGATACCTTATTGTACTTAAATAAATATTGATGGAGAAGCCTAAATACCCGGCCATATTTGAAAAAACTCCTATAGTCACCATTTCTGTTTCCTAAACTATTAAGCTAAATATAAGTCCACAGATAATTTCAATATGAAAGGGCACGATATATACATATTGCATATATTTCCAAGGAAATTCTATAGTAACAGTGTCAGCACCCGAAAGACTGCTTTGTTAATGGAACGATTGAGAGAAGTATTAACTTTACGTGGATCCAGTCATCTTGTATCATATAAGCATGTATATATACTGTGTATTTAATGCATATGCATATGTATGATAGATGTAGGAACACAGAAGCTACTCATCCATCTTTATACCTATGAATATAAATTATGTTAGGAATACTTTAACGATCATTGAAGTGTTCATGTGGGTGTGTATTGAATATAAACTTGGGACCTCTATTTCTGTGTGTATGATTATATAAATGATGCTGTCAAGTTAAAAACTTTTATCCCCTGGCTACAGATATGCTCAAACGATTATTATTAGCTTGTATTAATAGATGCAGGCCTCAAAAGACGAAATCAGCTATTGATAATTGCAAGAAGTATACAGCAGCTACTGTATCGATCGGCTTGTCCCTTATTCCCCTGGTGTGGGAGAGATAAGAAGACACACTCTTTAGTGCAATATAATTTCTTTTGACCTATCTGCTTGCTACAGACTTATGATGAATAGCCAGAGTGGTTAAAGTCCTTTATCACGAAAGTTACCCCTTGATATAATATTGATTCTTTATAACTAGCTCCAAACACAAAAATCAAACTGTCCACTTGACCATCATCATCATCAATATCATCACAAAGGCTCTGGAATAAAGATCAGACCCGCACTGAAAATGCTTTTTATAATCTTCCCAGCTAATCTTTATTTGCTGATGATGAAAAGGGGGGGGGGAGATGGTGGTGGTGGGATGAATGGAATGTCATCTGAACAAACAAAAAAAAAATTAGGTTAAGAGCGGCCTTTCTCATCCTCGAAAAAAAACAAAACACCACAGTAGTAATGATAGTTTCTCAAGCACATCTTATTTCCTGCAAGTAGAAGGGATGAAGGAGTTTGAAGGCCCTGTGTCACATTTTACTGGGGTCTACGGAAACAGAAAACGGGTTTGTGCTGGATGCACCGTATTATGTAAGAAACAATCTGGGGGGGGGGGGGGAAGCCCGTCCTACGGTTACTGCTTGCTCGAAATCAATACTAACAAGTCCTCTTCCCTCTTGTGGGTTTTTTCAATTCCTCCAGGGGACTAACTCTAGCTATGGAGATAATTCATGCAAGAATGCTAGGTGAGCGTGGCGCTCAAGCCGGGTAGGGTTTGGGGTGGGGGTGGGGATGGGGGTGGGATGAAGGAGAGTAGAAGCTTATGTGGAACTATCTATTGAAAAGGAATTGCAAAGACTGGATTCCCTCCCTGTACGGCGTCTAGAGGGAGCGGAGGGACCTACAGGGACACACATCAAAGGGAGAACATATAATTCATGTGCATTTTCCCTAAATTAAGGGTATTTCCTGCTTCCCTCCCCCACCTCCCAAGTGCCAGCCCCGCTTCAGCTCGGGGTTGCATTAGCAGGATCACCAGTAATTACAACTCTGTGTGTGTGTGTGTGTGTGTGTGTGTGTGTGTGTGTGTGTGTGTGAGCATTTGGGAGCATGGAGATTGGGAAGGTGGGCGGTAAAACGCAAATCCCCTTTGGAGCAATCAAGAGCGGGAAAGGTTTCATTCTTTGCGAATGGTATGCTGGTCATATTTAATGAGGTAGTTAGGTTTGAGTTCTAGGCTGAACTGAAGTTTATCAGTTTTTTTTCAATTGCAAAAGTATGGGTTTGGAGTTTAATGTAGGGTATAGCTTATGATCAGGACAACTAACTTTGATTCACGCCATGCTGACAGTTCACTTCCTAGTTATATTTACCGGCTTTAGAATTTACACACTACTTATTTCTTCTTGCCCCCCTCCCTCCGCCTCCTTTGAAATGCTTCCCTTGGAAAGAAAAACTGCCTAGGATTCATAGGAAATAAAACATTGTACTGCCTCTTCCTTTGCTCATATTCAAAATTTGAGTCAATCTGGCCAAAGACAGCCTCCTCATTGTATCCAGAGTTACATATAGCGATATTCAAAACCTCACTACCGACATTACCTCCCTCCCCCTTTCTCCCATCATTAGATTCGAAGACCAAGTAGGAAGGAAAAACCATAACCTATGTTACGGCCGAAGCACTCCTGATATCCCTTTTCTCTTCATTGCCCCACCTCCCCAAATAAAGATCTTACATAATGGGAAGGGGAACTTTAATACTTAATGTCATGTTTGTATCTTTGAAAACACCAGTCCTGGAATTGCTTCTCAAAGACTATATTAAACAGCTACGAAAGGCACTTCTCTGTAGGAGCCTGTCTCTCTGCCTGGGCTCTGGGTTGCAGCTTCCCCCTCCTGTTTCCCCTGTCCCCGCTGCCTCTCCTTCTGTCCCTCTAGCACGTCACCCTGCTGCTTCGCCTTATGGAGCTTCCAAGTGTGTTTTCCCATTGCCTTTTTTCAGCTAGGTTTCCTTCATCCTTCCCTCCCACCCCTAGGTAGTTTTCTAATAAAAGGGGAGGGGGCTGTGCAAAGAAGGGAGATGCGGGAAGGGACGAAGGGGAGGGAGAGGTGTGTGTGTGTGTGTGTACGCGCCCTCGAGAGCGAGGTGGGGGGGGAGAGAGAGAGAGAGAGAGATAGATAGAGAGAGAGAGATCGCAGCTTTGGGGAGGGCTGGGTAGCGGAGGTTAGGGACACCACTATGCTTTTCAGTCGGTTCAACTTAGTTCAACTTTGGCTACGCGAATCTCCTCCCCCGCCTTTCTTCTGGCCTCCCAACCCTCTGTCAAGAGTGGCTGGCGCTTAGGAACCAAGGCCAACTTCCGCCGCCAAATCGGTGTGCTAAGGTCACCATACAGTGCTCACCCAAAGTGGACGGATACCCAGGCGGCTGGGTTATTTTGCTTTTAGGCAGTCCGCGATGTGGGTATGTTTGGATGCCAGGGTAGAGGGCTGGGAAGCTCGCCTGACTGCCGCCTGCGTCGGGTAGCGGTGAGGCTGGACAGTGGAGGGCTTTTTGTTTGAAAAATTCCTAGGGGAAGAAGAGCGAGATGCTGTCTTCCCGGGAGGAGAAGGATGGATGTAGACCAATAAATACTCGATATACATTCCCTTCCGCCTCTTTTCTCTGAGTTCTCTTACATGCTCCAGCCTTCTTTCTTTGCTAACGTGGCCTGGGGCATCGCCACGAAATGACCACGGACTCGTAGGCTCTTAGTTGCTGCTGCCGCAGCCTTTCAAAGGCAGCTTCCGCCGCCGCTGCCTGTGGCCGCTGCTCCAGGGGAGCGCAGCGGCTCCCACCCAGAGTTCGAACTCATTAAGGGTCATAGAGATGGCAGCGATTAGAGCTAGCGGCCGCGTGCACAATAGGAACCCAAAGCGGACGTCTGTCTACTCTTAGAGCAAAGCCACAGGCGGCAGCGGCGGCAGCAGTAGTGGCGGCGGCGGCAGCGGCAGCAGCAGAACCAGCAAAGCGTCATTATTTTCCTCAGTAGCAGCTACTGATGCTCTGTAGCCCTCCCTCTCAGGTACTAGAAGGGAGAGAGTCTTTAAATCCCGGACGGTGGTGATAATTACTATAATAATAACAACTTCTACTTAACAATTAAAAAAAAAAGATTTACTCTTTTCTGCTCTTGCAAATGTTATTGTGCTCCCATCTACAAAAAAAATCTCCCCCCCCTCCCAATATAGCCCTTGAAATAACGTGTTGGATTTGTTTACAGCTATCAATTTTGTGGTTCTTTGATTGAGGCTCCTTTTATACATGGATCCTCTGGCTCTGATACTTTGAAGAGTTTTTAAGTTCTTTGATTGGGTCCCTAAATTAGGGGAATAGCTTATCTGATATTTATTAGATTTTGTAGGTAGAAAGTTAGAGGGTTTTTTTTTTGTCATACTGACAAAGAATCAAAATCACTGTCATAGAAATATCCCTTCTGCTTCCTTGCAAAGATGTGCATCTTGCATTTCTGTATTTTGTAGTCTCTTTCTCACTTGAAGGGATCATTTGGACCTTCAACTGATTGAGAGGAAGTCAGAAAGATCACAAGCTTCACAAAAAACTTGATAAAAGTGACTGCAATTTGGTGGCAACGTTTTCCATAAATATTATTATTCTTTTTTATCATTATTATAACTTTCTTTGAATGTAGATACTGGAAATGAATGAGGCCAACACTCCACAGTGCTCCCTTGTCCTGGTGGTTTCTAGGAGAGATATTCTCAAGGTATTCTAGCACTTGAAACCTAGGCAAAGCTGATCAAAGTGCTGCTTTGCCTTGAAGAGGAATATCTTTACTATGAGCTAATGTCATATGCTATTGAACTTACAAAACACATTCATGCTTTCCTTGGCAGGCCCAGGAGGAGGAGATGGCTAACAAAAGTCATATAGATTAGAATCAATTCACCTTATCTAGTAACAAAAAATAACATCATGTCAGCAGTGTGAACATCTGAACATTAAGTGACACAATATGATTTGATTAGTTGAATACATAATCAGGTATGCCCAGACATATAGGTCACCATTCTTACACAGGCGATTACTCAGCCTGTTTACAGGGACCTGGAAGAAAGGTTTCTCTGTTGATACATCAGTGAAACATGAAAAGAAAAAATTACTTATTTTTAGGACTGAGATGTTTACATTGACTTCTCTCTTATCTTGTAGCTGAATCTGCATATGTACAGCTTTCTTTAGCTAGCTTTAATGTAATAAATTTAGCATACTATGGCATATATCAAATGTACATTTGATATGAAAAATCTGCCTATATGAAATCTGAAAAAGATGGACAGAAGTGTAAGGGCCTGCTTAATGAAAGAAACTTATGTAATATAAGATAATGACAGTGTCCCCTTTAGCTGTGAAGGATTCATGATTTCTAACCAGTCTTTCTGAACTGAAAGAAACCAGTTTCCTTGAAATCAGTAATTAAAAAAACAATAAACAAAACAAAACAAAATATCTCTTTTATGCTTTAACCACCATATAGATGGCTGACAGCTTTGAATAAGGTCTGGAATAGTTTGAATTTTGTGAATTCATTAAGAACCTAATCCCTTTTATTTATTTATTTATTTATTTATTTTTTGCTTTTTGCTGAGGCAATTGAGGTTAAGTGACTTGCCCAGGGTCACACAGCTAGGGAATGTTAAGTGTCTGAGACCAGATTTGAACTCAGGTCCTCCTGCCTTCAAGGCTGGTGCTCTATCCACTGCCGCCACCTAGCTGCCCCCCTAATCCCTTTTAAAAGTTGTTTTACAGGTATTCCTTCTTTTAAGACAAGTCCATAAAAATCTGAATTTACAGAGTAGATAATTTAAAGGTTAATCATGTGTTTTTTAAAAAAAGATTCTTCTTCCTTTCTACTTTTAGAACTTATAACAGGTTTCCTTTAGATTGTTTTCTAAAGTATTTTAAATGATTACATGTTTTAAAATTTTATAAAACTTTTAGAAAAAAAATTTATTTAGATCAGAGATTTAGAGTTACAAGGAACCCATGATGCTTCTTGCCTTCATTTTTATTTATTTATTTAGCTCAGGCAATTGGGGTTAAGTGACTTGCTTAGGGTCACGCAGCTAGGCAAGTGTTAAGTGTCTGAGGCCAAATGTGAACTCAGGTCCTCCTGACAGGGTTGTTGCTCTATCCACTGCACTACCTAGCTGTCCTGCCTTCATCTTTAAAAAGAGGAAATAAAGAATGACAAAAGTCAAAGGAGTGGCCACCAAAGAATATTGCTCAAAAGTATAAACCCAGGCCTTCCTGACCCCGGGGCCAATATTCATTCCACTATATCATAGTGTTTCTCAGCTGAAAAGGAAATAAAAAGCACTTAGGTTAATGAGATGAGGGTTTGAATGCTAGCTATGCCTTTTACTAACAGTATGATCTGGACTAAAACTCAGAAGTCATATATTCAAGGTCATATAGAAAAATCTGAACTCCTAATCCTCTGCTTTTTCTGTCACACCATGTTGTCTCTATAACAAGGATATATATGTTTTTCAAATGGTAAAGTCCTTTATACAGGGAAGCTGAATAAAGTATTCAAATGATACGTAAATTAGGTTTACCTATACTCATGAAGGATCTTTAAGAATGTAGAGGCTGTCAAATACTATGAAACTTGTTTCAATGGTTGTCTCTTATCACACCAGAATGCAACACTTCCCTATCTATTCATTCTCTAAAACTAGTTTGTAGCCCAGTCATGGGAAAGAAAAAGGGATGGAGGCTATTAAGAAATTGTATAGTGGACTATCACTAAGTAAAGACTGCCTTTGGTGTCTTGGGAAAAGAATTTTGATTGGAAGAAGTTTAGTCAATGAAAGAGCTAGAAATAATAATAAAAAGATGATAGTAATAATAATAAGAGGGAAAACTTACAGACTGGAGTCAGTATGTAGAAGAAGAAAAAATAAGGCAGAAATATGAGACCCTGGAAGCAAAGAATAGAAGGGATATGATCTTGAAACCAGAGAGAGGATGATGTTACAACTGATGATCAGAGATGGACTTGGCTGTGAAAGGAGAGAAGGGAAAAAGAAAAGGGAGAGGGTGATGAAATGACAGTTGTTTGGATCATAGAGAACTAGGCATAGGGCTCTAGAGAAGGTGAGAACATTGAAAAAAGAAATTGGATGGGGGAAGGAGAAAGAATTACAGCAAAGTTTAAAGAAAGCAAAAGAAAAATCTTTATTCCTTCACAAGAGGGAAACTAATGCCAAATTCAAATTTTGGAGTTAAAGATATTTGAGGAGAAAAGAAGTATCACAATAAAATAGATTATTATTTTTGAAGCAATATTATAAAATATTTCATTATGCTAAGATATGTTTATGCCAAAAATTTAATTAAGTAAAATTTCTAATGTGCTAATGTCCCACTTTAACAGAGACATTCTACAGCAAATATTTTTATCCTTGTTTCCTAACATTAGTTTATAAAACAGTTCTCCTGTTTATAATAAAACAATAAAACATTAGAAGTTCTTTGCTAAATAAATTTTCCATGGGAAAAAATACACACATCAATCAATAAACACTTATTAAGTATCTTCTATGTTCTGGGCACTGTGCTAAACCCCGTGGAAAAGACGTAGTCCCTAACTTCAAGGAGCTTATAATACAATGAGAGAAACAATACACAACTAAATATACACAAAACAAACTATCTTTGCGATAAATAGGAAATAATTAAAAGAAGAAAAGCTTTGGAATTGAGAGGAGTTAGGGAAAGCTTTTTATGGAGGGTGGGATTTTAATAGGAACTTAAAGGAAGCCAGGAAGGTCAGTAACAGGAGAGAAAAAGGAGCCATTCCTGGCATGGGGGATAATCAGAGAAATTCTTGGAGCTGAGAGAGATGAAGTATCTTATTTATAGAACAATAAGAAGGCTATTGTCACTGTATTGAGGTGTTGGGAAGTTAAGTATAAGAGTACTGGAAAGGTAGTGGGCTTTGTGAATTGTGAAGGGCTTTGAATGGCAAACAGCATTTTGTATTTGCCCTTGAGATAACAGGAAGTCACTGGAGTTTATTGAATAGGAGGAAAGACATGATGAGACATGTGTTTTTAAAAAATCTCTTTAATTGCTGATTGGAAAATGAATTGGAGTGGGGAGATACTTGAGATAGGCAGACCAACCATGAGGGTATTGCAATAACCAAGGCATGAGAGGATGTGGCTCTGTATTAGAGTAGTAGCTGTGTCAGAGGAGAAGAGAAGAGGGTATTTTATTTATTTATTTATTTATTTTTTGCTTTTTGCTGAGGCAGTTGAGGTTAAGTGACTTGCCCAGGGTCACACAGGTAGGGAATGTTAAGTGTCTGAGACTAGATTTGAACTCAGGTCTTCCTGACTTCAGGGCTGGTGCTCTATCCACTGCGCCACCTAGCTGCCCCGAGAAGAGGGCATATTTAAGAGATGTTGCAAAGATGAAATTGGAAAGTGCTAGCAACAGTTTAGATATAGGGCAGTGGTGCTGGAGATGACATGTAAGTAAAAATTCAGAATAATTCCTAAATTGCAAACCTGAGCCTGGGAGGATGGTGTGGCCTTCTACAGTAATAGGGATAATAGGAGGTGAGGAAGATTTCAGAGGAAAGATGACAAATTTAATTTTTGACACAATTGAGTTTAACATATCTACTGGGCATCCAGTTAAAAATATCTGAAAGGCAGTTGGAGATGCTAAATTGGAGATGAGCAGAGATATTAGGACAGAAATTAAATCCATAAGAAATGATAAGATAACCAAATGAAGTAGTATAGAAGGAGATGGGCAAAATCTGGAGGAGGATCCAGCAAAGAAGACAGAGAAGGGGTCAGACAGGAAGAAAACCAGGAAAAAATGGCATCCCAGAAACCTAGAGAGAAGAGGATATCAAGAAGGAGAGAATGATCAAGAGTGTTAAATGCTGCAAAAAAAAAAAATCAAGGAGAATGAAGATTGAGGAAAAGTCATTGAATTTGGTAACTAGGAAATCATTAGTGATTTTGGAGAGAATGGTTTCAGGAGAATGATAAGGTCAGAAGTTAGATTATAAGGGGTTAAGAAGAGAGAAAGTAGAAATACCTATTATAGAAAGTATTTTTTAGGAGTTTAGTTACATAGGACAGGAGAGAAGTATATATTAACAGGAATGTAAAGATCAAGTTAAGGTTTTTTTTTTTCCCAATTTACAGGAGACATGAGTAGGCAAGAGGAAATTAGCTTTAAGAAAGGGAGAGATTGAGAATAAGTAAAAGAATGGGGATAACATTGGGAGCAGTTAAGGAAATAGCACAGTATAGTGGAAAGATCAATGAACTTGTAATCAAGGAGAGATGAGATGAAATGTGACTAATTGAACAACTAGAGGGGTTGGCCATGGAAAGGCCTCTTTCTCATGTGAAACAGTGGTGAAGAAGGAGAATAGTGACAGAAGGACCCTGAATGATATGAGATGAGGAAGAGGGGATAAGAGCTTGTGAAGAATTTTCCCCTGTAAAATATGATGCAAGTTTCTCATCTGAGAAAGGAAAAAGAAGGGGAGCTATGGTTGGTTAGAGAGGGATGAAAATGTTTGGAAGAGTTGCTGTGGAGAGTAGGATAGTGAGTTGATGAAGGTGGTACAGTAGGATTGCCTAGCAGCAGTGAGAGCCTAGTTGAGGTTTGGTAGCATAAATTATAGTGAACCTAGCCAGAACGGTTGTAGTGATTTTCTCCATCTTTAGTCAGTAGCATGTGTGTAGGTGCAAAGGTGATGAATTGTGAGTGACCCAAGTATATGCCACTTAGTGAAAGTAATCATTCTCTTTCCCATGATTATCCATGCTAATATAGATTTACAATATTCTTTTTATAATAGCCATCTAAGGCAGATAGGGCAAGAATTACCTAATGTGAGAAAATTAAAGTTCAGATGCTAATGGCAATATGATAGTAAATGTTTAAAGAAATGGCTTTCTGAAAAAAAATTTAACACAAGACACATGTTAAAATTTAAAATGCATTATTAACACTTACCCTATTACTTTATGTTTAGACAATAAACAAAATAATAAATCAAGTACTAACATAGTATTTGCCAATTTCCAAGATATAAATGCTCATTCTTAAAATTTAGCAATTGGCTCTCCAGAGCTGGTATGAGCTAGTTACATCACATCTAAATCTGAGTGTTAAATTTAAGTTTCCTATTTCCAAATCCAATTCTCTTTTCATTATACCAGCTTGCTTCTTTTTTTTTTGAAAGAGTATTTTCCTCACAACCTCTCTGTGCTATAGACACAATATTACTATTTTAACACATGGAGAAATTGAGGCTCACAACAAACATATTGTTATATTTTCTCAAAATGGATGTACATTTTTTGCTTTCATAAAACAGTATTTCATGCAATATTGCATTAGAATATATTCTATTACATATTATTTCTTGTTTGCAAATCTAGCATCCACCCAAAAAAAAGTAAGTTTTCCGAAGTTAGGAACTATATCTTATATTTTCCTTGTATTCTTCATAGGTCCTGCTTAGCATTATGCTGATAATATAAGAGATGATCAATATACTTTTCTAACTGAAACATTCATAATTTAGTTAATGAAATCCTGTTACTTAGCAAGTTTTTCTCTCCACACCTCTTTTTCATTTTGAGCTCTTTATTCTACTTTGTATATTTCCCTTGATCTTTATTAAATAATTTTTATTTTGAAATAGAAATCAATCATTCAATTAATCATCAAATTAACAAGTATTTATTAAGTACAAAAGAGATAGTCATTGTCCATCTTGTTCATCATAGAAGGTCAGATAATAGTGAACCTGAAAGAACCCCTGAAGGTCAAAACCTCCTCATTTTACAAATGTGCAAAATGGGACCCTCAGAAGTTAAGTGACTTACTTAAGTTCCCATAACTAGCTAGAGCTGGAATTTGGAACCAGAACTAAAATCTTCTGTATCTCAGCTTAGTGCTCCCTTCATAATAACATTACATTCTTCAGCCCTCTAAGTCTAGCTGCTCTTAGCACCAAAAGATAATGATAGCACAGTACAAGCATTGATTAGCATGTGGGCTGTTCAATTTTTTCTAATAAGCAACCTCATATTAATATCCAGGTTTTTATACCTTATATACTCCAATAAAATTGGACTAATCACTTTTCCTCAAACTTGTCCTGCTCTATTCTTTGCTCATTTGATCTTCTATGTTTAGGATACACTCCCCACCTCTACATCTCTGACTGTTGAAAGCCTTTCCAGAAAGTCTTTCTCGAATCTCCCAAATAGCACTTTATTCAAATTTACTAGAAAGTAATGGCCAAATATAGAGAATTTATTAGCTAATTTTAAATTCTTTCCCATTTCTCCCTTTCTTGAATCTCTTTGGGGGTCTGTGAAGATTTAAGGCAGCACAATCAAGATAGTAGTTGCTTTGCCTTCCATACTGTATACCTTCCTCTTTACTATATACAAAATCTTTTCAATGGTCCCTACTGCTTCTCTCCATTGCTTTTAAGGTTACCCAAAGTATTGATTTTTTAAGGATCATGGGTTTCAATCATTCAAACCCAAATAGCATCACTAGGAGACTATTGGTGATAAAACATGAGTTTTCAAGTTAGGTAGATGTTTGGGATCATTAAAAGGACTGCTTAATTTCTCCACTTCAAACCATCCCACTCTCCTCTTCCTATTCAATTCTGGGCTAAGCTCATTGCCCATTTGCAATGCTTGTACAAAATATATGGGCTGATGGACTAACTCAATGACCTACTTAGTCAATTGAATATATTTGTATCATCAGTGACAATGGGACCCTTACATTTTTACTCTGATGCCTTAGAACTTTACTATCCTGGGGCAGAAATGGAAATGGCACATAATGGCACATAACAGGTCAGGTAGGGAAATAGTACAGAGTAGTGGAAAGATAAATGAACTTGTAATCAGTAATCCCTAGGTTAGGATGTTGCCTCTGACTTCCTAGCTATGTGAACATAGCAAGTCACTTAACCTCTCTGATTTCAGTTTGGTAACTGTAGTACTGAGTTTCTTTGTGGTATGGAGGTGGCTCTCAGTTTTCAAATGTAAGTTCTGGCATATTCTACTATGTTGGAAAGACATCAAGTATGGCAACAGATCAAGTCTGTTTTCTGAGATCCAGTCTAGCTGATCATGTAGAAGCACATTATCAATAGAATGGCCATCTGGTGATGACTTCTTTTTTTTGGTGCTGGCAACCCATGAAACAAAGAAAAAGAAGAAATAGCTTTATATCCTGTGCAGCCTTCCTCTGTTTCTGCAGAGATGTAGTAGAGTGCTAAGAAACTTATAGTTTTTAGATTATTTATAAACTTAAATTCAATGATTTGTACTACATATAAGATCCTTGTCCAATGAATGAGTTTCCATGTTACTGGAGGAGTTAAATCATATCAACTTGGACATTCCTACTATAAATAAAAACAGAAGAAAAATAGAAGTTTTAGGTAAAGGGAACAATGGTACCTGGGTATTTATTTTTAGGGAGGCAAAAAAGGAGTTAATAGAGTAGGTTTTATAGTATGATGAAATTGGGATATTTGTTCACCATGTGTTGCAAAGCAAAGTCACCATTTATGGAAAGATCACCATGAATATAGTTGTAGTCTCTGTACTAGTGGGGCTGAAACAATTCTGCAAAGAATTTGGCATGTACTCTGACACTTGTTCTTATAATGCAGTGGTGAGAAAGGGTGATGATGGAAAGAAAAAATGGTTCAGGAAGAAGGAATGGGAAAGGCCAGATATTTGTAGGTTATACAGAAGCCTCTGTATCTAGCAAAGAATTAGTAAGTATGAGTCTATATGATCACCAAATAAACACATAAAGAATGAAACAGGTTATATATTAGATGACAGGAAAAGACTTGTTATTAATGTAAGTTACAAATGAGTCAGTTGTTTGTATTCAGCTAGACATTTGGCTCATCAGAATTAAGATCATGATTAGTGAAGAAGGAAACGAAGAAGGAAATGAAGAAGAAAAAAGAATAAGTGAGGGAAAATGCAACAATTGAAATGTATTAACTAATCAATTTAAAGAAGTAATTAAAAATAAAGGAAAATTAATAGTGGAAAAAATTAACATTCATAAAGCTTAACCAGTATTAATTAGATATTGCAACAAGGAGACCAAAAAAGACCAGGAAGAATGTTAATCAGCAAATATCTAACTTACTTGCTACATGGAGAGAAATGACTCACAAAGGCAATGGCAGGTTAGAATATAAATTCCTTTATAAAACATAGCAAAGATGATAGACAATTATGAGCAGTTTTGTTAAAGAAATTTTGGAAAGATCTCCAACTAAGCAAAGTCATCCCAAGAGCATTGAAGAATGAAAATGGAACAAGAAGTACAAATAGAAGAAAAATGGAAAAGATTTGCAACCATCAAAGACTTTAGAACAAATCACAATTTTAGTGTGCTTATAGTGGAAGTAGAAATTGTAGTAAAGCAAACAAAAATGGAAAAAGCAACTGGATTGAAATATATACACACACATACATGTACACACATTTATTTTTATATATTCATGTATATTTATATATTACTGAAAGTGATATACTTGCATGTTGAAAGACTGATATACAGTATTTATGAAGGAGGAGAAGATATTACAGACATGGAAAAAAAATCTTGAATCTTATTAATACCAAAAGAAAGCAAATGAAAGAACATCAATAATTATTTATCTACGTGCTTAATCTCTCATCTATACAAAATCTGTCTATGCATCATCTATAAATGAATCAAGGGCATCCTCAATGAGAGTATTTGTGAAAAATAATCAGGCTTTTGCAAACAATATTCTATAAAGGACTATAACTTTATAATTACATAATTACTGGAAAGATAGAGAATATAAAATCCCATTGTACTTATTATTTTTGTTTTATTTTGTTTTACTAAAAATGTTTTGATTTGGTGGAATAAAGTATCACCTAACAGGCTCTTTTAGAATAAGTTGTTTGCTATTTTTATAGCTAAATCAAGATTCTTTGGAAGATAAGATAGATATAGTTGAATTCAAACCGTCTTCAACAATAAACATTAAGCAAAGCATGAAACAAGAAAATGTATATTTACCAAAACTTTTTGCCATTGTGATGGAAGAGATTCAGTAAGAATTCATGTGGAAGAGGGATTCTCTGTGGATGGTGAGGTTCTCTTTCAAGTAATAATTTTTTTTATTAAAAGCTTTTTATTTACAAAACATATGAGTGATTTTTCTACATTGACCTTTGAAAACTTTTTTTTTTGTTCCAAGCTTTTCCCTTCCTTCCCCCCGCCCCCACCCCTAGATGACAGATAATCTAATACATGCTAAATATGTTAAATTATATGACAAATCCAATATATGTATACATATCTATAAGTTATCTTACTGCACAAGAAACATCAGATCTAGAAAGAGAGAAAAAAAAAACAACCTAAGAAGGAAAACAAAATGCATGGAAATATTCACAGAAAGCATTAAAATTCTGTGTTGTGGTTCACACTCAGTTCCCTCAGGCCTCTCTCTGGATGTATATGACTATCTTCATCGCTGAACAATAGGAACTGGTTTGAATCACATCATTGTTGAAGAGAACCATGTCCATCAGAATTGATCACCGTATAGTCTTGTTGCCGTGTATAATGTTCTCCTGGTTCTGCTGATTTCACTCAGCATCAGTTCATGCAAGTCTTTCCGAGCCTCTCTGAAATCACTCTGCTGGCCACTTCTTAACGAGCAATAATCTTCCATGACATTCATATACCATAATTTGTTCAGCCATTCTCCAATTGATGGGCATCCTTTCAATTTCCAGTTTCTTGCCACTACAAAAAGGGCTGCCACAAACATTTTTGCACATGTGGGTCCCTTTCCCTCCTTTAAAATCTTTTTGGGATATAGGCCCAGTAGAAACACTGCTGGGTCAAAGGGTATGCACAGTTTGGTAACTTTTTGAGCATAGTTCCAGATTGCTCTCCAGAATGGTTGGATCCCTTCACATTTCCACCAACAATGTATCAGTGTCCCAGTTTTCCCACATCCCCTCCAACATTCATCATTATCTTTTTCTGTCATCTTAGCCAATCTGACAGGTATCTCAGAGTTGTCTTAATTTGCATTTCTCTGATCAATAGTGATTTGGAGCACCTTTTCATGTGACTAGAAATACTTTCAATTTCTTCATCTGAAAATTGTCTGTTCATATCTTTTGACCATTTATCAATTGGAGAATGGCTTGAATTGGTGAGGTTCTCTTGATGCTTCTTTTTGTGTCAATGGCATCAAGACCTGGCACATTGCAGAGATGTAATCTGTAATCACTCAATGATGGTTGGATTAACTATCCATTTAAGAAGGACCAAGTAGATGAAGAATGTCTATTACTCAGATTTCAACATGTATGTATATTTGGGAAAGACAGAATAGATGGACAATAAGTTGGGTCCAGAGTTGATTAGGAGAAGTAGGGTGGGTTATAATAGTTTTGAGACATTAGAAGGCTCTTTTATTAATCTCAAGCTTCCCATGAAAACATAACCATCTTTTCAGTACTAACATTGTATCAGTGCTGCTATATAGAAATGAGATGTGGAATATTATTTCCTCTGAAGAACTAAAATTAAATATCACAATGAGGTTAATAGAATGACATATGGTAGATATGAACAGATAGGCAACATATAAACACTGAGGAACTTTGAAGAAAAGTATAAATAAAACATCTTTCCAAGAAATTCAGTAATAATAAGAAGAGAGTCATGAAAACACGGATTCAAATCTCTTCTCTGACACTTTCTAGTTAGATGACCCTGAGAAAGTTATGCAATCTCTCTGACTCTGTTTCCTCATTTGTAAAATGGGGTTAATATTTTTAGCATAACACAAAGGGTTACTGTGAGATCAAATGAGGTAATATATGCAATGTCAGTTATTATTATTATTTAATTTTAAAAATAATTTAATTTAATTCAATATTTTTAATAAGTATTTAAATGCTATTATTATTATTTTTAATATTATCAGTCAGACTAATGCTGACTGACAACTCCACCACCAGCTAGTGACATTGCTGAAAAGAGAGAAATTACATCGAGGTGGCTAGGTGGCACAGTGGTTAGAACACCAATCCTGAAGTAAGTAGGACCTGAGTTCAAATTTGGCATCAAACATTTAGCACTTCCTGTGTGACTCTGGGCAAGTCCCTTAACCCCAGTTGCCTCAGGGGGAAAAAATAAACAAACCAAAAAAAAACTCCTGTATGTTTATGCATATATTGGATTTATCATATATTTTAGCATATGTAACATGTATTAGACTACCTGCCATCTAGGGGAGGGGCTAAGGGGGAAGGAGGGAAAAATTTGGAGCAGAAAGTTTTACAAAGGCCAATGTTGAAAAATTACTCATATGTTCTGTAAATAAAAAACTTTAATTAAAAAAATTAAAAAAAAGAATATTTGCTGTTTTAAGAAATGTAGCTGGGTACTATCTTGTGAGTAGAATGTGTTTTTAATGTTCCTTCTTCTCTTTCTTTTACCTTATAGTTTAGGTTTGATAGTAGCACAAAATAAGATACTTGTAGATGACTAACCAGTCAATGAAGAGAGATTGGGGATAGCTAGGTGGTTCAATCAAATGAACTCAGTAATCAAAATAACTGAGTTCAAATCCAGCCTCTGACACATACTAGCTTTGTGAGCATGGGCAAATAAATCTCTTAAGCCCTGTTTATCTGTTTCCTTATTTGTAAAATGACAATAAGAATATCTGCCTCTCGAGTTGGAGTAAGAATTAACTAAGACTAAATGCTTAATATAATGCCTGGAATATACTAAGTAATATATGAAATTTAGCCATTATTTTAAATTATTTGTTTAGCTATAGCATGAGAAATATATTCAAAAATGATAGGCATTGAAGATATCTTGATAGAGATAATAAGGAGAGGCAGAGCATACCACTGCCCACTTATCAAAGAAACATGGCACTTTTGTAATATTTTCACAGTGGCTGATTGATACCCAGGTAGCAACTTTGTGTATTTCACCCCTTACCAGATCCAAATTATTGATTTTTTTGATGGGAACTCAAGGGAGATGGTGAGTCAGCTTTGTAATCCAAACTTCTGTTTTCATCTTGCTAGATTTGTTTGACTCACAAACAGATATTATTGGCTCCTCCGTTTGACTCTGATTAGCCTCACTCTGATTTCTTTTAGGTCTTAGGCAACTAGGACATGACCATATTTAGAGTATTTTCAATTTAATTTACATTATCATATTTGGAGGAACACATATGAAAGGAAATGGCTCCCAGAGTATTTGGCATTCCTTGATATTTCAATCTGCTTGTGTTCTCATTGGTATGGGTACTTCCTCCACTGCTGCAAATTTATATTGTATGACTTCCTCCCCTTACCTCACTGGTATAGGAAAATTCTAGTGAGGAAGTTTCTGGAAATCTTCCAGATAGAGCAACTTCCTCTATTGATACAATGGAGAGTACAGTAGATAATCTTAGAACAAGATTTGCAACTTAGAGTCAATAAATTTAAAAACAATCTATGTATGTATGTATGTATAGTATTTCAATATAACTGGTTTCCTTTTTAATCCTATATCTTTTGTTTTTATGCAATTAAAAACATTATTTTGAGATGGTATCCATTGCCTTCACTAGATTGCCAAAGGGGGTTCGGGACACAAAAAAAATTAAGGTTAAAAATCTCCAATTAAAAGATTGATTAAATCCATTTTGAATACAGTATTTGAATACAGATCAAAGAATACTAATTTTTTACTTTATTTTAATTTTTAAAGTTTTTTTCCTTTTGTTTAGTTCCTTTTTTCACAACTCAACTTATATGGAAATAGGTTTTACATGACTGCACATTTATAACCTATATCAAATCATTTATCATTTTAGGAAGGGGGAGGGGAAAAGGGAGAAAATTTAGAACTCAAAATTTTATCAAAATAAAAAAAGAATGTTAAGTTAGGTGGCAAAGTGGATAGAGTGCCAGAGTAGAGTCGAAAGACTCAACTTCCTGAGTTCAAATCTGGCTTCACGTGCTTACTAGCTATGTGATTCTGGGCAAGACATTTAATCCTGTTTGTATCAATTTCTTCCATCTGCAAAGTGGGCTGGAGAAGGAAATGGCAAACCATTTCAGTATCTTTGTCAGGAAAATCTAAAATAGAGCCATGAAGTGTCAGACATGACTGAATGAGAACAACAAAATTGGAATGAATAATATGAATGTTAAAATTTTTTTTAAAAAGTATATTAGAACACTTAAAAATTAAGTGATTTTCCCTATAGTCATAAAGTCACTGTCTAACAGAGGTAGAATTTGAACCTAGGTTTCCTAGGCCAGCTGTCCTCTTCCATTATTTCTTCCTATTTCCCATATATCATTATTCCTCCACAGAAGTATTTACCCAAGGTTCTGGAGGTCTGAGGCTTTGCAATCCTTTCTCCCTCTCCCTCATGCACTTCTTATGAAATACCTGAGCTACAATCCACAAAATGTTGCAACCTTCAATAACCCCATGTACCAGAAATACTCAAGATATAAATTTAAGCACATTTTGGAAGATCTCTCACCTTTCCTGGCTTCTATGCTACTAATTCAAAAATTTGGGAAAATATCAATAATGCCCCACTCTAACATACTGATAGCAGCTTTCCACTTTGGAAATAAGCAATTATCATAACAATTCTAAGAAAATAGTTTTATGGAAGAAGTGGAGAAAACAAAATACACATTTCTGAAGGAACAAGAATCATAAGTCCAAAGTACCCCAATATAAACACTCAGTGTCACTAGTGTGAGAGATGATTAAATGGACCCCTCTTTTATTTCAATCAATATTAATTAGTTTGATTTGATTCCATGGGAGTAGTGATTATAAGATCTTTTTTATTAGGCCCCAGAATTGTGAACTCTGTCCTTCATCATCCCTCGATTGCCCAAGATGGAGAGATGGTTATTGATCAACTAGTGGTCCTGTTTGCTGTTCTGTGGCTTACCTATCTACTGGCCCATTGGCCCATATAGATGTTTTAACATATTTATCAGTCCAGCCCATGGACCTGTTTTGTTAGTTTGGTAAGACCTCCTGAAAGGTCAGAATAGTCTTTCAAGATCTACTGGCTTGTTTATAACCAATGAGATTCTGTATTTTGTGTAGACCCTCCTGGGGGAGAATCAAAATCTATCATTCATTGTGGCTCTTCTGTATCATTTGGGTATCAAGGACTATAAAATTAAGACCCTGATGGAAGTTGGTTTGGAAGTTACTTGATTGGACCATCAAATGCATTTCCCTCCCAAAGAGTTTTTACATGGTGGTTTAATTCCCAGAAAAGGCTCCATTAACATTATCATATTTCAAGTACAATAATATATAATGTATTTGAAATATAATATGTACTTGGAACTTGAGTATTATGTAATCTAATCATTCCTGTGACAAAACATGAGAAATTTATGAGAAATCATTTATTTGAAGCATTTATTAAAGCTCTTATTAGATGGTAGTTATTGTGTTAAATTCTGGAGATACAAAACAAGAGCAAAAACAATCCTTGCCCTCAAGGTATTTACATTCTAATGGGGATGTGTATAGGTAAATGCATATGATCTGCTATTCAAAAACTATTTATTGGGGAACTTTTCCTTTGTGGAAATTAATTATTCAATGATCTATGGGAAGTTGGCTAGAGTTTGGGAGAGAAGAGAGATCCTGATCTTCAAAAGCTCTGTTTTAAAATAGAAGTATCAGACATGATTCTACCCAGGTCTCTAAAGGGAGAGATGGAAAGACCTTGGGGAAGTTTTGATCATGCGCCTATCCAAAGCTTTCTACACCAGGGTCTTTGGCGATTTCCCAGTGGATTATATCTAGAACCCTTTCTCTTGGCTGAGTTGAGATTTCTTGCTCCCAAACTCTTGCCAACTCTTTTCCTTACATAGCTATGGAGCAAAGAATACTTAATCTCCACCAATGGGGAGGGTTCCATGCAAATGAATCTGAATAGATTAAAGTACATGTAAATATGTATATATACATACATGAGTATACACACACACACACACACATATATATATATTACACACACAAGATATATACAGAGTTAAGTTAAAGTTTCAATTGTTTAAGAAGTTTGTGAACTTGGATGGGAAAACCTTTAATTAAAATTAGCATTTCCTATAACTATGAATTTAGGCAACAAACATTCCAAGAGGGGATCTGCAGTCTTCATCAGACTATTCCTTAAGGGATCCATGACACAAAAAAGCTTAAGAGCTCTTTTCTTAGAGGAAAAGCTGCTAATTAGCAGAAAGAGATAGAGAAGGTCTGTGGAAAATTCATTCAGCATTATAACTGGAAGAGCCAAGAATACTTTTTCTCTTGGATTAGGGATGCTGATAGTTGATTAAGGGAGAAAGAAATGCAAGGAAAGTGGGAATCATGACTACAGAGTGTTGAATGTAAGGTTAAATATTAAACCTTCAGTCTCCTTCTTGTGCTTGAGTATTTCTCAGTCTAAGTCCCACCCTAGCTCTTCAGTCATCCCTTTCTTTTCTTCCAGAACTCCTGGGAATTAAATTGGTAGCTTCCTTTTCACTGTAACACCAGATGGTTTGGCTCTTAGTTTTGCTCCTCCCTCAACAACTGAATGATAGAATATAATCTTACAGTTTCTTTACTTACCCTTTTATTCCTGGAATAGCGACACAATCCCTCCCACACTTTACATAATTTTTTTTTTAATTGCTAGTAACATGGGGAAATGAGGTTAGGAATAAGATTGTTTGTTTCCTAGCTCTTTCCTACATTCTTTTTTCTTTTTTTTTTAAACTTAAGATGGTTATACACATATGTTAATAAATGTATGTGATGAATGCCCATCAGTTGGAGAATGACTGAATAAGTTATGGTATGTGAATGTTATGGAATATTATTGTTCTAAAAGAAATGATCAGGAAGATGATTTTAGAGAGGCCTGGAGAGACTTACATGAGCTGATGCTAAGTGAAGTGAGTAGAACCAAGAGAATATTGTACACATCAACAATAAGATTATTCAATGATCAATTCTAATGGAATTGGCTTTTTTCAACACTGAGGTGATTCAGGCCAGTTTCAATAGACTTGTGATGGAGAGAGCCATCTGCATCCAGAGAGGGGACTGTGGAGACTGAGGGTGGATCACAGCATAGTTATTATCACCTTTTTTGATGTTTGTTTGCTTTTTTTGTCTTCTTTCTCATTTTCTTTCTTTTTTTATCTGATTTTTCTTGTGCAGCATAATTGTGGAAATATATATATATATATATATATATATATATAGAAGAAATGCACATGTTTAACATATATTGGATTACTTGCTATTTAAGGGAGGGGATGGAGAGAAGGGAAAGAAAAAAAACTGGAACACAAAGTTTTGCAAGGGTGACTGTTGACAACTATCTATGCATGTTTTTTGAAAATTAAAATCTAAAAATGTATTTGAACAAACAAAATACTGAAATATGATTAATCTATGTTTTTGAGAAAACATGACAGGCTGTCCAGGCTATCCTGGGATTTATCCTGGGATGCGGATAAGAAGAGCCATCTTAGATCTTACGTCATCATAGCTCTTATTTTGGACAGGTCCTAACAGAAACTAGAATGAAGAACGGGTGATTCCAGCTAGGATGAGGCTAAGGGAAGAGAGGAAAGAAATTCTAAATAATATGGGAGCAGTGGAGAGAGGAATTTACTTTGACCTCTGAGTGATTAGCCCAGGACAGCCATTCCTGAATGATCATTAATAGAAAAAGGACATGTGTTAATATATTAATGGGATTGAGTATACAAGAATAGAGGACTGTCTGTATAATATATCTTAACATTTTTTAAAAGTCTGCACTATAGGTAAAACTGGTATTTTACTTGACATTGTGATAAAGTGATTGAATTATTTAAAATGAAGATAAATTAATTTCAATTCCACAAATATTGCCTTTTTGCTTTACCAAAAACATTATGTAAGCCAAATTCATTATTTTGTTGTTTATTTTAGGCTGTACAATTTAGAAAAGTCTTTTCAAATACTACTAGTTTATTAGAACATTTGTGAGCCTTCTGTTGATGTTAATAATTCAGCACAAGTCCAATTAACTTTGGTTTTATTCATGCCCTGCATAACAACAATAATTTTTATATTCTGCAATTTCCTATATTATAATGATATGCACATTTTATCTCAGAAATTATATCACCACTTGAGACTTTTGACCAAAGAAAAGCCTTTCCTTTTTCTCAATGTGTGTTTTTGACAAATTATTTAAATTTCCATTTCTCAGATAAAAAGTTTTATAGATAGATGACTCTTATTTTTGTATGTGAAACACCATAATCAGAGAAAGATAACAGAGAAGGTATCAGCTTGTGACAACAGTAATTTAAAATGAATATATCTTACCATAAAACCTAAGCCCAAATTATGCATTATTTAGAACTATTTTTGTAATGATATATCAAAGATTTCCAAAGCCATGAAAAAAAAAATAATGCCTTTAGAGAATGCCCTTAATATGCTGTCAATTTAATCATCCATTTCAAGTTAACTGACTTTTAAAGAAAGGACATATCATGGGGAGAATGATAATAGCAAAATTTCTGTTTAGAGAAATGACCCTTTTTCAGGGTTACCTTTCTCTTGAATTCTTTCCAAGGTGACAGTATGATAGAAGTTCAATACATGAATATGCTGTAATCCAATATTAGAGTATGAATTTAAGGGACAGATTAAATAAAAGGGTGATTATTTGTATTACAAAGAGATAGTCTCTGAACAAAGGAATTCTTTTAGGTATTGAGCTCCACTGCTACAGGTAAATGTTTGTTTACAGATCATTGATGAAAAGACTCAGGGCAGATTTGGCCTAACCTGTGTCTGCTTTTCCCTGAAATGCAGATGAATCTTACTTCAGTCTTTTGTGTTCCCAAAGAACCTATTAAGACAAATATGCCATTTTGTTTTTCCCTAATTGAAAAAAAAAATAGGCTAAGAATTAGTGTGTTAGAAACCACTGCCAATTGAAGACTAAAAAGACATTAAGATAAATGTCAACAGGAACTCATGATTTGATTTACAAAAATTCAATGCATGCATACCTTTCTGAAAAATATTCATTGCATAAAGTGAGGTATGGCTATATAGCTTTTTAGATTTTAAAGACCAAATTTATTGGAGGTGGGATTATAGAGAAAATATGTATCTGAGTTCAGCTGGGATAGAGTTTCTTCAATTTGTGCTATAGTTTTCTGATTCAATATTCTGTAAGAGAATTGTTTTTGCTTTTATGTTTTCGGTACACAGTAGGGAGAAAACCTCCCCTGAGCAGCACATTTGATATTCCTGAGCATGAAAATCCCATTTACATGAATAGATGCTGTCTTTTCATTTAATTTTTATTCCTTTTAAGAGGAAAAAAGCATATTGGATGAAATAAGAGTTTGTTTAATATAATCCCTCTATCAGTGAATATTTGTGTAACTGAGACCAAGGGTATCTCTTTTAATTATCCTTTGCTAATGAACTGACCATTGTTTCTACAGTCTGTTGGGCTGGAGAGAAAATGAGAAACATTATGGAAAATTAGTTATTACATTTAATCACTTTGATCATATATGGATGCTGCTAATGTTTGTCAGGTCTTTGTATCTTTTTAGAAAAGTCCTGACTAAAGCTCCGCTCTCACATAGAGAGTCAGTGGAAAATATTGGAACAAGACCAAAAGGGCAATGCATTTTTATATATGCCTGGAAGAAATGAAATGTCTAAAAATGAAGAAAACATCAGACTCTCAGCTTGAACAATTGACCTTTCTAAAAGAAACAATTGGGACCAGGGCTAAAACCAGACTGGCTTAAAATCTTAGATGCTAGGTTTTGCCTGTGGTCTGAATACTTTCATTAAATTAATATGCCTGTTATACTGAAGGGTGCTCAGTAGAATGATTAACAATAGAAATCAGATTCCCTTGCCTATATAGAATTCATAAATATAGGATGCTTCAAAAGTCTTAGAGCAATTTAACTATGCTAAATGTTGTTTTAGTGCAATTAAATTGCCTTTGGGACTTTTGGGACACTGTGTGTGTCATTTTCTATTGTAGGCTGGTGCAATTGAAAAGTTAAAAGAACTCAATATTTCTTTCACATTAGTTACAAATAATAGAATAATTTTTTTAAAAAGTTGTTTTCTAGTTTAGTAAAAGATCACTGTTGCCTTTAAATTTACATTGTTAAAACTTTTCTAAGTTACTTCTACAAAACTTGTTAACCATGTCATTTAGTTTGGTTCAATTTTATTTTTCTTGATATGATAATAATCATCTTCAAAATTTATCTTTTATTTTTTTGCTTCTTTCTCTTTGCCATCCCTAAAATTGGAACTATGTGAAAGGCAGACAGTTTTCAAGAGCATAATCAGTTAGTCATCAAATTACCACAATGTGAAAAAGTAAAATGTTAGCAAGGATGATGCATTTGTAGATAATATTAAAATAATAAATCCATTGTAAGATTAGTTGCTCATCATAGAAACAATCTCACACTTGTGTTTACAAAATTGTTGTATCATGCAAGAAGTTAGGAAAAGAATAGGTTGTATTCCTATTGTAGGAAACCTTAAAGATAGAAAAAATATAGAGACTATGAAAATAAAATATAAGGAAAATGAAATAAAGCAAAAATTACTCTTCTTTCTCATGTGTGGAGTACAAAAAATTTTGGGAGTGGGGTAAAAGAACTTAATCACTTAATTTGGGAGTTTGTCTAGGATAGTCACATTCTTGTTGGTATTAAAATAGATATCTTGTTTTGAAAGGGTGGGTGATATTAAAAAGCATGCAGGCTAATCTGTTGTATTTGTATTATAAAAATTTAAATCCTATTGAAGGATTTATGGTTGTTCAACCTGAGACAGTAATAATTTCACATCTGTCTCACATGTACTATATCTTCTACAGCTAATGAAGTCTTATACTTCAGTTTGGTTGAGTTTTTTACTTCTTGTCTGGACACTTGACACTGAAATGGTCTCCATAAGAACACACACACACACACACACACACACACACACACACACGTATACTCACACATATATGCAGATCAAGCCAGGTTTCTGCATGGGAAAATGTGGAAGAAGTAAATATGTTATGTCCATTTGCTTCAATTAGGATATTGTATAGAAATCCCAGGTCTAGTTTCCAAAGATTAATAGTATAACTTAATAGAAGTGGGGGAAAATGCCTACACTACCAAAATAAAGTGAATATTTAAGGCAACAATCTTTATAATGCTAGCAAAAGCCCACTTTAACTAAAAGTTATACTGATTTGATTTTTTTTCCTAAATCATTCAGGATTTTGGAAAATTAACACTTGTTTACTTTGCTTGTATAGGATATTCTAGGTTCTTTTCTTAAAGCATGTTTCAGTTGAGAAACTTTTGAGGTTATTAGCTACAACTGAGAATATTTAAAGCATATATGTAAGATATCTATCTCAATGTACTTATATATATATTTGTTGTTGTTGTTGTTGTTCAATCATATCTGATTTTTTGTGACCCCGTTTGGGGTTTTTTCCTTTGGAAGAAATACTGGAATGGTTTGCCATTTTCTTCTTCAACTCATTTTACAGATATAAAACGCTATAAAGGAGTAAACTGAAACAAATAGGATTAAGTGACTTGCCCAGGATCACACAGCTAGTGTCTGGAAACAATGTTAGAAGAACGCAATGTAAAGAAATAAACTCTGGTGAATTTTTCCTTGAAAGCTATACTAATATTAAATTTTTGACAATTTCCAGATAATGGTTTGTGATTAATTTGCTCTGTAGATTTAAAGTATGCAGATGAAGCTTTGCTGTCATGTAATGATCTTGAGACAAATTACTGAAAATTTTCATTCTTATTGAGAACTTTCAGTTTTAAGTTTATTCCAGTTATATACTGGAATTGTCCTAGTTATAGTACCCCTCTTCAAATGCTATTTCAATAATGCAGGCATGAGGTAATGAGAATGGTGGTAGTGTCAGAGGAGAGAAGGCATATTTAAGAAATATTGCAGAAGTGAAATAAATAGGCCTTGGCAAGAGATTGCACATGGAGGTGAGGTGGGGTAGAGTGAGAGAGCATGAGGAGTCTAAGATAACTTGGACTTTGAGGAATGGGGAGGTTATTATCCCTACTGCAATAGGGATGATGGTGGTGTGGAAACTAAATTCCTTCTTTCCCTATGAAACCAACTCAAGATATGACTAAAGGCATGAGTTATTATAACATTCTGTGGATATGGGGATGAAGAAAAAGAATTTAATTAGATTTTGAAAAGAAATGTATATACTTTAAATCACATAACTCCATAGTCAAAGATTTAATGATTTTAAAATTAGCCCATGGATTTTTTTTTCTTGAAGACACCATCCAACATCCATTGAAAAAAAAAGTTCAGTTACAATCTTGAAAAGAAGGTACTATTTTTGTAAATAGTGACTTTGCCTTATTCTAAGTGCTTCCTGAAAAATTTTGACATCCAAAGAAATTTATATATTTAATTATTTATATTTAAACTTAGGTTATTTGCCACAAGGTATCATTCTTCTAGCCTTTATAAGTGGCCTCTGGTCTTATGTTCTCTGTGGAAGTGTAAGAAGGGCCCACCTCTTAGAATTTGCTGAGAACTAAATGATTAAGGAAGTGATTTCCTTTAGTAAAATTGAAAAAAAAAAAAGGCAGATAAGTGTCTAAGTATATTTTTAAGGAAACTTTAGATGTATGATGGCCAGTACCTATTATTTGTGGCATGACTTGCTTTAATGACAAATAAAAAAAAAAAAAAACCCAACCCAAAACCAATACCTGTTTACTCTTTGTTATTGTTTAATCTACTACAGAAAATAATGAAATCTTTACTTTTATATTATTGTATAACACTGATGACATTAACCTGAGGTATTGCTGTCCATCCAAGCAAGATGACAAAGTTGTTTATGAGAAAATTGTGTTTGCTTATTAAACTAGTTTCCTAAATAATTCTGGCTGTACTTTAATTTTGCTCTAGTTTTAGAGCCAATATTAAAAAAAAAATGCCAATAAAAAAATCTAAGATGAAGTAGGATCTAATTTTCTCACAATTACATGCTTCAGTTTCCTTTTTTTGATTTACAAAATCACAGAATTTGAGAGTTACAAGGTACCTACTGGCCATCAAGTACAATTCATTCACCAAAAAATCCCTATTATAACATAATCAATGGCCATCTAGCCTCTTCCCTGGAAGGAGGGAAGCCAGACAACTTCTGAGGCAGCCTATTCATTTTATTTTAGGACAGCTCTATTAGTAAAATTTCCCAGATAATTAGCTTATTTTTTTTTTCCTTTTTTCAACTTTCACTCATTACTCCATATTTTGTCTTCCTGGGCCTTCCTGGGTCTCATTCCTGAAGCCCATCAGGTGCTTTCAAAAAAGAAAAAAAAAAAAAAAAACCTGAGGTAAAACTGTGACTAAGTGGATATTCTATATGCTTTGTTCCTTTTAGCAGGAATAATTTACCTCCCCACCAGCAAATCTGTAATTTGCCCTCTGGAGGTGAACAAGTCTTAGTATTATTTGGTTGCTTCTTTCAATTTCTGCCACTATTATATACACAGCTAAGGTTGGTCCAGATATTTGGGATTTTGTAGCTAGAGATGAGCTGAATTACTCTAATCTAATTTGGATAATCAGTAAATTTACGGTACTTGTGGCCTAGTTTAAAGTATCCTTTGCTATACCTAGTTATCTGAAAAGAGAAATGACCTTATTTCTTTAAATCATCTTGGTGCTGACCATTGCATTATTTATGTCACATAGTATCCTCTGACTTGCTTCCAAGATGTAAGAAGGTATAAATTTCATCTCAGTATAAAGGATCAGGATGGGTATTCATGGAATATTATCTGCAGGTGGTTGAAAATCATTGGTGTTTTATTGACCATTGATCCCTCATTGAGACAAGCTAGTCTACTTTTATTTGCACACATTCCCTTCCCCCACCCAATCACAAAATAGGGACTCCTAAGAACTAGTAAAATGGACAAATGTAAGTACCACTGGAACCTATCATTTCAGTATTGCCCCGCAAATTTCATAATATTGTTTATCAGAATGTTCTATACCTTACCCTTGATACACTAGGTACCGTTTTTTTGGTTGTAGGTTTGCATTTGAATTCCTTCTCTCTAACCTCCAAATGCATGGATTAAATGTTCTAATGGTAAATAAATATCCCCCCTTTGTTCATTCTCAATGCTTGAATTTCTAATCTAGTAATTGCCAGTGAAAAATATACTTTCCCTCAAATTTCTTCTCAATCAACTTGACTCAATCACCCTAAGCAAAAAAAAAAAAAAAATCCATTTTTATCAGAAGATTCATACAGGAAGAGTTTATGACTCCTCATTGATTATTGGTGTCTTACAAACCACAAAATTCTCTGTAAAATGCATGTTTAGTCTTTGATTTAATGAAAGATCTATTTCCCTTATAAAATGTGACTGTCTCCTACAAAACTACAACAACAACAAAAAACAAAAACAATGATGAAATCATAGAAATATGCCAATGTGGAAAAGATAATGAATGTGCTTCAAATTCATCCAAAGGCATTTCCTTTTCTTTGTTTCCTTTTATGATCCTGATGTCATTTGGAATAAACCTTAATTGGGTCATTTTGTCATCTGCTGAGCAATTTCCATTAGCAAGTCTTTTTACTCTGTAAGTAGTGATGGTGGCAATGTCTCTGTCACAGGCAGTTGCCACTTAGTGAAGTTTCACAGACATATCTTCATTATTCATGCATGCTGTGTTTTATTGCAGACACCAGGTGTGAGCTGGGAACACCTCACTACACACAAGCAGCTAAAGAGGTCAGATGTCACTGTTAAAGTCATAGCGATAAAAAAAAAAAAACCCTCTGAAACAGAGGTGTACCATCACGTGATGGGCTGTGCCCTGCGCCTCGTAAAGACAGAATAACCCAGACCATGTTTTATGGTAATGATTTAAGTGACCTAGTCTTCAAGTTATGGGAAATTGGGGGTGGGGTAGGAGGCCTGAATAGTTTTTTTGACCAGCACAGGGGCAATATTTTGATTGTATAGTTTGCCACTCAGAAACTAGGGTGTTTGAAGGCTTTAACTTTGCTAAATTAAAATAAACTCCACTGGTAGCTTGTGTGTGTGTGTGTGTGTGTGTGTGTGTGTGTGTGTGTGTGTTTGTGTGTGTGTATGTGTGTGTGTGTCTGTGTGTGACTATATGTCACTGTAACTTGCTCACATATTTATATTTTTAATAAGTTTCCTTCTTAGTAAACCAGGCTCTGTTAAAAATATTTCAGAAGAGTACATAAAAGCCCTGTATATTTCTTTTGCATTATCATATTGTGGTGGTAATGTATGAAATAATTACAGAATCTAATTAGAGGATGGTTCTTAGGTCGTAGCAGAATTGGCACACTAAACACATAATAAATGTCTACTTTACTTTTAATTAACCAGCTTCTCCTTAAAGGTTTTTAATCACTAGTTTAGATAAGTGGGATTTGTAATGATTGTTAAGGAACTGGAGTATCATGGAAAACACACCTGTGTGAGATTGGAGAGGAGTTTTAGGGAAACAAAGGACAGTTCTCCCTTTCACTGAGCATGTAGTGAAAGCAATGGATAATGTCATAATTCTTTTGGAAGTAAAAAAAAATCCTTTTTCATAAGCCCAAAATAAAGTTCCTTGTTAAACTTAAAGAAAAATAAATCTCCATCATTTGTATGGTATGAATGCTGAAAATTTTTCTCAGAAAGAAGCAGCAGAATATTTTAAACACAGTGAATATGAATTTTGGGAGGAAATATCAAAATGGTAGAAACATCCCCAAAGTATAGTGAGTGATTGTGCCTTTAAAAACAAACTTTTCATTTCAAACTTTCCCCTTTACCTTCATAGCTTAAAATTCTCTGATTACATGTGTTATATTATCTTTTTGGATTCAGACTCTGGGTTACTGACAGAATAGCTTAATTATAACTCTTAAACTCTCAGCATTTATCTCTTGGCTTTGACATCAATTATTTTTCATCACATATTTTATTTGTAGGTAAGACTAAAAAAAAAAGACAAAACCTTTATTTGACACTAATTACAGTAAAGTCCCAAGAACTCTGCCTTTCCTCTTTCATTTAGTCAACTTAGTCTGTATTTTGCATAGCCAGTTTTTCATGGACATGTGTATTGCAATTTAAAACAATATGAAATAACGTGAAGAGGCCCTGTGATGGGAAATTAGGAATGACATGTTTAAGATAAAGGGGTGCAGCCACTGGAACAGTGTCTGATGAAGATTTAGAGTGATGGTGGAGAACATGAATTGTTTATCCATTCTGCCACACAATTGCTGCAAGCCAAGAGTAGTGTAATAATTTATTTGGAAAACCACAGTTTAGTACAGTGAGAAAAAGTAATCTACTACAACTCTGACAGGCAAGGCAGATAGATATGAAAAAGAGAAACAGATCTATTTCTTCAGATGTGGACAATTATGAATGGATACCAGCAGTCATTTATAAGTTGTCCTTCTGTTTCTTTCATAGATGGCTTGCTTGGCTAACTTGGCTTCCAGACTTCCAAATTATGATTTGATGTCTTTGAAATTAGCATATTTGTTCTATCAAGTCATGTCTTTAGGAGCACCTTTTTATTATTTCTAGAAGAAATCCTCTAATTTCCAGAGGAACAACCACTGAAACTTATATAATCTGACTATCAGTCACTTTGGTTCATATTCTCAGTGACTGCCACCTTTCTTTTGAACTTGTTTCCTTTTCTCTTGACTTCAGTAGATCACTGTAGTATGAATTTCGCTCACAATTCCAGCTACTCTCTAAAGTCTCAAATTGTGGAGCATGGTGCCAATTTATAGTTGGCCAACAGAGGCTCCTTGTTTTCCTGAGGGATTGAGTAGCAAATGGTATTGCTGTCCCATTTCTCACTATGTTGGCTGGCTGTTTTTCTTTGTCTATTAGAAATGAGCAGTGGTCTGCAGTGTCAATTAGGTAGTGATGCTTCTTGGCAAACAACTGTCTAATAGTTAGCAAGTAGTCTGGGAATATCACAATAAATCTGTCCAGAGACACAACTTCTCCCTGTTAGATTCCAAATCCACCAGATACCCCAAAATGTAAAAATTTTCTTGTAGGGGTCTATAGAAATTCTCTAATTTTTTTGTGAAAGAATGAAGATTGAATTTCTACAATATCCTATTGAATGATCAATATGTCACATCTAATAGGGTTAGTCCAAGAGAATTAAAAAAAAAAGTCTTGCATACAGTAAGGTAGAATAGTTGAAAGAGATGACCAGAGGAAGTCAGTATTTATATTATATTTATATATTGAGATGTGAAAAATATTCCTTGATAGCTACACATTAACAACCTATGGCTTATGAAGTAATTAGTTGAGCATGGAGGACCTTTGGCAGGCAAGAAAGTCAGGGCTGCTATATTTTTTTTTTTTTTTGGCAAAAATAGCATTTTGTACTTATTCTTACATCTTGTATCTCACTATTAGTTATCAAACCAACACCAGATATAAAATGTTCCATTACTGATATCACATAGAGATAGGATTTGGAACAATTTTGTTCATTACTTTGGTTTTAGGAAGTTCGTGAATCATGTATATAGTTGAGAACTAAAGGAAAGGAAAGGGAGGTTTATTAGAAGGGATTACCAGAGAGTTTAGGAGTCTCCAGGATGTTGGAATATAGCAGGCAGTATATCTTTTGAGATATAAATGGAAAATATTTCATAGATGAATTATGACCAACTCAAAAGAACAAAAATGAAGGACAAAAACCCTTCAGACTGATGAGCTTTAATATTAGAATTCCAAGTCTCAGCTGATCTTACACTGCTTTATTTTGTCTGCCATGAGTAACAGTAAGTGGGAAGTAGGAAGCAAGAGGTCTAAGTGAATTGTGTGGAAGAGACATATGAATAATAATGTTTCAGGATAATAGGATATCTTTGTGTGTGTGTTTGTGTGTATATGTGTGTGTGTGTGTGCATGCACAGATTTTTTTCAGGTTTTTAAATGACAAAGTACAATTAAAGAAAAAAAAAAACTAAACCTGTTAATATAAGGGAAAATTTTTCACTTTGATGTTTCTTATTTGAATCCACATTAGATATAACTCATACTGAGAATATTTATGTAAGATGAAATCAAGTAGAGCTAAAACAAATTAACGCAATGTTTCTTACAGAATTTTAGAGCTGAATGGAGTTTAAGTCATTATTTAGTCCAGCTGACCCTGGCAAAAAATTCCTCATTACAACATACTATAAAAGTAGTCATCTACCTTTGGCTTGCAGATTTCCAGTGAGGAAGAATCCAATATTTCTCAAGACAGCTCAATTCTTAACTTTTGAATTGGCTCTAATTGGCAGGAAAATTTTTCTTGATGTCAGTCCATCTTTTCGTAACTTGTATCCATTGCTTTAAGCTCTGCTTTCTATGGCCAAGTAATAGAAGTCCAAACTTTCTTTCACATAATAATCTTTCAGGTACTTGAGGAAAACTCTCATGCTTTTCCAAAAAAAGAGAACTCAAATGTTTCCCAAACCCTCTTTCCAATTTCTTTGTTTCAAATAAGGGCATCACTAATTTTTCACTCATTCATTTTTTTGGTCACCTTATATTTACCCTTTCATTTTCCCTTGACCATCACCTTCCCTGATTGAATTACTTGCCAGATCTTGTTGAGTATATTTCAACAATATATCTCATATCCATTTTCTCCATTCAGATGGCCACTAAGCTAATTGATGCCCTCGCCTCGCTCAGATATTGTACTAGCTTTCTAAGGGGTCTCTGCCTTCATTCTTTCCCTTCTCACATCCATTTTCCAGGAAATTTTAAATTAAATATTTAAAAGAAAACTCTAAGTCACTTCCTTGATCAGGAAATTTTAGGGACTCTTCACTTCCTCTAATATAAAATACAAAGTTTTAGGTTTTTGCATTTAACATCACTTACAATGTAATGCTATCTTATGTTTCCAGACATATTTTGCATTACTCCCTCACACCAGCCAAATTGGTCAACTTGCTGTTATTCTCCATACAGAACATTCCATTTCCTACCTTCAAAAACTTTTCTCCATAACTGGAGTTCTCTCTCTTCTTATCTCAAAAAATGAAATGAGCAGAACCAAGAGAACATTGCATACAAATATTATTTTGAGAACAAATTTGAGCAGATAAATCATTTTAACCATTATAAATACCCAAATTAACTACAAAGGGCATATGAACAAAAATTTAAAATTTTAATTGCTGTTCAAGACTCTGCCTACTACATAGGGGCTTTCCTGTTTCTTCACCATTGTTAGTGTGTTCCTCTCTAAAATTACATTTGCAGCACCTTAACAATCTGAGGATCCTTATCTCAATTCTTACTTGCATTGGCAAGTTGGGTCCTTACAGGGTAGCTACATTGCCCTCTGAGAGTTCTAGGTGTGACCCTGAGGGTTTGTGGCGATTTTTTAAATACTATAGATATGAACCTACCTTTCACTGTGTTCATCAACTGTCAATGAGTGGCACCCCAAGATCACTTGCAAGTGGCAGGAAACATCTCTCCAATATAATTTAACCAATCAATATTTCCTTGATATCACCTATACAAAATTAACATGAGTTAGTTTTTACAAAAGAGATGTTGTTTACTGAAAATTTATAATAAGAATCAAAGTGTAAAAACATCCTGCACATTGAGACACATTTTGCTTCCCATTGACCTGATTCCTGGGGAATATGGGTTCAAACTTAAAGTTCTGGCTATAAAAAACCTCCTCCTAACCCTAATCCAAGTTTACTTCTGATGTGTCAAGGTTGATGAACAAGTTAGTTCCTGTTTGCAGGACACTTTTTTTTTTTTTTTTTTTTAATTTCCTGGTTGATTCACTGTTTGGCTGGGTTAAGGAATTGGTCCTTAGGGATAGTTCCTTTCTAGACTTGTCTGTTGGACCTCTGCCCTTCTGACTTTTCAAAGCTAAGAAGGGCATGGATTGGTTCACTTCATCTCCAACATTCATTCACCTCAGAGCAAGCAAGAAAAAAAAAAACAGAAAAGAAACAATAGTGCTAGGTATTCAAGGCCTCAAGGTGCCTTGGGTAGGGAGAGTAAGCCACTAGTATGACCTCTTTTTCTACCAGGTTAATAATAGTTCTTGCCTTGCTTACCACCAGGGAAGAGAGAGAGCTCAAGTTTCTCCAATGGAGCTTTCTCTATGAACGCTCAGTTCTACAATTCAAAGCCTTTTCTTCATCATGCAGTTAGTGAACAAGAAACAGTTACAGAATACCTGTGTGTGATCTGAATCTGTGGCAAGTTGCCTCCATCAGATATCATGAACTTCCAGAGGGAGGCTCACCAACTCCTCTCCCCTCCCAACATGTAGGCTGATTCTAGGCAGATACTACTCTGTTCTTGCTTTTAGGATTCAACCCCCAGTTGGCCACTATCACTTTTGTACTTTGTATTTCCTTATTCATCTATATACATGCTGGTTTTTCCTAATAAAATGTAAGACCCCAATGACAGATGATCATTTTTGTCTTTTTATTTTTAGGGCCCAGCACAGTGTCTGGCACGTCCTGAGTAATACATTTATTAAATGTTTAATTGAATCAAAAGACATAGGTTTTCAAATTTTACTTTGATTTTTTTTAAATTCTTTTCTGTGTTGAGAATTGACAGCATAATTGGAAAGTGCTCTGACTACAGCCAGGGTCATACTTTTTGGTAATAGTTTGGTGGTCTCATATGAGTTTGGATATCTTCCCCATCTGTGTCACCAAGAGCCTTTTATTAGATGGCACCATTGTTTTCTTTTCTGCTTTTAGAAGATTATGTGTCAGAGATAGAGAAGACCAAGTCATGCATGATTTAGTTAGCACTGGAATGACCAGAGGTTCTGCATCTATGATAGTCTCATGCTAGAACATTTATTAACAGATTCTGTAAGTGGAACCATGACATCCTTTGCCTTCCAATTTTTTAATCCAGTATCCCACTCAAAGTAAATACTCAACAAATATTTGGTGGTGATGATAGTGTAGAATGGGAAAGAAAATGAATTAATTACTTTCTTTACTATAGGAGCTGTTTTTTGGAAACAGAAGTATCAACTCCTCTAATTCCTCTACTTTCCAGGAGGCTCTATGTTTGGAGAGAACACATCTCTAATCTGTAGGTCTGGGAGTCATTCAATACCCTGAATGTATCAGGCTGATGCTTTTCATCAACATGAAAGTTTGAAGAAAAAAAGATTGTATGCATCATAGTATTTGAAAATAAATTGGCCAGATTTTTAAATATACCAAAGTAGGTAATGATTTAAGAGAATTTATTGGCCATGTTGGACATGTCAAAGTTGGGAGATTCAGTCTGAAAAAAGGCAACTGTAATCATAAAGAATACAATTAAATTAAACAACAACCCTATTCACAGCCACACAGAAAGGAAAATGAATAGTGCTAAGCATAATTTCCTTAGAAATTGAGGGTTGTGTTTTAGGAATAAAACCAGCTATTTAAAACAAAGTTTTGCTAATGGCTTTTATTTTTACATTGCAGTTATCTGAACTTATATATGTATATATATATATATATATATATATATAACAAATTTAAATATACCATTTATCTATGTGTTTATGCACACAATTTAGTTAAATATTTATATTCCAAAAATTTTCAAATGATTTTTTTACAAGTAATAATTTTAGTTTTGAGTATCCTCCAAAGAAATAAAATGTGATAACCGGCTTCATTCATTCATTAACCACCATTTAGAAATACACTTTGTACAATATTATCAACAAGGTACTGAAAGAGATAACAAAATAATGAAAGCATAGATCATTTCAATTCAATAAATACCAAATTCTTAATATGTGTCACACACTGTGCTAGATGCTAGAAGTATAAATGAAAAGGACAGTTCCTGCCCTCAAGGAGCTTGAAACCTAATGATGGAAGATAACTCACAAAAGGAAGTTGGAAAGGGAAAGTGGAGTAGGGAGAGGAGAGGAAACACCAAGGATTACCATTTGACTCAGCATGGGAGCATCTTGTTTATCTAGCAGAGTTGCAGATAGAGAATAGAATTCCTGTCCTCATGGAGTTTATATTTTTACCTCTGAAGTACTTGTTGAGTCTCTCAGAAAGCTCAGCAGTTCTTCAAATACTGATGTGCTTGAAACTAGAAGATTCTCTTTCTTAGTATAAAGGAGCACTTCAGGAATTGATTCCTTTTTAGTCCAGGTCATATAGATCTGCCTTCTTTTCAAAACAGGAAACAGGAGGAATAATTTTACCGGGTTACATCTGCCAGGTGGTAGGAGCTTCACTTAAATTAATCCCTCTTATGAAGAGATTTGTTTGTTTGTTTTTACTAAACGTTTTCTAATAGGTTTAATCTAGTGTATTCATTTGCATACATCGAAAGATTTTTGTGGATGTGCAGAATAAAGTAAGAGGTACACTGAGATAGTGTAATATAAGTTCTTCCTTTGGAAATCATGCACATGGTTTTTCACATGTATAGAATGTGGGGAAAGGAAAGGGCTAGTGGGAATGCTCAACCCAGGGTATACTGTTACACTATATTTCTTCATGATTCCTATTATATCTGACTCAAAACTGCACAATCCTATAGATAATTCTGATTTGGAATTTGTGCCACAGTTTTTTCATGATACATTTTCTTCTGTCTTTCCTTTACATCTTTAATTGTGTGCTAGATGTACCTGAAGCAGAGTTGCTCATTTTTGGTATAGAAGAGATCAGAGTTCCAGTATTTAAAATTTCCTGCCTTAGGAATGGGTTGACTTCGGTTTTTATTCCCACTAGTGCTGTGGACTTGAACTTACTCATTTTCTGCATACTTCTCTATGTCACACTGATCTCCTGGTTCTCAGATCCCTATCTTCAGAGGATGTTCTCCTGACATCATACTAACTGTGATAAACTGCTGACTTTTTGACCTCTTACTTGAACTCTTGTTTCTCAGAATTTCTGCTTTTTGCCTGGTCTTCCTCACTGTTAGTGCTATCTTCTTGAAGGTTACCCTTCATCCTCTCTCTAAGCATTTATATATACTGATTAATGTATTTGTTGTCTTCTCCTTTAGTATGTAAGCTCTCTAGGTGCATTGTACTTATTTGTACTAGATGGCTCAATGGATAGAACACTGAGCTTCAGAAACATACTAATTGTGGGACCTTAGACAAATCATTTAACCCCATTGCCTCAAATTTTGTCAGTCAACAATCATTTTAAAAGTGTTTATCAAGTGCCAGATACTATGCTAAGTGCTGGGAGCCACTTCATTTCTCTTAGTTTCAATTTCTCTATATGTAGAAAGAAAGAACTGGATTAGATGATTTGTAAAGTGCCTTACAGGTCTATCAAATAAATACAGATATATCAAACAGATATAATTTATCAAATAATATCAATTGGTAACTGATACAGATTGCAAATTTACCCTATGTTAAGTGATCTTCATAAATACCTGTGATCAATAAAAAATTATCAAAGTGGTTCATTCTGTGAATTTCTCTAAACTGACCAAAATTTTAGACAAAAGATCCATTAGTCCTTACTTCAAAGCTTTCTGACTTAAGCAAACCTGCTAGAGCTCATGCACAGAATAATTTAATAACCCAGTTTTTCTTCCAAAAGACTATGAAGCAAAAGAGAAGGATTTTAGTGAAGACAAAGGATTATCATTTCCTTTTAATGGATGAACCCATAGACTCAAGAAGTTAGATTAGCTTATTCAAAGTCACATAACTAAGAAATAGTGGAATCAGAACTATACCCTCAATCTTCATATTTTTCCTTCAGACCTTTCAAATATGCCATGTGGCTGAATATATCTAGCCTGGAGACTAGCAAACAGTTGTATATAAATCATTGTCAGCATATTCCTATAAGTTTATCATGGAGATGTGGCATTCATTCAATATACTGGTTTACATGTTAAGAATACAATTACTATCAAACCTTGCATTATTCTTCATTTACTTCATTTAATAAGTAAGGAAAAGGTTTAATTTCTCCCTTCAAATAATTATTTTTCCATAGGACACAATCCAGATTTTTATTATTCTGTAGGTAGTATTCTTTTTTTTTTTGCAAAATGAATCCTATTTTTATTGATTCCATATTTAATATGACTTTACTTCTGAATAAATTCCTTTTCTCCACTCTATTGAATGAGGCTTCTCATTGTAATACATACTTGAAAAGACAGACAAAAAGAAGGAAACCATTTTAGCATGCCAAACAATTAACATATTTACCACATGTAACTGAGTTTATACAATATTCTACACCCATAGTACCCTATCTCTCCACTAAAGGAATGAGAGGTACATTTTCTTGACTCATTTCCAGGGCCACCAATGGTCATTATAATCAATAGGTATGCTTTCACAAAGCTCATTATTATGACACTGTTCAGAGTTCATTCCAATTCGAGACATATTTGAATCATCTCTTGCCTATAAAACATTGTTACAGTTATATTAATTAGTTATACACCTTTTTGATGATATACATAATTTTTGATTTCTTGGGCTCCCAGAGCATAGCCTGACAATCTCAGTAATAGAAAGACTATAGCATTATAGATGATACCCCAAGAGCAGTTGACTGCCTATTGTCTTTTGAAGAGTGAAGGTAAGGGAAATAAGTGATTTGTTGGATGTTGTTAGAAAAGTTCAATCCAATTGTGTTGAGAATAACTTTGATTATGTCAAAAAGGAACAAATATGATTTGCATGTTCTAAAAAATGATTTCTTTATCTTCTACTTTTATTCTTGGATGGAAAAAGGGAGAGATGTATGCATGAAATGAGGAAGTCGAATAATAATTTTGGGATTAAATAAAGCAAGAGTTTATTTCTTTTCTTAAGTTAAATTTCTGAAGCAAACAAGGAGAAAGGAATATTTAGATTTGTCAATACAGATAATTTAGTTATAAATGGATCTATTATTTTTAATAGTTTTATCAGTAGTTAACATATACATGTCTTCATAATTTCATTTGTGGCTTCCATATTATTGCTTTTTCCTCCTTAAATGTAATATAGTATAACAAAAGTACATGATATGATGCAATAAAGTAAGATAGAGAGGGTGTCTCAAAAGTCTTATTGTAGTATTATGGTTTCATAGCTTAAAATTACATTAAGACTTTTGGGTCACATTGTATTATATGATATGAAGATATATTATTAAGAATTATATTATCCTTGTCAATCATATAGTTTTTTTTTTTTTTTTTAGGGAATACTGCCTTAAATGGTAGATATAATCTTTAACTGCTTGGCCATAAAATATGATATATTTTTCAAATATTTTCTCATATTTTTGCAATCATATGGCTTTATTTTTTTCAGAGAATATTATCTTAAATTGTGTGTAACCAAGTCTGTGTGTACTATAGATTTAGCTCTCAGGTATGTCTGGATGTGTTTCTCTACATTTGCCCATGGATGTTTGTGACTGTAGCTATAATTTTGTACCAAGAGAAAAGAACAAATGACAATAGTCACACATTTTGCTGGACTAGACATTGTGATAGAACTTGTACTTCAAACCTAGCAGTTAAGGAGGGCTGGGAAGAAACAAACTCCAAATAACCCTCCACAACAATGTTATTACTGCGATAAAAAGAAATGCTTGTTAATAACTAGATAATTTTAAGAAGTTAGGTTCATACCATCTGTTAATCTTAGTTGTGATTAAAGAGGTAATCCTAATACCCATTATTCCTAATGACAAGACCAAGCAGGCTTAAAGCATTAGCTGTCGGAGGCCAAAGAGAAGAAGCAATGAAGTATATCAGCAATCTTAGCCACAATTGAGGAATTGGCCCGTCCTCCACACAACAAAAGTGATACAAAAGAATTACACCCTCACTAAAGTCTATTTCCTCGTATAATCACACAAAATGATTTTTCTTAAATATGATAATAAATCACAGCAAAAAATCAATGTGGCAGGGCCCAACTGCTATACCCTGATAACGCATCAATCAATATTTAGTATTTAGATTTTAATTAATACATAGCAGTGCAGAGGCTTTTTAAGAGAGAAATATTATCTCAGATAAAAAATCCAGCACTGTTAGCATGCAAAAGTTGTTGCTCATATCTGTCATTGATCAATCTGCTAGAGTTGTGATTAAAAACCCTTGAAAATATCAGACAAGAGCATAAAATAGATTGAACCAAAGGGAGAATGTCGTAAGCATCTCAGTCTGCAAAGCCACTAACACAGAAGGCTGGGGAAGCCAGAGTATAGAATGTACACATTGCCTACAAAGCACAAATCTTTCATCCTAACCTTGGGATTGTCAGATTCAAAACTATGTAGAATTTTGGAATCATGAAATTAGCAGACTGATAATTTTATTGATGAATTGAAAATAGAATTATGAAGGAAATAAAGCCTTTCATCCCTTCAGAGACTAATTTTTAGTTTAAATGTGATTACTTCCTTGCTCATAAACTATTTTCAAATGGGAATTAACTGGTAGGATTCAGATTTACCCCAGAGGTTTTAATTTTCTTTATTATTCTCCTTGCTATAAGGAAGTCAAGAAAGGTCAAAACAGAAAATATAAATAAATGACATGATGCAAATTTTCCTTTACCTTTGTCCAATAGGAACTTTCTACACTTTGTATAAATATAAAAAAAAGCTACACCCTGTCCCTTCTCTAGTTGTCATTCTCTTTGCCCAAAAACCCTATTCTTCTGGGCTCTCTTCATATCTCTTCATATTTAAAATATGTGAACAGTAAAATAATGAATGCAATAGAGAATATATAGACTCAAATTATGGGAAATTGACTATTTCAATAGCTCCAACACTAAATCACCAAACTCCTAATCAGTCAATGATATTTACTGGGTTTTAAAGTATGTGGAACAGAGAAAGTAACAATCATGGTGTAGAGATGGCTTCCTTTCCTTTCTAGAAAGCTTCTCAGTACATCTACATTCACTGTGTTCCTTGCATTTGTCCTTATGACACTTCACTTCCCTTTTAACCCATTCCTGATTTCTGCTTTCTTTTTCTGTCTCCTCTTTCTCTTCCCTCCACTCTTTCCTCCCTCCCTCCCTCTCTCCTTTTTTCCTTTCTCTCTCTCCCCCCTTCCCCTCTCTTTTTCTCTCTCTTCCTTCCTTCTTCTCTCCTTCCCTCCCTCCCTCCTTCTCATCCTTCCTTCTTTTCTTCCTTCCTATCTTTCCTTTCTTCTCTCCCTTCTACCATTCTTTATTTCTCATCCTTCCTTTATTTTTTCATTTGTTCCTTCCATCCTTCCAAAAATATTTATTAAACATTCACTATATGCAGAGCTTTGTTTTATGCTTTTCTAATCACTTGTATTATTCTCACTTAATACCTTTATATCTAACAGTGTATTGAAACTTTTTCAGGGCTCTATACTAAAACTCTTATAAGTACAAACTTTTCCTCACACCCCCAAAGTCAATGGGAATTCTGTATAGGCAATGTCAGATTGGGTTCTGAGTGGAGAGATAGCTCTCTCAGCTATCGTATTCTCTGATGTCTTAATGAATTCCTGGTCTTTATTTGGAGTTTGATTTCCTCTATTACATATCTCCCTATTACATGTGGAGCTTCCATTGACTTTGGTGTCAGTTTCAAGTCAATGGGAAGCCCATGTGAGAGAGTGAGATACTCAAAAGTCCCAAGAGGTTTCCTTTTGAAATGGATTTTTAATTTATTTATTTACTTATTTTTTTGAGATTGGGTTTCTCTATCTTTTCTGGGCCATTCACTGGCCTGATCCCATTACTGATTATCATGAAAGCATAGACCTGCTCCATTTGTGACCTGGCTGTTTCCTTCCTTAGGCAGCCTGGTGGTCTCCCATTCCTGGGGGTTCACCATATTGGTGCTGGATTTAGCACTACAGTAGCTCAAAACTCCCCAGTATCAGGGATTATAGGTGTGCAACACTGTACTTGGGACTTGTTTTATATTTTATATATGTATATGTATATATTATATAAAATATATAAGCAAAATAAATACATATAAAATATGTATATATTTAAATGAATCAAAGAAAATGTCTGGGAAGATATATCCTTAGCATTGAGGAAAAAAATTGGTTTCTGGAATATTTCAGTACAGGTTACTTAATGTTAGATTCTTAAATACAAAAACACACAGACAGAAAGACAAGAGACTGAAACAAAAAGGCAGAGATATTTAGAGATACTTGGAGAGAGAGAAACACAGAAAGACTGACTGAGACAGAAGACAGACACAGAGATAGACAGACACACAGAGAAATTGGATTTGTGATTTCCTCAGTGCTGGGAATTCCCAATGTGGACCTCACTGGTACAGATTAGTAACTCCACAATTTATAGATTTAAGGAATTTGCCTGGAGCACTAAATTAAATGTCTTGCCTATGGTAACACATATATCAGAGATTTTACCTGAACCTGTGTTTTCCTGACTTCAAGGCAAGTATCTGTTCTCTTTGCAATGTTGCCTCACTGATACTACTAATAATAGCAACAGCTTAAATTTATAGGATCATGCCTAATATAATGAGATTTAGTGCTAGAAGGGACCTTAGGGAACATCTAATCCAACCTCATTTTACTGATGGGGCCCAGAGTGGATAAGTGACTTGCTCTGTATAATAGTTGACAGTCAGCAGAGCATTTCTTTTCCTTATAACACCCCTATGGGGTATTTCTTACAAATATTTATACTTCAACATTCCAAGGATCTTAAATTTCTCTAGGATGGGAGTCCTTCATTGTACATCACAACTCTTCTGCAACTTAATATGAGCTGTGGACCACCTCCTCCCCCCCAAAAAAAACAACCAAAAAACCCTACCCTACATAGTAGGTGTTTACTACATGTATATGAATTGGTTGGATAATTAGGCAAACTTCTGGGTAATTATTGATTTCATGTTCCATATATCATCCAGTATTACCTATGATCAGGAGGATTATAGATAGGGAAATTTTACTTGACTTGAACTCCACACCTGACATTCTTCATAATAATAGTAAAACACTTTTGATGAGCACTGAACATGGCTAGAACTAATATATCTTTGAGAGCATTTTAGATTTGATTAAGATATGTGAAAGTGAGGAGAATAAGAAATAGAAAAAACATCATGAAGCTTATTAACAAACATAGTAATCAATAAAGTCAACATCACAGATTTTATTTTTCTTTTTTTGTAATATTTTTTATTTTAAACTTAAGTACAAAATGAGAAAAAAAAACATTGCCATATATACAGCAGTCTATGAGAGAATTCACTATGAAAGAATAAATTCCCATTTCAAGAAAACATTTATAATAAATATCATACATGCTCTCTGCTGTGCATTTTTAATTTTTTTTCTCCTTCCCCCCACAAAGAAGGCTGCAATTAAGCAAGGATACACACACACACACACACATATATTCATACACATATATGTAAGGCCATACTATTCTTATTTCTGCTTGTCAACTGTTTCTGTGAAGGTGGATAGTATCTTTTTTCATATATCCAAGTCTTTCCATGTTTTGCTAAATCAACTAGCTTATTAATATTTAGTGTTGTTTGTCCTTTGTGCTTGAAGAAGATCATAACATCAGGGATGTAATGCCATGACATGCAAGTGAATTGGATGTGAGGGAGGGCTGTGCAAGGTCACCTGCCTCATTTTTCCCTCTGGGGCCATCTAAGTCTAGTGGCTGCAGAAGGCTTTAGATGCAATGGGAGACCTTGGCTTTTTAAAAGCAAGGTCTTCAATAAGTCTCAGTTTGACCTAGGTTGCATCCATTCAGTGATTAAGGTTAGGTAGCAATTGAGGCAAAGAATCTCCTCTTTTGACCAGTCCAAAAAAAAAAAAAAAATCTAAATAAGCAAATGAATGAATGGATTTGGAAGAGAAAGATCCTCAGGGTTTCTGGATGAAGAAGAAATGATTGCTATTTACTTTCAATGAGTCAATCAGGACCCTAATAAAGTCCAAATGGGGGTTGGTCTGGGATTTATCGATATCCAATCAATGAGAATCTGAGTGCTTTTGATTTAAGGCCTGGTTTTTTAAGAAAGTAATCTGACCAGTAAACTCCCAAATACTACAACACAGCAATATTCCACCCAATCACATCCTATTTGAGAGATTTGCTATGAAAGTTTTCCCCTAATTTGCTGCATTCCTTTTATTCTTGGATACATAGGCTTCATTTATACAAGACTTTTAATTTAAAATAATTAAAATTATCCTTTTTACTCTTCAACAGTGCTCTCCCTTATAATATAGTTAATGTTGCTGAATTTACTTTCTATCTTTTTTTCCTGGTTTCTTTGAAGGTCCTGACTTTTTGTTCTTCCAAATAAATTTTATTATTTTTTTTCTAACTCAGTAAAATACTTTTTAGTAATTTAATTAGGATGTCATTGGATAAATAGATTAATTAAGTAAAATTGTTAATTCAAAAATTATATTGGCTTTGTTGTTCTCAGAAGAGGACCATAACATCAGGAGGTGATGCCTTGCCGTGCAAGTGAGTTGGATTTAAGTGAAGGAGGCCTCTGCAAAGGCCTTTCATTCTTTCCTTTAGAGCCTTCTAAGTCCAGGGCAAGATATAGATCAGGAAGACTGGATTTGGCTCTCAATGCAGTGGGAAACCTTGGCCTTTTAAAATTAAGGTTTTTAACAGGTCTCAGTTTAACTGAGGCAACCATTCATTCAGTGATTAAGGCTAGGCAAGAAATGAAACCAAGAATGCCCTCCATTACTTAATTAAAAACAAAACAAAACAAAACAAACAAACCAAAACAAAACAACAATCAATCTGGGAAGGGAAGACCCTCAGGGTTTCTGGCCGAAATTGAACCTAATTACTATTTATGTTCTACTCTGAGTCAATCAGGGCCCAGACAATGATCCTTGGGGCTTGGCCTGAGACCTATTGTTGGCCAAGCTAAGGGAGCCAGAGTGTTTTGAGTTTAAGTCTTGGTCCTTGAGAAAGCAATCAAGGGGCAGCTAGGTGGTGTAATGGATGGAGCACCAGCCCTGAAGTCAGGAGGACCTTAGTTCAAATCTTATCTGAGACACTTAACATTCCCTAGCTGTGTGACCCTGGGCTAGTCACTTAACCCCAATTACCAAAGGGGGGAAAAAAAAGGCAATCAACCTAGTAAACTTCAAGGTATTTTGGGAAGTTTCAGTGATATGAAAAAAAAAGAGAGAAAATTATATTTCTTTGGGCAGAGCACCTGCAAGTAAGAGTGTGATACCCAATGTGGAAAGAAAGAAAGGCAGGAAAGAAGGAAGGAAAGGGGAAGGAAGTAAAAAAGGAAGGAAGAAAGGAAGGAGGGAGGGAGGGAGAGTGGGAAGGAAGGAAGGGGAGGGAGGGAAGGAAGAAAGGAAAGAAGGAAGGAATGAAGAAAAGAAGGAAGGAAGAAGGAAGGGAAAGAGGAAGAGAAAGGAAGGAAAGAAAGAGACATATTCATAGAAATTGTTGTTTGTCCCTTGTTCCTGAAGAGAACTATGACATCAGGGAGGTGATGCATGATATACCAGTAAGTTGGATTTAAATGAGGGAGGGCTGTGCAAAATCACCTCTTTCCCATCTTCTCTCACTATCCTCATCGTATTTCCCCTAAACCTCTTACTCCTCTGCTTTATTTCTACCTGCTATCTTGCCCTTCTATTCTTTAACTGTTTAAACACCTCCCTAAGAGTCTTTCCCTTATCCCCTCCCCTTATGCTATCCTCTTGCCCAATTATTTCATTCTCATTTTAGTAGAACACACACACACACACACACACACACACACACACACACACACACACACACACATACTGCTCTCTTTTTACTGCATTCCCAATGAGAGTAATGTTCTCCCCCAACTAGCTTCTTCCATATCACTTTTTCCATTTATGCCCAATTTGTATGAGATAATTACTCCTTTTTATCTCTCCCTACATAGTTTTATTTTTTTAGAATCACTCTATCAAACTCAGCTCAGCCTGTCTTTCTTTCAAATTACCCAAACAATGGTGGCAATTATAAGAGTACTGCTAATATTTTCACACATACAAAGTAAACAATTTGATCTTATTGAATCCCTTATAATTGGTCTTTAGTATTTACCTTATATTTCTCCTGGATGCTATATGTTAAATTTTCCATTACATTCTGGGTTTTTTTGTCATAAAAAATCTAAAAGTTTGTTAAATGTCTTTCCCCCATCCCCATTCCGAATTATATTTAACTTTGCTGTGTAAGTTACCTTTGGTTGTAACTCCAGCTCTTTTGCTGTATAGAAGATAGAATTCCAAAACCTATAGTCTTTCCATATAGTAGCTACTAGATTTTATGTAATCTTTATTGTAGTTGCATGGTATTTAAATTGTTGATTTTTTTTCCTCAGTGTTTCCAATATTTTCTCCTTAACCTGGGATTTTTGAAACTTGATCATGATATTCCTGTAGTTTTTCCTCTTCTGATCTCTTTCAGTTGATTTTTAAAAGTTCTACTTTGCTTTCTTGTTCTACCATTTCAGAGCAATTGTCCTTGATAATTTCTTATAATATTATATCAAGCTTCTTTTTTAATCATAATTTTCAGGTAGTCTGATTATTCTTATATTATTTCTCTTTGATCTTTTCTCCAGATCATTTGTTTTTTTCAATGAGATGTTTCACTTTCTCTTCTATTTTTTCATTCTTTTCATTTTGTTTTATAATTTCTGGGTGTCTTAGAATATCATTAGCTTCCCCTTGTCCAATTCTAGTTCTTGAGGAGTTATTTTCTCCCTTAAGTTTTTGATTGTCTATTCAAATTGGTTGGCTTTCTTTTCATAATTTCCTTGGATTGCTTTTATTATTATTTTAAAAAATTTCCTCAATCTCTTTTATTTGATTTTTAAAGTCCTTTTTAAGTTGAAGAACTCTTTTTGTGCTTGGTACCATTTGATGTTTTTCATTGAAAGAAGAGTGACTTTTTAGTTCCATTATCTTCCTGTGAATATGAACCCTAATCTTCTCTATCTCCAGAGTAACTGTATATGGTTGGGTCCTTTGCTTCCATACCACGTGCATTATTATTTATCTATTTTTTTTTACTTGCTATTAGAGTAATCATGTTAGTCTAGAGGTATGGTGAATGATAGTTTTTCCCAACTATCAGGTCCTTCTGAGGTCTGTTTTGGGGCCCAGTTTAGGGCTTACCTCTTCACTTCTAACTCACCCTTAGGGCCCCAGCTACTCTGTACCACAAATGATGTTGCTCCCTGCTACATCAGGTAGCTGGTGTACCTTTGGTGGCTATAAACTACAGCCATTTTCTTTCCCAGGGAGCAGAAACTAGGGGCTCTGCTCTCCTACAACTGCCCTCAGCCATCAGGGTTCCCATCCCTTTCTGCTGCATTCACCAGGTATGTGCTAGCTCCTTCTCCTAGAAACCACAAAATGAGATGTGTATGGGTAGCACATCTGTGCTTGGTGTCTCTCAACAACAGAAGGTCCTTCAGTCTTATATTCAGTGGCCAAACTCCTACAACGTCTGCAAAATGAAAAGTTTCCAAGGTTGAGGCTGCCTTTCTATCCACATACCCCCAGAATTTGTTTGTTGATTCTGCAGAGTATCCTGGAGGAGTTTGCTCTTCACTTAGGCTGAACTTCTACCCCTGGAGGTTGAGTCTTTCCTGAGATTTTCTCAGATTGTTTTAAGGGGACAATCACTTTACATCACATTTATCTCTGATTCTCTGAGGTGAGATTCTGTCTTTTTTTTGTGAAAGAAATTAGGAATGCCGACTGTTTTCTGACCTACTTTGTCATATTCTCAGAATCCTCTAACATCACAGATTTTATTAAGTTTTTAAATAAAGTGTACAAGATACACTCTTATTTTTCTTAAAATATCTTTTAAAAAAAATCAAGTAAATAAAATGAGTACAGATTATCCTTGAATGACTTGGTGTTCATGTTAATTGATGTCGTTATTTTCATGGGATTGAAGACAACATCCAGTTACTTAGTCTGGTGTTTGTTTTCTAACTTTGATTATGTTACAGAACAATTCCAATATCTTAGCCCCCCTCCAAACTTATTATGCTAAATATAGTATTATATCATTATTTCCTGAGAAATAATATATTGAAACAAATCTTTTAAATTTTGAATTTTGGTATATGACTCACTCTCTCTAAGATACAATTAGTGTATCTTTCTACTTCTTGCTCCCCAAATCTGAAACTTTTCCTCCAGTTCTCTGGCTCTCTCATTCCAGCATTTTTATATTATGTCTACAAGTCCCATCATTCATGGAGGACAGTAACATAAATTAAATACAATTAAGTTAAGCAAATATTTATTAAGCATATACCATGTTAGGTGTTGTAATTTTTTTCATTTTCAGAAATTTTTAGATAAATAATACATTCAATGTCATTCTTGTAGCCTAAAAGGGACAATAAGCCTAACTAAAATATCTGACTAAATCAGGTTCACAATAGGAAATGACCTGGTTCAGTGTCTTTTCATTCATAAGTGATTTCCTACAAATGGAACACACTCCTTCCTCATCTCCACTTCATAAAGTGCATAAAGGCAGCCTCAACCTTGGAAACTTTTCATTTTGCAGACATTGTAGGAGTTTAACCACTGAATATAAAGCTATCCCCTACATGGGACTTTTCCATTTCCCTCCAATTATTAGTACCCTTTCATCTTGAAATCTTTTTATCCATCCATCTATCTGCATACACACACACACACACACATATATATATACATACACATATATACATATACATATATACCTGATTTGTAAAATGAGCTGGAAAAAGAAATGACAATTCTCTTTAGTATCTTTCCCAAGAAAATTTCAAATGGGGTCAAGGAAAGTTGGACCTGACTGAAATAATTGAAAGCCAACAATAACGCTTCTGCTCTGTTCCAGGCGCTATAATAAAGTTCTTTGTAAATATTATTTCATTTAATCTTTATAACAATCCTGAGAGATAGGGGCTATTATTAGCCCCATTTTGTAGCTGACGAAACAGGTAGAGAGCAGTTAAATATCTTGTCCAGGGTCAACTCAGCTAATAACTGTCTGAATCTGGGTTTGAACTTAGATTTTCCTGATTTCAGGCCCAGCACTCTATCTACTTTATCTAACTGTCTCAACGCACATAATCACATATTTGACTACCAGGTACTGATATTTTTTTTAGTTAGAGGAACATTTGTAAATACTATCTAAAATACTGAAAAAAGATTTGTGATCTGTTGGTGAAGTACCCTCCCTGACAGAATCATGGATACTTGAAGTATTGAAATATAAAGAAGAGAAAATAATTATTCAGAAAAAAACGTCAGGTACGAATAAAGTTTACTTTGAAGTAACTACCCGACTTAAGCTGCTAAAAGAAGGAATCCCAGTTAGGAAAAATAGGTACAGAGGGAGAGGAAGTGGTTTTTTCATGAGGTCAGGTAGATTTTCATAAGACCTTGGCTTGACCTAGCCTGAAAAGGAAAACTTCACAATGAAGTATGTTTTAGATCTGATAGTTATAGTTATTATTATGAGTGAGAAATGTGTATGTGTGTGATGCTCTCTTCTTAGGATCATGGTTCAACTTTTGCTCTTTTTTGAAATTTTTATTGTTTGCTTGACTTTCCTGGTCCTCTGCATTAAGGCTTCTTAAACTTTTTCCATTCTGCACTCCTTTTCATTGGAAAAAAATTTAGGTGACCCTGGGTATATAGGTATGTAAAATAGATATTCAAATCAAACATTTACTGATAATAAATCATGAAATTCCATGTGAGATCATGACCCACATTTTAAGAAGCCAGGCTCTTCATCTCAGAAAAAATTACTTATACTTAGCAATTTTGAGCAATTTGGGAGCAATTTGGTCACTAAATATTTATTAAGTACTTACTATATGTCAGGTATTAGGCTAAATGCATGGGATATAAACAAAAACAAGCTCATTCTCAAGGAATTTACTCAATGTACAAACAAGATATATGCAGAATAAATTGGAGATAATCAGAGAGAGAGAAGAAATTAGCATTTAGTACTACTGACAAAAGGTTCTCATAGGAGACAGGATTTTAGATGAAATCTGAAGAAGCCAGTAAGCAGAAATGAGAAGAAAGAATATATCAGGCATTAGAAAAAAGTCATTACAAATATTCAGAGCCTTGTATGATGAACTGAATTGCAGAAAATCTGTGAATTTAGAAAAATAAGTAAATATTTGTCTTTGCCTTTGTCTTTGTTTCAGCACCAATAAACATGGTATATGCTAGGTAGGGGAGAGAAAATTTTCAAGTTTTCCCCTTACTTTTCTATAGCTATAGTAACCAGTTGCAAGAATCCTAGTAGGTAGGAGAAAAATAAACCTCCCTTAATCCAAAGAATCATGGATTTAAGGTTTAAAAGGATCTTGAAAATAATTTCTTCCAGGCCTCCCATTACACAGATAAGGAAATGATACCCATGGAGGTAAATTTAAAGGCCAAATAAGTAAAAGTAGATAAGGTTTAGGACTTGGAGTCAAAAAAGCTTGAATTTCAATTTGCCTCAAACACTTCCCAGATGCCTGGCCCTGAGCAAATTATATGACTTTCACAATTTTCTCATCTGTAAAATGGGCATATGAGGCAGTTAGTAGCACAGTGGTTGAGCCTAGAGTCAGGAAGATACATTTTGCTGAGTTAAAATCTGGCCTCAGATGCTTACTAGCTATATGAACCTTGGTAAATCACTTAACCTCTCCCTGGCTCAGTTTCTTCATCTGCAAAATGAGGTGGAGAAAGAATTGGCAAAACATTACAGTATTTTTGCCAAGAAAACCCCAAATGGGGATAACAAAGAACCAGGCATGACAGAAAATGATTAAAGAAAAACAATAACAAAAATGATAGCATCTACTTTTGGGGGCTGTTAGGAGCATCAAATGAATTAGCATATGTAAAAAATTCTACCAACCTTAAAAACTACATAAATACTAGCCATTGTTATTCTAACACAAGCATGATTCTTTGGGTACTATGCTTAAATAGTTTGTGATCAGAGACATTTAATAAAGACTCATTTACATTTTGAAGAAAAATGTTACCAGGAATTATTTATTGACTCAAAAGATTGGGGTTTCAATAAGCTTGGAGCCAGAACACTGGGATCTCTTGAATACCAGCTTTCTGAGTACCACTTACTAGTTGTGTGATTCTTTGAGCTTCAGTTAAGAGGATGACTTAGGTGATCTGTAAGATTCTTTCCAACTCTATCCAGGAATGTGCTGGAGCCAGCTCATATTTCTGAGCAGATTATTGTGTTTTCAGTGTGAACATTCACATCTCAGAAATCAGCAAACCTTGCAAATCAGCACTTGATTTATTGTTTTGTTGATTGCTGAGACTTAAGAAAGTGATGCACAAAATGTTAAAAATGCAGATTAAACTTACAAGTGTGTTATGTTGTATATCCTGCCTTCCCACCCCACTAAAAAAGTTTGTTGTTAAACATTTACCAGCACATCCCTGTCTATATCCTATGGTCTTATTTGCACTATTTCCTCACAGGACTGTGGGGAAAGCATTGTGTAAACCTTAATGTGCTATGTGCAAATCAGTTATTACTACCAGATCATCTTTTTCTGAAAAGCAGCTGCAATGGCTGGATCAGGCAGGAGTGGGCAGCAGTGGAGGAAAAGTCATGTCAGTGAGGATGAGAAAGAAACAGAAAAGCGATCAAGAAGAAAATTAGGGCAGGTTAACTCAAAACTTCAGTGTCTCAAGGGAGAAAAGCTTTTTTAAAAAGGTGAGACAGAAACATGATTAAAGAGGAGTCTTGGAGAAATAGAGTTGTTGTAATAAGGCAGAATTGTACAAATCAGGACTCTCGGGAGGATTGCTAAAGGAGGGGGAACATGTTCCTCATTTTATTTGCCTCTCTCTGGAAAACAAAGGATTAGACTTTTTGTTGTTGTTGTAGACTATTTGGTTATGTGCTGTTAGAGTGACCACTCGTTCTTATTGCTTCATTGAGGTACTGATTTTAAGTTATGAAGTCCTTCTTCCAGGGAAACTTTTTAGGCATGTTTCATGTCCAGGATTATAGGCTGACCCTGTAAATCCTAGGTAAATTTATAAAATAAGCAGAGTTTGTTTGAAGTGGCTCTGAATTCTTCATTTCTCCGAGTCTCTTACTTCCTATGGGGTCTTCATGTTTTCATGTTTACCACTGGCCAGTACCCTCCACTGAAGTCTGTTCTTATTAAGGTACCCTAATGATTTTAGATTTGATCTTTCCCCATTTTTTATTATCTGCCCTCTCCAATTATCTCCGTATTATAAAATTTTAATTTGCAATAACCTCCTGGTTTTTTTTCCCCCTTTGGGCTCTTAATTCATCCTCCACACAGGTGCCAAATTTATCTTCCTAAAGCACAGGTCCAATGATGTCATTTCTTTACTCAAGAAGCTTCAATGGCTACCTCTTGCCTTTAGAATAAAAAAAAAATGCATCATTTCACTTTCAGAGCACTTCATTATCTGCACCCAATCTGTCTTTTTAGTCTTGATTTCTATTACTCCTTTTCACAAATTCTATGTCTCAGTAGGTCTCTGGCATATGACATTCTATTTCCTCTTTCTGGGATTTTGCATAGGCTATTTTTTATGTCTAAGATGCTCTTCTTCCTCACTTTTTTTTGTTTGTTTTCAAGGCTCTTCTCAAGTGTCACCTCCTTCCAGAGGCCTTATCATTCCCTTAATTCCCTAATTTCTAGTGCTGTCTCCTAATTCCCTTGTATTTATTTTGTATATATATATATCTTTTATTTATTTAGTGCTAATCATATTACATTTTTCTATAAATATGTTTCTTAGCATTTATATAAAACTTCAAAATGTACAAAGTGCTTTATATGATAACTTATTTGATCTTCACAATAACTCTGTGGAGGTAGGTGTTATTATTTCCATTTTAAGGATGGAGAAAGTGAGGACAAGAGAAATTAAGAGTCTTGCCCAGGATCACACAATGTGTGAGGCAGAATTCAAACTCAGTTTTGTCCACCATGTATAGACTCCTACTTATTGTCGATTGGGGAAAGAAAATCAAAAATTTTTTTGTAATTGTAGGGTTAGATATAGCCAAGGTTGGGGTTAACACAAGTGTGCAACCTCTAAAAGAGGTTGCCATTTCCTTGTTTTTGTGCTTTCACTGGGGATGGCTATGATGACTTATTTGAGACCCCACAAAGGCTTAAGTCCATCCTGTTGTTGTAATTCTGCCTTTAACACATGCTTCTGCAGTGATGTATAGGCATGGAATCTAGTTGAGATCTTTTCCCAAAGACATAAAAATGTGACCTGCTGATATACTAAAGTTTGGTCCTTTTTTTTTTCTTTCCCCAAATCTCTGAGGCCTTTTTAGGGCTACATTCTGGACTTGGAAATGTGCATGTGCATGCAAGGATAGAATTTACCCCCTTAATTTGTAGCTGATCTCTTCGAGTTGTCTGGCTGCTCTCCCAGTCATTTCTCTGAGGCTGGCTTGGACTCACTGATTTGCACTCTGATTTCTGCTACATTTCTTTGATGTTCAGTGGAAACTATTAGTTCATTTCCAACATTGTGAGAGTGTCAGGTACCTAACAAGGGTCATGGTTATTGGTAAGTGGATTGGGCTAAGGCTAGAAATGCAAGCTGCTTATCAGCTCTCACGGTATTTGGTAGAGGTATGCAGTTCTTTTATTGAAGGCAACTCAATAATTTAGGTTGCAATAATTTGGAGGCAAATTAATATAAGTTGCATTCTAAAAAAAAAATCTAAAGTGTGTATTTTAGAATCATAAGAAACATAAACAAAATAAAGGAATCTTGCTCCCAAACCCCCAGCCCAACTTCCTTGTCAAAACTACATTTTCAGTCTTTAGTTCTGTGATGAAAATGAACAGTTTGGGTATCAGTATAACTTGTCATTCATTATTTCCTTGGAAGAATATTTGTTAATGAGATGATAAAAATGTGGTGATGTTTTAGCCTCTTGTACATGCACACACACACACACTATCTTATCTATGTGTATATATGTACACAACATATACATTTAAACTATGTATATATGTACACAATATATACATTTAAACATGTATATATAATACAGAACTATATATATATGTTCTGTATATGCATATATTTATATGCATACACACAATATGAAGAATGGTTCATTTCTCTTTTTCTTCCACGTAAATGAAGCCTTCATAATTATCTAAAATTATAAGTACCTTTGATTGTATGCACATGTATATATACAGGCATCTAAATCTTATGCATACAGGAGCACTTCCTCTTGTAATCCCCTACTAGGGCACATATTCACATGCCTCTACCCGGGTACAAAGAACTGGACAGGTATATGTATTCATTCCCTAGATAATCAGAGACACAGATAAAATAAAGCTTCCAGGATGACAGACATTGTGCAGACAGGGTTGTTAGTTTATGTAGGCTATAGGCAGAGCCGACTGGAAAATTTTGATCACTTTAATTTACTATATCCAGCATGCCTGCTGTACTTGTCCAGCACTTTTATCAAGCCCTGTGAGGTGGTATTGATTTTTTTATTTTCTATGTAGGATAAGAAGACAGAGAGTTAGGAGCAAGAGTGAATGAAGAACTTTCCTAAGATTACTGCTACTCTCTAGCTTATTGCATCCTGTCGTTTGTAGTTTCAGATGATGTCCAGTATGTCAGGGTTGCTTGAAGCAATAAACAGGGTGAATAACAATGGAAAGGCGAGATGAGAAAGATTGAAAAAGGAGAAAGAGGCATTGAAGAAAGTAAGAAAGTGAATGTGAGAAACAGGAAAAAAAAAAAAGCAGAGGATGAGGAAAAAGTGTCCTGGGTATAGGTAACCTGATCAGCACATTCTGTTAAAGTCGCTATAACTTGTCTCGACAGTTTTTCAGCAAATAGCCAAGATGTGAAACCTAGAAAACAAGGGAGCCAAAGCCTTTGTTGTATTTTTTTCCTCTTGAAACTTGTGAGAGAACCAAAGGAATATTCAAGGCCAGTGCTTCATTTTTCATTTTTGAGTCTGTTTGGAGTATATTAAATTTTTTAGAATGCATATATCTACACTCATCTATACCTTTCATTCAGACATGTTAAACTATATCAATCTCACTTATTCTTGCAAAATCCCTATAAGGAGACAAGGCTAAAGATTTCTTTTTTGAGAAAGCTGAATAAATTCACACCCAATTCAAAGGCTTACTTCAATTTCACCTCTGTTAAAGTTCTGTTCTAATGACTTATTGTTGCATAGAGATGACCCTAGATTCTTGAAGACTATGCTAGAGTAACAGAAGCATTAGTTAATTTTATCAAGCTTGGAAAGACTTCTAATATATACCATGCAAATATGGTTGCTGGATGTGTTAAGTGTCTGAGGTCAGATTTGAACTCAGGTCTTCTGACTTAAGGGCTGGTGCTCTATCCACTGCACCACCTAGCTGCCCCTATACCATGCAAATAAACCCACAACTAGGCAGGTGTTCAGAATTTTGACTCAAAGTTACAAAATCTAAGGGTTTGGACAGTCTTGTCATATTGTTCAGGATGTAGAAATAATTTTTAGTACCCAGTTATCAAGAATAATTAGTTTAAATATGAAGTTACAAAATAATATATTTCAGGTGAGCTCCTTCTTGCTCAAAACCTACCCTACTTCCATTCTCAGTGACTTCATTGTGTCTTCTAAGGTCTCTTTCCATTAAAAAAAAATATTTTCCTCAGTTATGCATAAAAACAACCTTTTATGGTTAAACATGTACACTCATTTTTTAAAAAACATATTTCTTTATGAATCATATTGGGAGATAAAAATCAGGACAAAAGGGAAAAACCATGAGAGAGAGAAAAAAAAACCAGAAGAAAAAGAAAAAGAAAGCAAATATAGCATGTGTTGATTTACATCCAGTCTCCATAGTTTTCTCTCTTGATGGGGATGGTATTTTCCAGCCAAATTTTATTGGAATTGCTTTGGATCACTGAATCACTAAGAAGAACCAACTCTGTCATAGTTGATGATCGCATAATCTTACTATTGCTGAGCACAATGTATTCCTGGTTTTGCTTGTTTCACTCAGCATCAGTTCATATAAGTCTTTCCAGGCCTTTCTAAAATCAGCTTGTTCATCATTTTCTATAGAACAATAATATTCCATTATTTTTATACACTATAACTCATTTAGCTATTCCCCAATTGCTGGGCATCTACTCATTTTTTCAATTGTTTGCCACCACAATCCTATAGGAATGATATTCTGGACTCTCTGTCTCCTTTTTATAGAGCTGCCTCTCTGGCCTCATGATTAACTGTACTTAACCTAAGGGCCAGGATATTGTTTAATGATTCTGCTGGCAGCTGACTATATACTTATCATCTAAAGATTAGACTAGATAGGCCCATAGTGGTTCATCCCCAGAGATTGACATTATTAAATCATGAAATTTTATTGACATGACTGACTTGTACCAGTGAAGAAATATCCACCAGTTTTTGGAAGTATTGAGGTAAGAAATTTCAACATATAGCTTCCATGGAAGTAATAAAATTTGGCAGAAATAGTATTTCTCTTAATGTATTAATCTTCCCCCCACCCCTTTTCTAGGTAGTTGAAAGAACAGGGAAATGAGATGGGGAATCACAGTTACTAATCTTTCTGGCACCATTAGTATTAGAAATCTACATGTGAAATATTGGATGGTATGCCAGATCTGAAGTCACAAAGACTTAAATTTGAATACTTTCTAAGAGAATTATTGGACCAGTCACTTACTCTCTGTCAACCTCATTTTTTTTTTTCATCTGTAAAATGAAAGGGTTGGACTTGATGACCTCCAATTTCTAAATTTATGATTTCATACTTTTTAATATATTACATTTTATGTATTTATTTTTTAAATTTATTTTTAATTTTTTTTTTTGCAAGATAATTGGGGCTAAGTGACTTGTCCAGGGTCACACAGTGAGGAAGTGTTAAGTGTTTGAGGATGGATTTGAACTCAAGTCCTCCTGACTGCAGGACAGGTGCTTTATCCATTGAGCCATCTAGCTGCCCCAACATATTAGATTTTAGAATTGGAAGCAATCTTATTATTGTCTAGTTCAAACCTCTTTTCTTACATTTGGGGAACCTGAGGTCCAGAATGGATTAACAGCCTTAACAACAATAACAATAGCTACCATTTAAACAATACCTTGCAGCTAGGCGGTGCAGTGTACTGAGCAACAGGCCTACACACAGGAAGACAGATCTTCACAAGTTCAAATCTGGCCTCAGACAACCGAGCTATGTGTCCCTGATTAAATCACTGAATTTTGTTTGCCTCAGTTTCCTGTAAAATGAGCTGGAGAAGCAATTGGCAAACTACTGTAGTATCTTTGCCAAAAAAACAAAAAACAAAAACCAAAAAACCAACAACCCCAAATTGGGGTCACAAAGAGGAGGAAAATGACTGAATGACTGAATGACCCAACAATTACATTGACAACATATACTGTTTTAAGGTTTGTACAGTGATTTAAAAATATTTCTCCTTTTGTCTTCACAACAATCCTGGGAAGTTAATATTATTATTATTATCCCTCATTTTACACATAAAGAAAATGAAGTAGACGAAGATTCTGTTAGTTCACACAATTAGTAAATACACATGATCAAATTCCTGACTCCAGGTCCAATGCTCTATTTACTATACCACCCAGCTGCAAAAGATGCTAGAGTAAACAAATAGCTGAGCTAGGATTTGGACCTAGGTATATTTCCCCCCTAGTTTTCTTTTTAAGCATTCATGTGTAGGTTATTCATGTGATATTATGTAAAACATTTATATATTAGTCATTTTGAACAAGATAACTCAAATAAAAGAAAAAGCTGAAAGAAACAATGTTAATTCTTTCTCTGGAGGCAGATAGCATGTTTCATCATTAGCCCATTGGTATTTTCTTGAGTCATTGTATAACTGAGAAAAGCTAAGTCATTTATAATTCTTCATTAAACAATATTGTTACTGTGTATAGTGTTCTCCTGATTCTATTCACTTCATGACACATAAGTTCATTTAAACCTTTCTAGGTTTTTCTGAAATAATCCTGTTTGTCATTTCTTATAGCACAGTAATATCCATTACAATAATATGCCACAGTTTGTTTAGCCATTCCTCAACTGATAGATATCCATTTAATATCCAATCCTTAGCCACTACAAAAAGAGCTGCTATAAATGTTTTTGTACAAGAAGGCCCTTTTCCATTTTTTTAAAGATATCTTTTGATTATAGGCCTAGCAGTGATATTGCTGAATCAAAGGATATGCACAGTTTTATTGCCTTTAGGCATGAATCTAAGTCTCTTAAATTTTGATCCTACATTTTTTTCCCTTTTTACCATACTTATCACCATTTTGCATTTGTTCTTCTACTCACTTTTTCTTATTTCCTTTACCAATCCTTTATGCTAAATGGCAAAGAACATTTTGTTGAACCAACACTCCAACATATAAGCAAGAAAGTTTCATCCAAAGATGGTTTTCTTTGATCCATGGTGCCCAAGATTACACAGAAAAGAAGGATAGATGATTTGTATATAATTTAACAATATGAGAGAATGATCTATTGATTTCCTAAGTATAGGGCCCTCTCTGAAAAGAAACTCTCTATAAGTTCACAACCCATTTTTGACACAGGAGGAAAAACTACTTGAATGAATGAATGTAAAAATATTGATTAAATGTTTAATATGTGCCAAACAAGCTAGGGATACAAACTGAAAAATGAGACTGACCTTGCCCTAAAAGAATTTAAATGCTAATGGGGGAGCAACACATATAGAGTACTGATAGCCAGGGAAAGACATGTTGGTCTGGGATGTCAGATGAATGAATGGTAGATGGAACAATAGGGCCATAGATTGACATACCTTTCTAGAAGCAATAGCAGCATTGATTTGATTACGGTTCTCAAGGTAAGAGGCAGAAATACATGTGGATAGTAGGCAGTGGCAAGGTAGAAAATGATTGGGATGAAGAAGCATAGTTCTGGGGAAGGAATTGTAGATGAGTAACTAAGTTCTTTTTGGGTATGGGCTCTGGAGGTCTGACTTGGAGAGTAGAATAGTAGAGATTATAAGACTTGCCTAGAGTAGCATAGCAAGTAAATTCAAACCCTCAAATTCAAATCTTGACTTCCAGCCCAAGAGCTCATTCTACAAAGTCCAGCAGCAGCTATCATTTAACAAAATGCACATAGCCCAAGGCCCAAATCTAATTCATGGCCTGTTTTTGTATGGCTCTCCAATTGAGAATAGTTTTTACATTTTAAAATTAAATGTAATTAATTAGTTTCTAGGCTGTACAAAACCAAGTAGGCTGAATTTGTTTGGTCTGGGACTGTTTAACAGCATATAGAAAAAATACTTTTGGGTTTATAACTTTTTTATAAAGGAACATAAGTAGATTTTTCCAAGTATAAAAGAAATTTGATCTAAAAAGAAAGGGATTTTCATTATTGCTTAGTGTGAGATGTTCTGGAATAGAAAAACTCCCAAGTTTTGCTTCAAGGATCTAGGTCAAAAGGGTCTGCAGCATGGATGTCTGGGCAAAAAGACCAGGGAGTTTGGGGAGAGAGACTTTTGAATATGGGGATGGCAATGATAACTATTGTTTATAAGAAGTCAATTCTTATTATCATAGAATGAAACTCTGAAAGACAAGGGAGCAAAAAGGTCATTGAAAAGAATGGATAGTGGAGTCAGCAGGCTGGATGAAACTTGACTCTTTGGAAAGGAGGAGGTAGTAATAATAATGGTTCCCATTTATATAGTTTTTTAAAGTTTACAAAGCATTCTACAAGGTCAGAGATCTTGTCTTATCTGAACTTTGCATAAATCTCAGTACCAAGCACAAGACTCTATTTTTAATCTATGATTAGTAAATGTTTGTTGAATTTCATTTTTAAAGAAAAAGTGGGTTTAGCAAAACAAGCAAAAATTTCAAGAATATAGATTTTTTTTTCTTTGAACATCACTTCTTCATTTGACATTGGTTAGAATCTTAGTCTAAAATGAGTGCTGATTATGTAATAGGAGGCTAGAATATGAAAGAATTTTGCCCCAAATAGGTGTCACACTTTTTCAAATAATCCAAATAGTTCTTTCTGTTGAGTATTCTCAAGAGATACTGCTAAGGAAATTATGTGGCCTATGTTCTGATTTTGGTGCTGGAATATGAAAATCAACAAAATATGGATGAGGAAATTAACATGTCTTAAATCATTCCTAAAGCAAAGAATATATAAACACACACACACATACACATACAACATGTGGTACAATATGTTCTTATATGAGTAGACATATAGATATACATGTATGTTATATATGGATAGGTGTTTATGTATGTGTGTATGTTTGTTGTATATACACATGTATGTATATTTGTATGTGTGTATAATATGCATACATTCGTAGATTGGTTCTCTCTATTTTGCCTAGGCCTGATTCTGATTCTATTAATAATTGGTATGGGAGCTTTTAACTGTTCTGTTTCTGATCTGGACCAGTTTGTCCCCCTTAGGCAAATGTGGATCCTGTTCTTGGTTCTGTTTCATAGTGATGTTTCATACATTTGATATAAGATTTAGCATGGACCCTGCAGCTTAGAACTCCTGAGCTATAGAATTCTACCATCTTTAGACTCACTTGTAACAGGGATGATAAATATGTGTTGGCCTATGAAACAAATACTTTATTGACTTGAATACTTAGATCTTATGGGCTCATTTTCCAGTTCTATTCTGCTTTATGAACCAAAAAACTAATATTTGTGTCTCTAATCTGATAGCTGTAAAAACAAAAATATGATTAATAATATTGCACATTTTATGGCAGCAATGTGGTGTCATAGGAGATCTTTAGGAATCAGAAGACTTATATTCTAGATCTGCTTTTGCCACATATGGGCTATATGACTTTGGGCAAGTCACTTAATATCTTTCAAACTCAGTTTTCTCATCTGTGCAATGAGATTAAGAATAATGCGTCTCATATGATTTATGTATCATTTCATTATGAGGATCAAATGAAATGATATAGAAACATAGATGCTTTGAAAACTGCAGAGCACAATGAAAATGTAAGACAATCTCTTCTTGTCTACATTTTGTGCTGATAAAAATTGATTAGCTTCTTTTCTATTAATAATGAAAATCCTGTTGTTTACACAAAGTGGCCACCAGTTACTTGTCCAATCTAGCACTTAAAAGAAGTAAATGCTGCTTTACTATTCGGCTCTAGCTTCTCAGATTATTTTTAGTTTCTGTTTGAAAATTTGACCCTTTGTGCCAAATGCTCTCAAAAACAGAGATAACAATGCAAGTAGTAGTAGGGATAATAAAAGTCAAAAATGCAAATAGACACATTCCTATTATGAAGTAACATTAACTGCTGTTAAAGCAGGGAAGATTATTTGAAATGTGTTTTTTTCTCTTCCTTTCTATTCAAAAAGCAGACCTGAACATTTCATTAGATAAACGGGGAAAAATAGACAACTGAATATTGAATAAATAGCTTCAGTTTATCCAGGTTATTTCCAAACAGTAATGCAAAGATGTAATAGAAATAATTTAGACATATGGATAAGAACCTTCAGAATCAATAGTGCTAGGAGAAATGAAACATATGCTGATGCAATCAAACAGAATTGAATTTCATACAAATGTTAGCAAATCTATATCAGATTATCACAGCAAAAACTTCATTTTCATTGATTTATAATGTATTATTATTGTTTCCACCGCACTGCCATAGACAGCCATTTAGCAGCTGTCAAGCGCCTTAAGGGTAAATAAAGGATATCACTGATGGGAGGAGGTTATGGAAGTTTAAGAGACCAATAACTCACAAATGCGGCAGGTGTGACATTCCATGTATTTTTTTAAGGCTTTTCCTCAATCCTATTGTCTAATTCTTTTTTATTTATTTTTTCTTTTTCTTTTGGTGAGGATGGGGAGGAAATTAGTTTGGAAAATCATATGAAAGAATCAAATTAAAAAAGAACACTATTTCATATTACACACCTAGAAAACATACCCTTACTTAGATATGTACATGTTGAAAGCTTCCTGGGGCTGTTTCACCATAGCTCTTAAGTCTAAATGGAATACTGTCCTATTCTTGGTTGGCTTGGGTTAAGGAGATTTGTTGCTCTTGGTCTAGGCAATGTGATACCAGGTTAGGGCACTGACTTCTGATTAAAGACTCTTGGATTCAAATTCTGATTTTGCTCCCATTTAGTTGTGATACAGGAGAAGTCATTTCATTTCTTGGGGTCTCAGTTTCTTTACTTGTTAAATGAGCAGGTTGTACTTGATGATCTCCAAGGTCTATTTAGATTGATCCATTTCAAAGAGGAAGCACATGCAAAAAACAGGGTACCAGAAAAGGACCTGGAGTGGAGATGTGAGTTCAAATCCATTGTGTTTATTTATGAACTCTGTGACATTAGTCAAGGCATTTAACCTCTCTTTACTTCAGACTACTGCTTAGGACTAATCTATTAAGTCAAATAAGATTGGGACATGATCAAATCCTAATAGGAATTCCCTTTTCAATTGTTCTGATTTAAGTGGGGAACATTACTTAGCATAGTTTGAGGACACGGGGGCGGGGTGGGGTGGGGTGCTCTAATAAAAAATTCACTGTGAACTGATGCAGAGGGAAGTGAGCAGAATTAGGAGAACAATTTATACAGTGAAAACAACATTATAAAGAAAAACAAATTTGTAAGACTAGATCAAAGCAAGGAAAAATTACAAATCAGAGATGAAACAGCCTACTTACCTCCTACATGAGAGATGATAAACATAAAATGTAGAAGGAGATATACATTGTTGGACATGATTAATTTCTTTGGCTGGACTTATGCATGCTCATTATGAGGGTGTGTGTGTGTGTGTGTGTGTGTGTGTGTGTGTGTGTGTGTGTATGTATACTGTTCATTTGGAGAGGAGGCAGTGAGGAGAGAAAATGAATGCTTACATAAATAAATATGTATGAATAAAAATATAATTAATTTCAAAAGGGGACTAACATTAAAAAACCTATGTTATACTCTATAAGCAAGCATTCTAGACATGCACATAAGATTTTTTTTTTTAAGAATGGAAATTATAATAGTAGTGGAAGATAGAATTTAGTGATTTTTAAAGTCATGCACATTTTCTTCCTAAATTATCATAAGCTTGCATATTAAGGTAATGACTGGAGACCACAGGTGTTTAATTTCCTTTCAAGCAAAATGATTTTTGACTCAAGGTAAAAAGTTTAATAGAAAACAGTATCCATTTAATTCAACAAGTAGTTATTGTGCTCTGACTGTTTGTGAAGCATTCTGGTGTGAAGGGAAGCAGACACACAGATGAATAAAACACTGTCCCTGTCTTTGAGGTTCTTGGAACTCTTTTACCTTAAGGTCTGGGAGTTTGTTTTTAAATATTTTAATAACTGTATTTTTGGTTTCCTTTGGAATCCTATGCACTGTATCTTATATATTTAAAAATATTATGCTGATGAAGGCCCACAGGCTTTACCAGTCTGCCAAGGAACTCTAATAGACTATAAGCTCTCTGAGGACAAAAACCATATTTTGCTTTTCTTTGTATCCCTAGCACTTAACATGATAGGCACTTAATAAATATTTATTGACTGACTGATACCAAAAAATTTAAGAACTTCTAAAGGTCATCTAAATGTTTTTCTTTGTGCTTTCATTTCCTTATCTGTAAAAAAGGAAATAGAAGAGTAAATCAGATAATATATGTAAAAAAGGATTCTGTAATCTTAAAATGACATCCTAATGCAAGTTGTCACCAATGGTGAAATTTTATTCTATAAAAATGTGTTTACTTGGGGAAATATCAGCCACTTATTGATCTTATATATTATATATTTAAAAATATTATTCTGATGAAGGCCCACAGGCTTTACCAGCCTGTCAAGGAACTCTAATAGAGTTCTAATAGTTCTCTGAGGATAAAAACCATATTTTGCTTTTCTTTGTATTCTTATCTCTAAAAAGGAAATAGAAGAGTAAATCAGATAATTATGTGAAAAAGGATTCTGTAACCTTAAAATGACATCCTAATGCAAGTTGTCACCAATGGTGAAGTTTTATTCTATAAAAAATATGTTTACTTGGGGAATTATCAGCCACTTATTGATTGCCTTCTTACTCACTGATTAATATTGTTGATTATTTGATTTTTCTGATGAAATATGACTTGCCTTGTTAGCACTATTCATAATCCCCCTGAGCTTTGGTGAGTTAGCACAGATCACCTAAGTTTGAACAAACTGCTAATTAGGTCTAGGTTTGCCACTCACTTGGTCAGGTGAACAATGAGTGATGCATCAAAATAGATTTCTTCAATAACTCCTCTTGGTTGTTTAGCAAATGTATATAAGCCAGTATTGAGATTTGGTGTTTAAGGAGAAGGAAGAGCAGCTTTCTTTGATATTGGAAGTAAGATGTGACACAATCCTATTGCTTTCTGGGAAGCATTGATTTATAAGCAAAGAGATGGGTTTGGTTTTAAGCAAGCCTTTTGAGCTAAGGAAAGAGCAGAGCTGCAGCTGCATAAGTATCCTGGATAGGATTCTCTTTAGATAGATGTTTTGTACTTGGGCTACCAGTGCAGGGAATTGCAGAATGGCAGCTGGTGCTAGGGAAGAGGTAGGTGTGCCTTTTAAGGTGTTTGGTTAATCCATCCCCCCACCCCCATGTTAATCTGCTGGAAGTAGCTAGTCCAGGCTGCATATCTGATAAAGCCATTTTTTGGAGCCTCTTCCCTCTCACCCTAGGGATATATATGAAAACTCCAGGCTAACTGCTCAGAGCAAATGACCTACTGTGTCAATAATAATAATACCGTTTGTTTATATGGCACTTTACAGTTAATAAAGTTCTTTCTCTTTGAACTTTATGAAAGTTCTTTTACAGACATTGGCACACTTGAACCTCAAAATAATTCCATAAGGTAGGTAGGACAAATATTAATACTTTCAGAGAGGCAGCTTAGTGGGATAGAAATCTTGCACGACTAGGATTAGGGGGCTTGGTTTTAGTTACACAGTCAATAAATATTTTATAATGCTTTCTATATTCCAGGTTACAAAAAAAAAAAGTTAAAAGAAATGTCCTGCTCTCAAGGACCTCACAATCTAATAGGATAGACAACATGCAGACAATTGTGTATGAAAAAAGCTACATATAAGGTAATGGGGAAATAATTAACAGAGAGAAGGCACTAGAATGAAAAGGGGATGAAAAAAGCTTCCTGTAGAAGGTAGGATTTTTGTCGTTCAATCATTTCAGTTATATCTTACTTTTCATGATCTCTTTTGAGGCTTTGTGGGTACAGGTATTGGAGTGATGGTTATTGACTTCTCCAACTCATTTTACAGAAGAAGAAACTGAGGCAAACAGGATTAAGTGACTTGCCCAGAGTCACATAGCTAGTAAATATCTGAGGCCACATTTGAATTCATGTCTTCCTAACTCCAGTTCAGTGCTCTATCCAAAGCTGTCCAGGTGAGATTTTAGCTGTGGCTTAAAAGAAGTCAGGGAAGCTAGGAGAATACTATAGGAAAGACTTAGAATATTTGTTAGCTCTAGGAAACTATGAATATTAGGTCTATATAGTTCTAATATATGACAAAATTAAACTCTTTTAGAAATGAAAAAACTCCAGGTCAACAGGACTTTGAAAGCTTTGCTCATAGTCTCAAAGTTCCTTGGTGGGAAAGGTATTTCTTAAACCCAAGTATTCTAACATAAAGAACCAGTATTAATATCTGAGGAAAGGATGATTTAATTACTTAAAAATGTTTTCTTGACACCTTTATTTTTATACTGTAAACTTTTCCTTATTTAGGTTGTTCCAAAAATCTTAGTGTGGTTTTAAACTTCAATAATTTCAGAAGGTAAATTTTTCGAACTTATAAAAGACAAACTTTAAAAGTTTCACTATTTATATTTCTTGTACCTAGTAAAACTTATTTGTTTTTGTGAATTTAAACTAATCAATAAAAATTTTAATTTTAACAAGATCAGCCTCCCTGTTTTATCCATTGTATGTGTAAGAATTTCTGTATGACACTTTCTCAGATAGGGGTAGAGGAAATCCTCTTGCGTGGCCACTTTAGTCATTTGATTTATCTCCTTTAGAAGATTTATTTGTGGAATCATGTCAAAACTGTCATGTATGCGTAAGACATTTTTCTTTGCATGATCTTAAGGATTGTAAGCACAATCCTTTCAGTCACTGAGTGGCAGCTGAGGAAAGTTACTTCTTCCTTATTCCTGTTTTCACAGATGTCAAATAGCCGCACAAACACAAGGAACAAGTTTCTTAGGTTCATAAAGCATAAAGTTTTGTGAAGTTTCAGCTAGAGTGCTATTATAAAAATAAGACAATAGTTATGTTGAATTTTAATATGAAACATCAATTTATTGAAATTTAAATAAATAACCTTTCAAATATTGTTTTTCCTAAGTTTGCAACATTTGTAATTCTGAAGTTATTAAAGCTTAAAACTGTACTAAGAATTTTGGGACACTTTGTATATCCCCATCACCAACACAAATTGAACCCTTCTCTATAAAACAAAACAAAACAAAACAACAGTCAAGGCAAATCAAGTAACACAGTAGCCATGTGTGGCAGTACATAAAACATTTTCTAGTCCTATTTCTCTGCCTTTCTATCAAGGGGAGGGAAGTATGTTTTATCATGTGTTCTCTTAGACCAAGATTGCTTATTACAATTAAAGAGTTTGGTTGGTTTTAGTATTATCTTTGTTTTAATTATTGTAGGCATTGAATGGATAAAAAATTATTAAATATTTATTATGATACAGGCACTATGCTAAGCATTGAGGATAAAAATGCAAAAAAAAAGATAATCCTTTCCTTCAAAAAGTTTGCATTTTAACTTAGGCATCTATCTATCTATTATTTCCATATCTATATCAAACACATATATATGTGTGTATATATGTACACATATATAGAAGTGTATGTATATATATACATAGGTATATATATATGTATGTGTGTAGATGTAGACACAGATATACATCTATATCCAATGTGTGTGTGCATGTCTGTGTGTCTCTGTATGCGTATGAGTAATGCCTAGGGTAAGCTGTATACTTCTTCAAAATAGGTCAGATTTCTGAATAGATCTAATAAGACCTCCCCATCTCTTTCTGCCTCTTGTCTGGGAACAGTAAAAAAATAAAATAAAATAAAAAAAAAATCAGTGCTCTTTTTTTTTTTTTCTGGAAAGGGTCCATCACTCAATTGCCCTATGGTTTTCATTTACCATCCCTGTCACTTCACCTTTCCCTGGTCATCCTTTATTTAGGTTATTTAACCTTGTAAGAAGATAAGCTTCTGGAGGGAAGGAAATGTCTTAGTTTTGTCTTTGTACCATCAAAACTTAGCACAATAACTAGAGCATAGTAAACACTTAATAAATGTGTTTTTGTTCATTCAATGCCTACAATAATCTAATCAAAAACAATGCTGAAAGGCAGCTAAACTCTAATCAATTGTAATTAGCAGTCTTGGGCTAGGTGAATAGTTGATGAAACAAAATCAGTTCTCTTTGTCACGTCCCTTAGAGATCCTGAAGGGAAGCCATCTCTTTATGAAAACATCTTTGTTTCACTTCTGATGAAAAATAGCTGGCCATGAAAGATGGAACTACATTTCAACTTTTCTGTAGTCACAAAATAGTTACTTGAATTTGTTCCTCCCAGATATATTTTTGGAAGCTTCAAATGCATTTATATTGCTTGAATCTATTAATTCCCCTCACCTCCTTTTTTGTCTCTTTCTGTTTTAACCTTCCATGGCCCAATTTTCTCTCTGCCATGGGTTCCCATTTAAAAAAAAAAATTCTTTGTGCAATTCTAGAGAGCAGGAAGGAGAATTAGAAATCACTTTGGTCAAGGTCTTCATTTTGCAGATATAGCTTAGAGACCTCAAGATACTTATACAAAAATCAATTAGGTAATCATCTTGTTAGGACTAAAACCCAGGACAGCTAGTTTCTGGTCCTATTTTATTTCCACTATTCTACATTGTTTTTCATCCCCTAGATTAATTTTTTTCTTGCTATAATTTCATTAATCTAATTGAGACAATAAATTCAACCTACCAGAAACCAATGTACAATGGATCCTGTGATAGATTTACAGGTTTGTTTTCCTTTCTCACAGAGGTGTGAAGAAAGAATTTAGTAAATCTTAATGTGGGAAATAACAGGACCCATAATAGCTGGTTTTTACATGATATTTTAAGGTTTGATACTTCAAGTACAATTGCACAATAGGCTAAACCAGCTTCTTGAGCTATTTTAGATAAAGACAAAGTTGCTCCTTGTTAGGAGGTTGATCACTTGGTGATGAATATTTTGTCAATGGCAAAACATGAAAGAAAAAAAAAAGTAAAAAAGGATTTTAGTTCTGCATACTCCTTTTTTCCCCTCTAGTGATGTTAGTAGAGTGTCAAGGAAGGAAGCCAAGACTACTGAGGATCACATAGAGATTAGATGGTCTTAAAGCATTGTTGGTTGCTGGTACTTCAAATGTGAGATTCTTGTTCAGTGACCAGGGAATGGAGATACTATTGGAGAAAATGAATGGCACCAATTTTGAAATTCTTACTACAAATGAAACTAGAAGATAAAAAGGAAGATGTTGTGAAGTGGAAGGATGGTTTATAGTTTGTCCTGGGGATTCAAATAGAACTATTACCAAAGCTACTTTTTGGGGGCATTCAAAAGTGTCAAGAAATGTTATTTGATGGGGTTTTTGTTAATCTCCTACTATATTTTTTTAAATGACCAACATAATAATCAGAATTACAGAATTTCATAATTGGAAGAGCCTTCAGCAGCCATCTAGTCCAACCAATACCCAAGAAAGAATCCTTATCACAATATACTTTGCTTGAAGATCTTTAGTTAAGAGAAACTCATTATCTTCTGAGGCAGCTTATTCTATTTTTGGATAACTCTACTTATTAGGAAATTTTTCATTACTGTAAATTTTGCTAGCTTGCAATTTCTACCTGTATTTCCTGGAGCCAATCAGATTGTTTAATCCCTCTTTCACATGATAATTATGGAGAACAATAAAAAATAATAAAAAAATAGTTTTTATTTTTATATATAGCAGTCACTTCCAAATCAATTACTTTAGTATAGTCAGAACATCAACCAGTTAAAACAAAGATCCAAATCAACAGCAAATTAAAAGAAAGAGTAAAAATGAAGAGAAGATAAGCCATGCAATTGAGGTCTCTCTGACATTATCATTTAAAAAATTTAAATAAATTTTTATTGATATCTTTTGTTTTTACATTGCCTTTATTTCTCAATGTATCTTCCTTTCATCTTCTCATAGAAAGAATCATGAACTTTTATGAACTGATGTAAAGCAAATAACAAAGAATAAAAAGGAAGGGGAAATTATTTTAAAAACTGTTTAGTAAAACTAATGAACATATTGAGAAAATCTGGTATCCCCAAGATTCTTTACCTCTGCAACAAAGCAGGAGATATGCCTTCTCATATTTCTTCTTTGGGGCTTGGAAATTACAATTCCTTGCCATTCAGTTTTCATTGATATCATTATTCTTTCAATTTCATAGATATAGAAGGAAATTTAGAAGTCATCTGGTTCAAAAATTTATTTTTATAGATAAAGAAATAAAGGCCCCCCAAATTAAATTATTAATATTAAAATACAGATCTGAGATTCAAATCTGGATTGTTTGACTCCAAACCCAGTACTCTTTCCTCTACTTGTTATAGTCAGGTAAATTGTTTTTTCTGATCATTCTTATTTTATATTGGTTCATATAAATACATGTTTCTCAGTAGTAGTTGTATTAATTCTTATAGCACAGTAATGTTTCATTATATACATGTATCACAAATTGTTTATCTGCTCCATAGGCAATAGGGGTCTTTTTTGTTTCCAGTTCTTTGCTACTAAAAAAGTGTTAATATAAATACTTTTAACTTTATCTATTTAAACAAGTATTGACACTGAAAAATGGGAAATGGCTAAAGAAACACATTTATATCTTAATATGGGGAGTTGGGAGAATTAAGTCCATCTGATTCCATTTGAAGTGTTCCTTTTTAGTTAGAGGAGAACTTTTAAGATAAAATTTTATCCTCACATTTCATACGCTTTTTACAATAGTAAACAATCCATAAATAAAGTGAGATCTTGTGTACTCTACATGGGAATACATATACAATACATATATTAAGTGGTTGGGCTATGTTAATTGTTGGTCTACTGAATATCATTTATAAAAATTTATTTTTTCCCCTCTTATACGTTCATCAAAGATACTCTTGATGCATGTATTGATTTTTCTCATAAAAATTCTGTAGAGATTTAAAAGTAGAAATGAATTAGTAATTATTGATATTCTCCAAGGTATTTTCCCCAATAATAATAATATGTAAGACTTTAATCACCATTTCGTAATCCTCTTTACTTCCAGATACCTTGAGAATCAGTTCCTTTATAGTCTCAAAATTGTATCCCTCTGTAAAGCATGCTTCTGTGTATATTTGGTCTAATTCAGCTGCATAACCCATTCTTGTTTTCCTTACTTCCATTTCTACTCTTTACTAGAGCCTGTTTGAGTTTAACTGGGGTGGATCTCCCATCATTAATGGACAAAACAGTTTCTTTTTAGAAATCTTTACAGATCATTTTTCATCTGATGACCATCCTTTTTCCAAATTAATTTTTTGATTCTCAAGATAATTTGACAAAATTGTATCTCTCATAAATTTCTTGTAGACATGTTCTCTCCTCCATTGTTGTTTTGAACTAATGTTCATAATCACAAAAACAGAAATTCTTAGGGATATAAGGGACCTCAGAACACATCCAATCTAACCCATAACTGAATTTTAAAAAATCCTTTTTCACAACATACCTTACAAGTTTCCTCAACTGCAAAATCAGAATAATAATAGCACCTACCTCTCAGGGTTGTTGCCAGGACCAAGTGAGATAATATTTCTAAAGTGCTTAGCATAGTACCTGGCATTTAATAGATACTATATAAATGCTAGGTATTATTTTTATCATTATCATTATTATTAATACATCCAGCCTTTCTTCAAATACTTTTGAACAACCTATTCTGCTTTTGGATAGTACTAATTATAATGAAACTTTTCATGACATCAAGCCTAAATTTGCCTCTTTGCTATTTCTATCCTTTCTTTTTATCTCTGCCCTCTGGGAATAGTAGAACAAGTCTCTTATTTCTTCTACAAGACAATCCTTCAAATACGTGAAGAGAGTTATCATACATATCATGTCTTCTCATTTCCAGGGTAAATATTCCCCCAATTCCTTCAACCATTTTTCTACCTTCCCACTCTGTTAGATTCTATAAACAAATATGTTCTAAATCAGTATTGCCTTAGCTGCTATAGCTTTCTACTTGGCAAAGAGTGGCTACAACAATTTCTAGGTTCCTTAAGTCTCTGAGTTATCTTGGTTAATTTACATCCATTAAATTGCCTTAAGAAATGATAATGGTTTGTATGTAATATCTTTCAATCTTTGGTTTGTAATTGCATGACATTGGTCAAGTAACTTCTCTAGATGATTTCTGATCTGTAAAATGAAGTGGTAGAACTAAATAATCTCCAATATCCATTCCAGCTCTAAAATCATAGAATTAGTATCATGAATAATATAAAATTGAAAGGAAAATATGTACATTTTATAATCAATAATAGCCAATGATTAACTTGTTGATGCCTATTTATGATACTTAATATAGTTAATATAATTATATAATAAAAATTAAAGGTTTAGGATTAAAAAAAAAAGCCTATAAAAAGGGGATAACCAAACAAAACCCAATTAAAGCTTTAACATAATGAGACATATAAGATAATTTCTAGCAACATCTAGCAAGATAATTTCTAGATTTCTAAGTAGCCAAAATATAAATATATACATGGAGATCTGTTACTCTGTGCATGTGTATGTCTACATGATTTTCATTCATATACTCAGAAAGAATAAATTTTAGGGCACACAATTAGACAATTACAAAAGTCCTCTTTCTCCATGCTAAGATTTGAATGTCAGGCTAAGCTTGTGAAATCTTGAAGGCTGTTTGTGAATTTAATTTTGGAGGCATGGAAATTTTTTTCTAAAGTTCTCTTCAAAGAAAAATATACCTTACAGATTTGTGGATAAGGGAAGAGTTATGACCAAACAAGAAATAGAGAGGATCATGGGAAGTAAAATGGATAATTTTTATTACAAGAAATTAAAAAGGTTTTGCACAAATAAAACTAATATAGACAACAATTAGGAGGAAAACAGGAAATTGGGAAATATTTTTTTTTTGTTTTTGTTTTTGTTTTACAGCAAGTTTCTTTAATAAAGCCTTCCTTTATCAAATATGGAACTGAGCCAATTTGTTAAAAATAAGAGTCATTCCCCAGTTGACAAATGGTCAGAGGATGTGAATGGACAATTTTCAGAAGAAAAAAAAATCAAAGCTATCAATAGTTTCATGAAAAATGCTCTAAATTACTACTGACTATAAAAATGCTAATTAAAAGAACTTTGAGATACCATCTCATACTTATCAGATTGGCTAACATGACAGAAAAGGAAAATGACAAATGCTGGAGGGAATATGGAAAAATTGGGACATTGATGTACTATTTGTGTAGTTGTGAACTAGTCCAACCATTCTGGAAAACAATTTGAAACTATGCCCAAGAGCTACAGAACTTTGAATACCCTTCACTACTAGGTCTGTAGTCCAAAGAGATCAAAGAAAAGGGAAAAGAAAATGTACAAAAATATTTATAACAGCTCTTTTTATGGTGACAAAAAATTGGAAATCGAGGAAATAACGATCAATTGGGGAATGGCTGGATAAGTGTTCATTCAAGTGATTTACTATTGTCATGAAGGATGCCCAGGGCTGAAGATTGTAATCTTCAGATTCTCCTGGTTGTAGATGACATTGTGCTGTGTCAAATCCTGTAACATTGGAGGGCCTCTTGGTAAGATCTATAATCACTTTATTGACTTAAGCTTAAATACTGGCACAGAAAAAAAAATCAAATGAAAATTGCTTATTGTCCACTTTATAGCATGCAATTAAAAAGATAGGCCCTAGTTGTGTTTCTTCAGTTAATGTATTTTGGACAGACATTGCAGATAGAACATACATTGGCCCCAGAGTGGGGTTGAATTGACTTTGAGACATTGCACAGAAGTTTTAATGATCGTAAGATCCTTCCTGAAACATAGGCTTATTAGTCCCTTCCCTCCAATATCTTTCCAATGATGCTAAATGGCCACAAGTCCCGGAATCATTTAAAAGACAATGGAAATGTACATGGAGGGTGTGGGTAGACCATAGTATATTACTAATGGAAAATTACAAAGAAGTGTTATAAAGTGCCATCAGAGAGCTTTGTGCAAAGTAGATAAGCCACAAGGATAGCATACAGATAGTCCTCATGTTCCATGGGTATCTATGTGCAATCCAGGTTTTCTAGCTAAACCTGGTCATTTTGCTGGAAACGCTCCTAATTGGTAGAGGAAATGATGACTTCATGTTATGCGACTTTATGAAAAGAAGAGTTGATGGTGCAATCTTTGAAGAAGGAACATTCTTCTTTTTCTTATTCTTCTTTGAGAGACAATTATGGTTCCAGATTCTTTTGGGGAAGTATTCCAGATACACACACACACACACACACACACACACATGCAGGTATATACATACATATATATGTATGTATATGTGTGTATAAACATATACACATGTCTATGTATTATATATAGAGACAGAAACAAACATAAATAGATACACTCAGAGAGAAAGAAAGATAGAGATAAAAAAATGAATTTGGTAAGCAGCAGGAATATAGACTGCTTGATTCTTCAACATATTCCAGATCTCTCCCTAGATACTTACCTCCCTAGATACTTCAGGGAATTTCCTTTTGGGTGGGTTTAGGGCCTTTCTTTTGGTTAAGCAGAGATCTCATCTGGCTCCAATTGAAAGAATTCTCTTACTTTTTTACTCCCATCATTGTATTTGCTGATCTATTATGATGTAGATAACATCTTTGATTTTTATTTGCTTGGATAAGTGGATTTACTTCTTATTTGCTGTTTGTGATGATCTTTTGTATAACTAACCTTTGGTGTGGTGTCAAACTGGTGAATGTTTAGTTTAGGATAACCTTTCTTCTAAGGGATTATGATGAGCAAAGTGATGTGTGTGTAAGTGTGTGTGTGTGTGTCTGTGTGTGTGTATGTGTGTGTGTTTGTTGTTGTTGTTGTTCTGAAATTATGCATTCCTAGACCAGAAATATGTGTGTGTGGGGTATGAGGGATAGACTGACATAATTCTAGACCAGTAGTTTTTTGATATAGGAGCTTTGAGCACCCATCTTCATGATGCTACAGCACTAGCTTCTCCTCCTCCAGTTATTATGCTGTCTGTCTACCTTGCCTAAGAGATAGTTTAGATCTCACATCATATTTGTCTGTACCTTCTCAGGTTGTTGTATGTCTATAATTTTGTGTTATAATAATAGTGCCTACTTCACAATGCTGTGAAGATTTTTTAAAAAGTATCTACTAAGTACCCACTATGTGTCAGGTACTATGCTAAATAGTTTTGAACAAATTTTATTCCATTTACTCCTCACAACAATCCTGTGATGCAGGCGTTATTTTTATCCTTATTTTATAGTTGAGGAAACTGAGGCAAACAGGGTTAAGTGACTTGCCCAGGATCACACAGCTAAGTAAATGTCTAGGTTCAAATCTGAACTCAGGTCTTCCTAACTCCAGGTCCAATGTTCTATCCACAACTCCATTTAGCTGTCTCTGGTCATGTTGGTGTATGCATTTTACTTGCTTATATACATATACAACCTTGCATACATTATATGAGAAATCTAGAGGAGAAACCATCTCTAGTATTTCAGGTAAACCCACTGTGGAGAAAGATGTACTCAAGAGTTATACAACATGAGAAGATGTAGATCTTCATTGTTGGTGAGAATGGCCACTTCCACAAGATAACAGAGTATTCCAATACTAGTGCCTCAAATATAAAGTATCCTATGATCTTTCCTTCCCCACCTCTGTCTCTCAGAATCCTTGGCTTCCTCTAAAGTCTTACCTCATGTTTCCAATGTATTTTCATTGTATTTCATGTATTTTCAATAAGAGGCCTTTCCTGGTTCCATTAGTTCTTAGTGGCTTCTTTTCTAAGATCACCTTCTATTTACTCTATATATTTCTTGTAAAGATCTATTTGGGGTATATGGGGTGTTCAAGGAGGACTTGTTTAGGGAGTATCTCTGGTGTGAAGACTTGCTGAATCCTTTCCAGGGTTGTTCATCCACCTTTAGTGACCACGTGATTTATTCAACTCTAACCTGTGGCTCTAAGAAGCTGTCCCATGTGCAGTGACCACATCCTAGTAAAACAATTTTTGCTGATGGACTATAAACAAAGTTTAGAATAGCAGGCCTAGTTAGGTAGAGGGATTTCTATCCACCCACATGAAGCATCCCTGGTGGAATGGAAGGGTGAGAACAATTTGCTCCAATGGCATGGGTTGAAGCAGGCTTGTGGAGCACTTAGAACTTTCAGGCAATGAAAATGCTGTCTTTCTTTGCTTCCTAAGCCAACACCAGTTATCTTGAATTTTCTTTTGCCACTAGATTTTGATAACTCTGGAAGAGAGACTTCCTGAAACTCTGCTTTACTTAAATCCAATTTACTGGAAGTCAAGACATTATCTCTTCTTGATATCATTGGTCCTTTTTGAAAAAGAAGAATAACTACATCAACAACAACAATACTCTTATTAGAATGTAAATTCTGTGAGGATAAGGATTGTTTTTGCTTTTTCTTTGTATGTCTTGCATTTAGGGTGAAGCCTACTTAATAAAGACTTGTTGATTGAATTTGAGTGGTAATTCTTAGGTGCTTAGGAAGCTTAATTGAAATAGTTGAAAGTCTTGGTGTAATATTCTGGTAATTCCATGTTACACTGCAATTAATAATTGAGATCTAGATCAGGACTTTAAAAATTTTTTCCACCTGTGACCTCTTTTTGCCCAAGCAATTTTTATCTAACCCTGGGTATATAGGCATATAAAACAGATATGAAATTAAATATTAGATGTTAATAAATCATGATTTTGCAACCCCTACATTGAGTTATCTGACCCCACTTGGGGTTGTAACCCACAGTTTAAGAAACTTTGCTCTAGATGATGACTCCAATTTCCTGAGAACATTTTCCTCATCTTCCTTTGGTAAAAATCTTGTACTTTTTGGTACGGAGTCTGAGAGGACCCTCACCAGAGCTTTATCTTTACTAACTGCCCTCTGAATTGCATATCAATGGCCTACAGCATGTAAACTATAACTGGCTTGTTTGTTCTTATCAGAACAAATATGTTTATTTGTCCCCTGAGCTATTTTGATTAGTTTTGGGCCAGAGGCAGCTTTTTGTTGTTTCACCCGTTGGAACAGAAAGATTTCTCTATATAACACTCAAACAAAAAATCCAAAGCATATGGATTGATTCAGATGATGATTTACCCTATGATCATTTTGTGCCTTTCAGGAAAATATTATCAATATTCAAAGCTGAGATTTACTTTCTACTTTCCCACTGAAAGTGGGGAAGTCTTTTCCCATTCTGGACCTCAGTTTCCTCACCTGAAAAATGAAAGAGTTAGATAAATTACCTCTAAGATCTCTTTTAGCCCTCCCAGATCTTATCACTTGTACAGACTGGGTAAATTCTTTAGAAGTTTTTTTCAACATGCTTTAGGCTAATGGAATAATGAATGTGTTTTTAATTCTTAAAGAAGCTTGTTATCTTCCCCATACATTTTTTCTTGTGAACATGTAAAAGACATTTTGATTTCTACAAAACAGGTAAGACAAAAGGAATAGGGTTTAATGTAGGGGAACATAAGGCAAAATCTCATGGGGGAGGAAGAACATAAGTAAGGATAATAAAGAAGCTAGCTGTGTGAATTAGACATTATGTAGAGGACTAACACATTGCCGGTTATTATGTAAGCACATAGTAAGTGCTTAATAAACGTTTCTTGATAGATTGAGTAAACAGTCCCTTGAGTGAAAGTGGAGGGTTAGTTAAGAAAGAACACTGGAGCTCATAGTCCATTTGGATCTGGCTACCTGGAATATTAAGCATCATAACAACATTTTAGGAAAGGGAATGGCAGTGTGTTTGATTTCAGTAGGTGATTTTTTCAGCTATATTTGCATTTTACTTTGGAGGTAAGATTTGAAAGTGAGAAGACCAGAAAAATAAAGATTCTCATGAAACTGACTGAGGAGGGCCATAGACCTAAAGCTATAATGGATTGTAGAAGCCATTTAATCAAATCCTTTTATTTAAAATTTATTTTATTTATATTTCCTATAAATTTATATTTATAGGAAACTGAAATTAAGAAGAGGTTGAATGACTTTTCCAATAACCCATAAGCAGTAGCAGCAGAGCTGGGATTTAGACTCAGGCCTTTGAGATATTAATCCTTCCCTGTACTACATATGACAATATGTCAGTACTTTAAGAAGCCATGGCTTTTTGTCAACTGATGTAGGTCACAATCCTTCAACAACAAGGTAGGTTGTCTTCAAGAGTTGCTAACCAAGTGATGAGCTTTTATGAACTTAGCTAGGCTGCTCTTTAGAGAATCAGTATATTGCCGAGACAATACTCCCCAGAGCTTCACCTTTGTTGGCATAGACCTTAGGAACTCAGCGTCATCACCATTCTATTATAAGCCATTGGAAGATAACTTCCCTGGGCCTCAGTTTCTACATCTGTGAAATGAAGGCATTAAACTAAATGAAGTCTGGGGTTCCTTCAAGTTCCAAATACTTATCACAAAATAAATATCTTTGGGTCAGTTACAGTGAAATTTTTATTTTTTGGTGCTAAAAATATGAATATTTCAAAAATATATTAAAAAAAAATCAAACTCCTCCCATTCTATACTGTTTTTTTTGTGCCCAAGGCACCTGCCTACTTTTCTTGCTTATTCAGCTGATTGAATAAGATGACCTTGCATGTTAAGCTTTGGATATTGGAAAAATAATCATATGGATATTGATGGCAAAAGTAGGTAGGAAGGAATGGTAGGAAAGAAGTTTTAGTTTTGGCTTTTTTTGATTTTATGTATTTTTCCCTTTAAAGAAGTAAGGAGTATGAAGGGTGGAATGAGATATTGGAGGCGGGGACTTTTCTGTGTATATTTGAAATTATGAGATCACTCAAGTTAATAACAGGCAAGTAGTGTATTTGGTGTATAATTGATTGGGATAAAGTGTTCTTTGGGAAATAAAACAACAATTATTATATATCCTTATCTACCTCTTGAATTTCATTTAGTTATTTCTGCCCTTCCATTAATTCATTCACAGACTCTCAAGCATGCGTTCTCCATTACCTCTATTTGGCCAATTTCTGAGAAGTTTTCATGGAGGCAAACAATTGGTGAAAGATCTGCAATTTAACCTGAATCATTCATTAACAGGGATCATTTATTAACGGGATAGAAACTGATTTTTGCAGTCTTAGAATTTACAGTGAAGTTAGCTTTAAGTTTCTCCTTTCTAGAAATATATTATCTTCTGGTTGGTATTATTCTTTCCCCTACTCCTCCAAAAATAGGATAGGTATGATATTAACTCAGAATATTGTGTCAAAACCTAGCTTTAATGATAAATATCATCATCATCATCATTCTTATTATTACATAGGATTATTACATAAGAACTCTGACTTTAAGACCAGAAGGGACCTCTAGGGCTATCTGATATAACTCCCTCATTCCACAGATAAGAAAACTGAGACTCAGGGAGAAGTGGCTTCCCCAACATGCAGGAAGTAAATACCAACATGCGGGAAGTAAATAACATAAGTAATATTTGAACATAGGTTTGAATCTAAAATCAATGATCTTTGCATACTGCTTTTTGTATATTACAACTTATGTTGGACAGTATAATATTAAAAAAATCCTTCATAGTTCTGGACAATAGTGGTTATGTATTTTTATTAAATAACCTTGTACTAAGCACTTGTTATATGCACACTTATGTGCAAGGTTTTAATACTAATAAGGAGATATAGGAAATTTAGATAAAACATGATAGACCCTCTTTTCATGGTCACCTTAATTCTGTTCACATTAACAGGAAGACAGTCAGTCCCCAGAGGATGTGGCCACTGATAAAACTCACTATCTCTGGTTTTAGGAGGTTAATCCTGATGGGGTAACAGCTTTCCTACTATCGTCTGCTGCAGTTCCCAAGCCCTCACTGATGTACTTCTCACCTAACAAATCATCCAAGATGAACTTCATTGACATGAAATATTTAATCAGAAACATTTAATAAATAGAAGGCAAAATAGGAGGAATAATAACATCTATATACTGGACACATTCTCCCACTGGGAAACATGGGTACAAACTTAAAAAAAAATTACAATATAGTAGTGTGGCACATCTGAGTGTAGAAAGTGTTGGGAACATATGTGAGTTGGGACATAGGGGTGCAATTCACAACTCTAGACTGGTAGTCTTAGCAACCTTTTTCCTCAGGAACAATCTGTATGATTAGCTCCTTGAGGGATGGGACTGCTCCACTAGATCTGCTCCTTTCTGGACCTCCTCTCAGTCCTCCTGCTAGTTGGGGGTTTTTCTTTGCTGACTGCTGACTTCAGGCCAACTTCTGGGTTGCTGATAAATCAAAACCAGAAGCCCCTAGGATCTGCAGAGCTTTTCCACGCTGCTCCATGTTTAGTTTCTGAGAAGTTTCTAAATCTTAGGCAACTAGTGGCGTAAGCCAAACCTTTTTTCCTCCTGTCTATCCTTTCAAGCAATAGATAAGAGTGCTAACTGGAGTAAGAAAGACTTGAATTCAGATTCAGACTCAGACCCTTATTAGTTGTGTGAATGTGGATATGCCACTTAGCTTCTGTTTGCCACAGTTAGTTAGCATAGGGATAATAACAACACCTACTTGTAGGGTTGTTGTGAGGATCAAATGAGATAATTTTTGTGGACTCTCTGGAAATGTTTATTCCCTTCCTTCCTACCTTAAGCAGCAGATGTAATGCCTGTCTTCCTTTGTCATCTCTTCCAAGTAGGAGATGGCAATGAAAGGTCTCTTCCTCTACCTGACCAAACATCACTCCTGAAGTCAGTTTTCAGGTCTGAGTTCTTCTGAATCCTAAACTCAGTCAATCTACTGGTTTAAAAGAGGATCTTTTTACTGAGATTACTTATTTCTATCTCATAGTGATAAATCAAAATCTATATTTCTGCCATCACTACCATAACTAGGGAATGTATATTTATCCTATGGTCACCAAATTCTTGTAGGGGCCTGAGTCTCCTATGTATTAAAATCAAAGCTCTCATGTAAGTCTTATGCAAATTAAATGCTGGAAAAATAGGATATCTCAAAAATTTTATCTTGAGATTTTCCTTTTTTATAAGATATGATTTTTTCAGTTTCTTTTTCATTGTTGCCCCTTCTCCTTAGAAAAATTGTATTCATCTGTAGAACACTCCTTTTAATTAGAATAACAAATTTTGTCTGCTTTACCATTTGCCTGGGGGAACCATATCTACTTCTATAGAAAACCCCTGGAAACTCACTCAAGTGATGGTATTTAGAAAGCATAGCTTCTGTACTTCTGCTTCTGCTTTGTACTGAGTTTATAGTGTCACAGAGGTGATAAGGCCCATATATAATCAATACAAGTCTCTTATTTACAGATCATTTATGAAATATATATATATATATATATTATATTTATGTATATATGAACAAGGATAGGTATAGGGTCTGGATTTGTGATTTTTTTTGGGGGATCCCATAACAAACTTTCAGATTAAGGGAAATCTCTGGAAAAATCATGTAATCTCTCTTAGGCTCAGGTTCCTCATTGATAAAATGTGGATAATAGCAGCATCTACCTCATAGGGTTACTTTGAGGACCAAATGAGATCGTATATGTAATCCAGGCTAGTCTGGGGATGCCCAGTTTGCCTAATAGGGAGACACCCTTTAGAGGTCTTTAAAACATGTCCAGATTGCCTAAAATGGAGATAGCTTTGTCCCCTACCATGCCAGTGGGGGAAGCCTTCTTTAATTAACTGCCATGTCTTTAAAACTATCAAGATTGAACCATTCACTCTTTTTTCCCTCTATCTTTTTTTTTTTTTTGGATAACACTCTTTTCAATAACTCTTTTCTTTTCTGTCCACAGGGTGAAGGTCCCAGTTCACCCACCCACAGCATAGATAAAATGAACCATTGAGAAGGGAAGGCCCTCCTTCCCCTACTTTGTCTCTTTTACTCTAGCTCTAATGGACCTCAGAGTTTGCTTTTTGTTCTGTCTTGTTTATCCTTTTCAGTTTCAGTTATCAGAGGTGATTCAATGTTGGAGGAAGACTGAGAGTTGGAGCCATAGCAATCTTGAAGTTAAGACTCAGGTGGAATAATGTAGCCATCCAGCCTAGCAAGGAAACCTTGAGAAGCCTGGTTACCTGGGACTTGAATCCCATAAATTTTTTTTTGTCTTGAAACTAATATTGAATTCTATAGGAACTGAGTTTAACTATGAACACGATTCTTATACCATCAGTGTAGAGCCATTTGTAGGGACCCCAGAGTCCCCACTCATCTAAGGGTACTGGATAACTCTGGTAGAGAAGTGAAATATAACATATCTGGCTTTCAGGCAGTGGGGACCAAAGTGGTATGTTCTACATATGAAACCTTCCTTGGGACAAAATTAAGCCCTTCACTTTTTCAGGGACCTCTGGAAAGATTATCTTTCCAGCACACTTGATTTTTGAGATACTCTAGACTACCAGATCCCAGAGAAGAGTTTTATGCATTTCCTCAGTAATAAAACAGCAATTCTTATTAAATCAGTCATTGTCAGGGAAGGAGTTTCAGATACATATTTGAGAAAGCCTTTTAGTCATAAAAGCTTTATAAAATTAACCACTTGATACTATTGCCACATTATGTTATATTATGTCATATTACACATGTCCTATCTTCTTGAACAGAGGATACTGAACATATTTTAACTCTTTCTAAATGACTCACCGTCAAATCTATAAACATCCATTTATCAAAGTATGGCGCAATATAGTTCTGTGTCTGTTTTTTATTCCTTGAGAAAACAGGCTGTTAGCTGTTCTTTTCCCTCCTGTAATCATGCCTCCCTCTAAATGCCTTATCCCTCTTCTTGTTTGTTGCTCTGACTCTGTTGTAGGCCAGAATATCTGATAACCAAGCTTTGTGAAGAATTCCCTGATAAGTAATAGTTAATAAAGTACCAAATGAAGGCTTAAAGAGTAAAGGGCATGTGCAAAGCTCTTAGCACAGACTCATTTCTTGCTTATTTCTTGTCTTGGGAGCTGAGCTTGGTAGGATTGGGTTTGTTAGAAGCCTGTTTTTTTTTTTTTTTTATGGATAAGAAGGATTGCTGTATTTGTGTGTGTGAATGTAGTGCTTGACGTTACCTCTTCATGTAGATGCAGTAGTCATCAGGGACATAACTTGTAAGGGGTGGGAGGTTTGGTTGAGAAAACCATTTATGAACCTTAGGTCTTTTTGATAAAGTTCTACTTTTTTGGCTGCCATTTGGAGCTGCACAAACCTTTCTTCTTTTATTACTTTCTAAAATTACTCTGATCACTGAACCCTACTATGAGTGAGGAGCTGTGCCTCCTAGACCTTTGTAATTCCTGGGTCTATGTTGCTACCTGAATCAGATTTCCTATAACAATAGAATACAAGCTCCTTGAGATATGGGGGCAGTTTTGTTTTTGTGTCTTTAGTGCCCAGCTATGTGCTAGGCACATAGTAGGCAATTAGAAATGCTTGTTAAATTGAATTGCACCTGACCTCTTTTCCTGCTTTCTCCCTCATTTCTTTATTGTACTATCATTCCTTATTCCATTTTTATTCTTTTCCATGCAATCCAGGCCATAAAAGCAGCAGGAAGAAAGAGAGTATACAAATTCAGACAAAATCCATGAGGGCAATGTAATTAGAAGATTATATAAAAGAAAACTATCTCCTTCCAGGCTAGATAATAACTAATTTTGTTAGGTATCCTTGGCTAGCTATAGTTCCTTGACTCAGCTTGGCCATGAATTTTTCTTTGCCTGAGGTGTTTATTTTATTGTGTCTCTGAGACATATGAGAATTAAGTCTTTTCTACTCAAATACTCTCAAGCTGATTTTGGAATGTGATTACTTAAATTGTCCCTGGATCATCTTCAGCCACTTAGCAAGCCTCTTTATGGAATTATAGGCTTTTGGTTTTGCATAGAACCACAATATGTCAGAGCAGGAAGGGACCATCAAGTCTAACACATACCTCAACAAGAATCCAGTTTATACTATTCTTATCTTGGGGTCACCTATGTGGGTTTTTTTCCCACATTTCTATATTAGTGCCAACTACCTAAGTTTCTCCCTGCCCCATCAAAGACAACATCAAAGACAACAAAAGAGCTGTAAGTAGGGAAATATGACAAGATTTTATCTCCTCAATAATTAGAAAACTTTAACCCAATGCATAGACCTCCTCCTAATTTCACAAAAATAACTCCGTTATAAGTAGGAGACTCCATACAAAAATACAAAAAGAAGTAGAATAGCCAGAAAGCCAGTGTGACAAGGCCTATGATGCTAAGTGAGATATCTTAAGGACCATCATTTCCCATAGCCCCACTTTTTTTTTTAATCTGTCTTTCATTATTCACTCACAATTTGTCTAAGAGGGAAAATTCTGAATATGGGTCTCTCAGTTAAGAGAGAGTGAGACAAGTGCCTACTTATTTTGTTGCCCCACCACTGATTCAAATAGAGAAACTAAAGTTGCTCTCCTCGTTCAATCAGGCAAATATATTTTTCTCTACAAACCAACAGTTCTGACAATGAGTGTGTGCTTCTTGGAGACATTGATGTTACATGAAAAATTCTGGACTGCTTCTTCCTCATAGTAAGAGAAGCCTAACTGATGTAAATTGTGCTTGTGAGTAGGAAGAGGGAATTCTTAAGGCCTATGGCATAAAAGCTTCCAATGAGCTTATAAAAAAGTAAGTCAATTTAGTATTTGTGCTTGTAAACAGCATACTTGTTTAGAAATGCCAGGCTCTGTTTCATCTACTCTCTAAGTAGATTTAAATGAAGACCCTGGTGTCAGTGTGAGCTTAGCATCTCTATGTAAAGTACATTCAGACTGTGAACTTGGCAAATTTGTGAGATGACTGCACAGCCAAAAAATAAGTAAACATTTTCTGATAACCCACTGATAATGATCTGGAACCACTATGACCATTTAATGTAACATTCATTCATCTATGTTGTTTCTAAGCTGGACAAAGAAGGTTTCCTTCTCTGTCTCTCCCTATCTATCATCCCCTTCCCTCCATCCTCAGCCTACCTATTTCTTTGGGCATAGGTATTCCAAAAGAATAGGCCATAAAGTAATGAGTCTGTTTCCATCAGCCACCTGAAAATAGGTCTTCTTATGTTGTAGTCCACTACTTGCCAGTAACCAGAATGTTTTTTTAAATTCATGACTATTCATACTTAGCTCAGCAGGCAGCCTAGAGTAAAGAACAATACTACTACATGTTGAGCACTGTGTGTAGTCCTGGCATAAACTGAGTGTTATATTCTAGTGGGTTGTTCATGTGATTCTCTGGAGCTCCTCCATGCTCTTGGATGGATTTGCGCTGGTGAATTTAAATTGAACAAATATCCATTACAAACCTACTAGGAATAAGGTCCTCTGCTAAATTCTAGGAGAAAAATAAAGATTCATGATCTTGTAGAATGATGGATCTTAGAATCTCATGAAAGGAACAGAAGAAAATATAATATAAAATGTTATATAAGTACAGAAGAGAGATTAGAGACAGCATCAGTATAGTGAACAGAGAGTTCCTCTTGGAATTAGGAAGACCTCAGTTCAAGTCTCATCTCTGACACAGAGTGACTATGATCAGGGGGGAAATAATTGCACCTTTTGGTTACCCAGAAAGCTCTGCAAGACCATTAGGTGCAGAAGAGTTATTAACTTGTCTTGGTAGAAGGAGGAAGAAGTTTCCTCATTGAGCGTTATCTTTGAAAATAAAATTGTGGTCTCATTTTCTCCCAACTCTCTGCTCCAACTTTACCCTCATCTCTTCTTACTTCTTTGAAGACATAATAAAGGTTCAAATTAAGTGCTATATAGAGTTTCAGGGAAAAAAAGGTTTTCTATGATGATCAGGGAAGATTTCATAGAGAAGGTAAAAACTGAATTAAGGGATGGACAGGCATATAATGGGAGTGAATAAAGAAGGACTAGGTTCATAGATTTAGAGCTTTAAGGGACCTCAAAAGCCATTTAGTGTAACAAATTAAATAAACAAAATTTATTTATTGAAGAAATGGACAATCAAAGGGATTAAGTTACTTGCGTAAAGTCATATAGCAGTACATAGCAGAGACTGGATTGGAATTTGGGTTTTCCAGCTTTTAGTCAGTGGTCTTTCCACTAGACTTTCCACTAAATTACAATGGTTAGGAACAGTGAAAAGTACAGTTTGGTTAAAGTATACTACATGTGAAAGGGAGAAGTATGAAATAAGTCTGGAAAACTAGAATATAGTGTTAGACTGGGGAACTTGATTGCCAGAAAAAGTTGACTTACAATATTCACAATAACACATAATAATAACTTAATAATGCTTTAAGGCTTAAAAGTATTTTTCTTACAGTATTATGAAGTATAATCTTGTGCAAATTAACTGGGACACAGTAAAATGGTTAAATTTATTGGTACCTGATAAATTCTAGAATTTTTATATTTTCAAAACAATTTAAAAATTCAATATTTGGCAATTTGATGCAATTATTTGTCTTTCATGATTTTGACTTATATTTAATTTTTCATCATAAAACCATATCACATGGCATATGACTATTGATTAATAGTCAATTTTTCTAATTTTAGCCTTGGTTATAATCCATATTTTTAATGGAGTTTACTTCCTACAAGTTCCTTGGTCATGGAATCATGTTTCTCACCATTTCTTGGACGATTTTCTTAATCTTTAGTGATTTTCAGCATAGCATGATGCCCTAGACCTCAAATTTGAAAATTTCCATAATTTAAGAACCATTCTGATACTCAGTGATAACAATGTATCTCTCAGAGTTCATAATTTTCTGAATGGGAGCAAAAATTACAGGCCCAGTGGAAGTAAAACATCTCCCAAACTTTATTTTTTGGGTGTATATATTGTAGGGTGATGAACATGTTCAGATCTTATAGGCTCATATGAATTTCTAATAACAATATTAGTATATATTTGAATAAAAAAGTTATTTCATCAGCAAAAGTACATCCATATCCTTTCCTACCCTCCACCACTAAATAGTGGTCCTTTGCATTATTTTTTTCATGTGTTTTTTTCTTCTAGAGATGGGCATGGACAAAGCTATGAATAAGGAAGATGAGTCTAACAATTTTGATAAATATGTCTTTAAGATAGTAAAGAGTATTGGGTAAAAAGTATTAAATTCAATTTGACAAACATTTAAAAATTAAAAAACAAGCAAAATTAATATATATATATGTATTTGATAAAATCATAAGAAAGAGGATGGGGGCGGGAGAAAGAGTAAATCTGTTCAAAAGCAGAATTGTTTCTTTCCACAGGTGAAAGGATCCCTCTCAGATCATCAAGAAGAAGCCAAATGACCTCAGGTGAGGTATGTAATGTTGGCTATTCTTTTTGGGTTTGGGAGAGACTAGATGGTTGTTGAGGTCCCTTCTAATTCTTAAATTCAGTAATACCAATGTTTTGGAAGCAGTAAATTGAAGTCATTAGTATAAATTAAAAAGTCAGAAGGAGGAGCAGATTTTGGTGGCAAAAATGGCAAGTTTGTATTTATAGAGATTGAGGGGTTGGTGAGATGTTTAGATAGAAGTATTCTTTAGGAAATGCAGATCTTGAACTCAGGTTTGGAGATATAGATTTGAATGTCATCTGAGCAGAAGGGAAAACTGATGCTGTGGAACTAAGTTACATTGGCAAGGAAGAGAGAAGGAAAAATGCTGAGGAAAGAACTTTTGGAATCATGTACCTTAGGGAGTGATAAAGGGAAAGAGGTTACTCAAGGAGACAGAAAGGGAGTGGTTACAGAGTTAGAAAGAGAACTATTTGAACTGATAGCAGGGTAAAAAATTAGAAGAAGGGGTAGTCATTGATATTAATTCTGCAGAGTAGTAAAAAAAGAAAAAAGTTAGGATGTTACCAGTGATTTTTTTTATTAAAGCTTTTTGCTTTTTGAAACATATGCATGGATAATTCGTTGACATTAACCCTTACAAAACTTTGTGTTCCAAATCCCCTCCCCTTCCTTAACACCCTCCCTTAGATAGCAAGTAATCCAATATATGTTAAACATAGTAGAAATATGTGTTAAATCCAATATATACATACATATTTATACAATTATCTCATTGCACAAGAAAAATCAAATCAAGCTGAAAAAAAAGAGAAAATAAAAATAAAATGCAAGCAAACAACAACAAAAAGAGTATAAATGCTATGTTGTGAACCACACTTAGTTCCCACAGTCTTCTCTCTGGGTGTAGATGGCTCTCTTCATCATAAGATCATTGAAACTGGTCTGAATCATCTCATTGTTGAAGAGAGCCATGTCCATCAGAATTGATCATTGTATAGTGTTATTGTTGCCATGTCCAATGGCTCCTGTTTCTGCTGATTTCACTCAGTATCAGTTCATGCAAGTCTCTCCAGGCATCTCTGAAATTATCCTGTTGGTTGTTTCTTACAGAACAATAATATTCTATGACATTCATATACCATTCAGCCATTCTCCAATTGATGGCGTTCATTCAGTTTCCAGTTTCTAGCCACTAAGAAAAGGGCTGCCACAAACATTTTTGCACATGTGAGTCCTTTTCTCTCCTTTAAGATCTCTTTGGGATATAAGCCCAATAGAAATACTACTGGGTCAAAGTGTACGCACAGTTTGATAACTCTTTGGGCATAGTTCCAAATTACTCTCCAGAATAGTTGGATCCATTCACAATTCCAATAACAATGTATTAGTGTCCTAGTTTTCCCACATCCTCTCCAAGTCATCAATAATTTTTGAAAGACATCTACACCTCTCCTTCCTTGCCACAACATTTTTGAAAGTTTTTTTTAGTGACACCTAAGAAAGAGAGGGACAAATACTTGAATGCTTTCAAGGCTTAAAATTTGGTGGAGAAGAAAAGATTGAAGATTGATTTGAAGATACATGAAACTAAGGGAATGATTGCTACTTCCTAGGTCCTAGAGAGAAATAAAAAATATGCTTATGTAGAGAAATGAATGTTTTCATGGCAAAATAATAACTTTGAAACCAGAAGAAAAGCAGGAAAGGAAGAAGAAAAGAAAGAAAAGATGATGGGTGAGGATGCTTAGAAGTTTTAGGTGTTTAGGGAGAGAAATCTCTTGTTAAGAAAACATACAAGTAGAGGCAGGTAGGTGGCTTAGTGAAGAGAATTCTAGACTTGTAGTCAGAAAGACTGAGTTCAAATCCAGCTTCAGAGATTTACTGCCAGTCATTTTAGCTTTATTTGCCAAAGGTAGCTCAACAGTAAAACAGGGATAATAAATACATCTACAGCAGAGTTGTGAGAATGAAATGAGATAATTATAAATGGATTAGCACAGTGTTTGGTGCTTAGTAGATACTATATGAATACTTATTTTATTCTCTTTTCCTTCTCTCTTTCTCAATTTCCCTATTTCTGACTAGGGCACCACCCAGGTTCACAACCTTATCATGCCTGTCTCCTCATTCTCTTTCACCATCCCCATAGTCATATACCATAAATTGTCTTTTTATAACATTGATCATGCATATTCCATTTTCTCTTCTGATACTACCACCATTTTGGTATAGATCTTTATCATCTTTTTCATGGATTGTCACAATGTCTTCTGGCTGGTTTCCCTGCCACAAATCTCTCCTTACTCCAATCCATACTCCACTCAGCTGTCAAAGAATTCTTTCTAAAGCACAGGTCTGATATGCCAATTACCTACTCAGCAAACTCCAGTGGTTCCTTATCACTTCCAGAATCAAATACAAAATGCTTTGTTGAACATTTAACACTTTTTAAAACCTAGCTCCCTTCTGATTTCCCATTATTCTTATACTTATTCCTTACCATATCCTCTGTTATCCAGTGACAGCAGCACCCTTCCTGTTCTATGTATAAACTATTCTATGTAACATATTAGAGCATTTTTTTCCTCTCTATCTTCCAACCCTGTAATGCTCTTCCTCTTTGCTTTCTGACTTCTCTGGTTTCCTTTAAATCCCAATTAAAATCCTTATTTTCTACAGGTAGCCCCTTTTAACTCTAGTGCCTTTCCTCTATTATTTCTTACTTATTCTTCACATAGCTTGTTTGTATATTGTTATTTTCTTTTTTCTCTCTAATCCCATTAGATTGGGAGCCCCTTGAAGATAGAACTGTCATTTGTATCCTCAGCACTTAGCATATTGCCTGGCATATAGTAATACTCCTTTACTAACAGGTCGGATTTAAAATTTTTAAGGATCAGAGTAGTACACATTAGCCCATTCCTATGTGATTCTTTATACTTGACCAGCTGACTGGATGCTTTGCCACCAAATTTAAAGTAAATCTGAAGTCTTGGGGCACATTCCCAGAAGTTATTAGAACAACCATCAAAATGGAGCTTGGTGGATAGACTATGAGAGTCGTACTATTAAATAGAAAGACTCAATAAGGTGAAATTCTAAAAGAATGATGAAAGGCCTTCACATTGTCATAAAGTTAATTTCTTCATTAATCCTTTATATATTACCTGCTGAATTCAGTACTGAAAGGTGTTGAGGGAAATTAAAAGTTTAAAGAAATGTGTTTCTTACTTTATTATAGGGAAATAAGATACATAATAATAATATAATAATATTAATAATAATATAATAATAATATAATAATACAGCTCCCTAATACTCAGCATTACATGAAAAGTATAGTAGGAAGTTGAAAAACAAAGGTCTATGGATATAGAAATGATTATGATATTTAAGATGCCAGAATTGAATGTAACACTATCATTCTTGGAGAGATATAAGCGAAGTGGAGCTTTGGGATTGTGAGGGGAATCCATGTGAGCCTGGACAATTATTGCATGTATTTGAATTAGATTCTGAAGCATGCAGAAATCAGTTGGTGAGTGGATGCCAGGGTCTGGGTGGCATTGGCAGCAGGGTGGGATGCCTTTGAGAAATTGCTGGTCAAATTCAAGTGATTATGCTAGTGGCATGCATGCAGCTATTAGGAAAGGGAAGCCATGTAGAAAATGTGAAATGATGGTGCTTTCAATGCTGGGGGGAGGGCAGTGAAGACTTGTAGGAAAATAGTTTTCCTTTAACTGTGAGAATATGGGAAACTTGAAAAAAGAAAATACCAGGGCCGGAAAATGAGAAATGAAAGCCCTCAGTTTAATGTGGCAACTTTACAACTGGAAAAACAACAACCTAAAAGTGTTTTTTTCCCCTCTTCCCTATCACCATTTGGTCACATCAGGAATCCACAGAGGTGTTCTTGCTGTCAATGAATAGGGTTGGCTTGAATTGTATTCTGGAAGGAGCAAGCTGCACCTGGTGGAGGAATCGGCAGATGCCAGGAGGACTGGCAGGAATCAGGACTATGAGTAACCTGGATGAGATGTACATTCTTCCATTTTAGCTTAGAGAAGATTTAGTTTTTGGTTCAAGGACTGTGGCCCTTTTCTTCTGTTTTACCTGGGGTCTGCTTTTGGAGAAATGAAGCAAGTAAGGATGGTGGACCCATTTCTTCCTCTGGAATCTTTCTATTTGAAGTCAGCTCAGAAGGCAGTCTAGTTGCCTGTGCTGTCTTTGCCTGCTTCTGGCTACCTCTCTTCCAATTATATAACCCTCAGGCCAGAATTGTCTTCTATCATATTTTACTGATCTGATATTCCCAAGATGTAGATAGGACAATATTTTGCTTTAGGGGAGAGCAGAATTCACATAAATTTAGAGCTCATAATGATCAATTATCTCTGAGTGGGTGAAATATCTGATGATAGGAAACTTGCCTGGCAACATGGGATATGAGATGGAGCAGAGCATGTGACATAGTCCTTTCATGTGAACTCAGAGAATTTGAGTCCTATAGTTACACACATTTTATGGTCATTAAAAAGGTAAAGTACCAAAAAAAAAAAAAAAGAAAAAAGAAAGAAAAACAATCCTCTTCTTTCTATGTGTAAAAGAATCATAGTTTTGAAGAATTTGATAATTGGATTTTTTTAGTCACTACAATTCAATTCACTATTATGTAAGAGAAATAGGCATTGGTCCCACAGAGACAATATCTAGAGTCTGTATTTGATAGTGAGAGATAACTTGCTCCTTATGGGGACAATCTTTTGTGTAAAGATTGACTTGCTTTCTAATCTAAGAGATAATAGTCCCCTTGAAGTGAAATGAATTTTTGTCTTCATGGAAGAGAAGATATTTCATAGATGCATTCTTCAGCATATGGCTTTGTCCTGTTATTTGGAATTTTATTTAAAAGTACATTATTGTGGAACAGTAGGAAGAACACTAGCTTTGGATTTGGAAAACTTGGATTGAAGTTTTAGTTCATTTTAGAAATCACTACTACAGCTGTCCCTTTGTCTTCCAAGATCTGACCATGATGGAGTCAAATGATTGGTTTGGCTCAACCAGCCTCCCTAAAGAGATGGGCTTATTATGGCAGCTGTTGGTGCCAACATGCTGTAATAGTCATCATCCTTATCCCTGCCTCATAGAATTATTGTCTTTAAGATGAAACTTAGGTAGCATCTTTTGCATGAAGTTTTTCCTGATGCCCCTGACGCAAGTGCCAACTACTTTGGATACATTTGCATTTGCTCACTTATAAAATTATAAGTGTTTTATATGTACTTATTTCTTCCCATTAGAATATAAGATCTTTGAGAAGAGGGATTGCTATAGTCATTATACTTGTATCCCTAGTATCTAGGCAATACATTGTCTGACACATGGTAGTTAAGTAAATACTTGTGGATTGTTTGGTTGACTGATCCTTGCCTTTATTGACTTAGATGAAGGATGGGATAATTAATTATCTGAGTAATTTTGTTTGCATGCCTCATCTTCCACATAATTTTGATTTAAACTTATAGATAAAATAATTTTAGAATTGAAACCATAGAGCCAATTTAACCAAAACCTTAAATTTTAAAGAAAGTTTAAATGGATTGTTGCATGTTGTTTTGTTTAATATTGACTCCAATTGGCTAATGTTAGCTACAATATTTTTTAGGAGTATCTAGAGCTGAATTCATCAGTGAGGGGAATGCCTGATGTGTGAATTCTCTTATTTGGTATAAATAAGCAACTTGTCTGGAACTTAAGGTCTATGAAAATTGCTTGAAAGATTAAATAACTTGTCTACAAGATAGCAAGTATCAGAGGTAGAAACTGAACTCATAAGGTTTCCTGACTATAAGCCTGGACCTTTCAGTTTCATCATGACACCTCTCATCTATAACATATACTTTCCATAAAATTTTCTAAATATTTTTGAATATCAGTATATGTCTTTGTGTTCCCACAACTTAACACGCTATCTTGCAAACAGTAGAGAGTAAAAAAAATTGTTGAATTGAATCAAATGTAGATTATTTGAAAATCTTTTGCACATTTATGGACACTTGAATGAATTTATCTTTTAGGACACTATTAGCTTCAAAAAGTTGGTCTGCTTGCTTTTGTTTAATGTGGGACTGAACAGTGAAAATAATTTGTAATTACTATATGGTCAGCCTCATACTGGGGAGAAATGTCTCTTTGAATATTGAGAAGCCAATGATAGTATTTTCCTGTGTCTTATCAGCTTAAAATGGCTTTTTCATTAAAAAAAGAAGGTACAATAAATTTCTCAGTTTCCTGTCAGAACTTTATATCCTCCTACATTGTTTCTTCCCTCTCTTTTAGTTTAGTTGTCATTTTGGAGAAATGCCACTTAAAATACAGGGAGTCTGAATGTTAGATTGACAGCTCACATATGATCAAAATAAAGCTTCTAACAAACTACAGTGAACACACTTGGGCACAGAATTAAACTGTCTTAACATATTAACCTGAACAATGTTGGGAAACTGTGGTTTTTCCAAGAAAATTTTATTTAGATCTATTATCAGTGCAGTGAAATGATTATGTCATGGGGTTGCTTTGACTGGGGATGTGTGGCAACACCAGTCACCACTAGATTATTATAAACTACTACAAATGTAGTCAACGAGATAGTTTTCTTTGCAAGTAGTTAGTCCAGAGGGGCTCTTTAAAAATATCAAAAGAATGAAAAACTCTGTAAAACAAAACAAAACAAAAAATTCCAGCATTTGGTATCAGTCAATTGGAGAAGTTAAGAGGCATTTTACCTAAAGCCACTTTTCTCCCTTTATATTTTTAAAGCTGAAGTTTATCTGTTATAATAATATCACATATGACATCACTTCCCAATCTTAGGAAAAAAAAAAACTTACTTTGTGTTCTTCACGATGGATTCCCACAAAACATGCTTTGTTGAATTTTTCTAAGATATAGTGTGAACAGTTTTAAAATAAAACAGTTGTTCTCTTAGATTTTACACCAGAATTGTATATTTACCATTACAGGAAATGATGTTAATTATGTCAAAATTTAAATAGGAAAGTAATACTTTCTATAGGATAGATTTATTTTAGTTTTTGACATTTAAATCCATTTTTGTTGCTGTTTTAAGTTTAGAAATGATATTTCTATTTAAAATTTTACTAGGAATTGATCTTTTCAGTAAGGTTTAGGAATTCCACTAGTTGAATTCATACTACCAACATTCATTAAGCAGCTCCTATGTGCAATGTACAGTGTTATTTAAGTATAAGAGAAGTTAAAGAGATGCAATGTTTGTAAAAGGCAGATGACAACCTCAATTTTAAAAGATTCCCTATTTTGTTGAAAAAAATGGATTGCCTCTAATTTTTTCCTACAGTTTAGTTTTGGTACTGGTCACCTTACATATTTGTTTTTCTCTTTTATACTTTATTTTGAATAAAATATTCTTAATATAAAAATTGTTTTAATTTAATTTACCAATTCAATGCACTATTATGCTGTAGGGTTGCTTTAGTTGGGCTATATAGTAGTTCATCTATAACAAGAGAATAGTCATCCTAATGACCACCTAGTCCAACCTTATTTCATGCTTGGGAAAAATGAGACATGGGTAGGTGAAGAGACTTTTCAAAGTCATAGAGTTGGTTTGTGAAAGAGTAAAGGTAGAAGTTAGTTCCCTGACTTAGGTACATTGCTCATTACATTATCCCATGCTCTCCCCAATTTACTACATTGCCTTCTCAATGACACCTTTTTGAGAGATAGGGAGCAGGAGATTGAGCCTCCTGGTCTCCCCTGGAAGATGCAGCAATCACTCAGGGAATGGATTCCACTGCTGATCAGCACAGAAGCTTTGACCTGCTCTGTTTCTAATCTAGGTAGCCTGATGGCTCCCTGCTGACTGATTTAAAACAGGAATCTAATTTTGAGTTTAGCTCTACCATAGACAAGAACACCCAAACGTAAGAACTTCACCAACTTCAGCCTCTCCTCCCCGGCCCCCCTCATCCTGTATCAGGGATTATGGAAGTGTCACCACACCTCATTTTGAATCAATACTTCCATATCATTTTACATAATTTTTAGAAAGATTTCCTCCCTAATCCATCATGTTCCTAAAGATCTCCACATCTTTCTTCTAAGCTCACATCATACTTCCTAAAGTTATAAAAGCAGCTGCTGCCTGGTTATTTTTAAAAAAAATTAACAATAAATTGAATCAATTGCATATGTTTATATTTTGGACCACCAAGAAACATTTGTAAATGGGCCTTGTAGTTTATCAGCCCACAACCAGTAGGAAACAGAACAACCCTCTCCCCCTCAGAGACTTGTCTTTCCTACAAGCCCTGCTTATATGGAACCTAGACTTATAAACGAAATGATTACTAGCATGTTGATAAGGAAAAATGTGATCCCAGATGTGCTGAAAAATCATCTGATTCTATTGGTACTCTTATATAAGAGCAGCTTATTCCCAAATCTTAATACTATAAAATTCTCTAATGGAAATAAGACCAAAACCTCTCCTGCCTCCCTGTCTCCCTCCCCAAACAACTATGACTTTTATCTTTGAATGTTAGCTGATTTCATTGGCCAATTTTTGTCTCTTTCATACTTTCCTGAGGATGAATCAAGTCTTAACCACCTCTAGAAGAAGACTCCCAAGAGTCAGATTACGTCATTGGGGAAATAATATTGGTATTTGTCCAAGTTGTATTAATGTAGTGCCTAGTATGGTGACCAATTGAATTAATCCTTCATGCTGATGTGAATAAAATGCTCACATATATTAAGGCATAACTTTTTCTCTCTTTTGGAAATAGCTTCTGGAATATTGGACTTAGGTTTGATGGAGTTTTCAGTACTCTGCAGTGGGATTTCTTACTGTCATCAAAACAAAACAAAACAGCCACGATCTAATCCAATCTAATAATATTTATTGAGTACCTGATATTGGTATGACACTGAGTTACTGGGAATATAAAAAGGATATATTTCTTTTTTCAAAGAATTTGAAATCTAATCAGGGATGTAGGATCCATATATGAAAGATCAATAATAGCACACAGGAGTCAATCAAATAAAAGAAACTATTAATGCTTTTAAAGTTGAGAGGAGGGAGTTATCACTGTGAGCAGGAAAGTTGGTGAAGACTTTGGACAAGAACTTGAATTTAAATTGAAACTTGAAGCATGGGTAGGATGTAAACAAGCAAATATATTTGGAGGGTGGTTTTCAAGATAGAAATTCTGTTGGGCACTTGCAAACAGTAATTGCTTAATAAAGGCTTTGTTCATTCATTCCATCAAAGGCCTATTGCATCTGACAAGCAAGTCATTGATGGTCTTATTTCAGTAGAGAGATGGAGACAGAAATAAGTGGAAGTAGTGAGTATTGAACTGCATTTTGAATGTAGTTGAAGTTATAATGGAAGATTGTCCATCTAGAGAAAAATTGCGGAAGCTTGGAGTCTGCAGCCATAGCCTTTGAGAATCTAGAATCATCTGCAATATATGATGAGGCACCAGAATGGAAGACTGGCATAAAATCTCATTTGAATTATGAAATTTTGTTCTTCACTGCGGTATGGGAAGCTCTTTATTCATGATCCACAGTTAGTTCATGAATAAGTAAAGATTTGCACCTGAATTGTGCTTTCTATTTGGTGGACATTGTGACTGAATGGATTGTTATACTGAGGGACTTTGGTCACCATCTCTATATTCCAGGCCATTGAAAAATCCAAGTTTTATATTGCCTACTCTCAGACAAAATCTTCTACTATAATTACCCTAATGTAGCTGTGAAGTTATAGCAAATCTAAAATAGAAGATGATTGTATAGTTAGAACACAGGCAAGAAGACTTAGTTAACTTGAAAAATACATATACATATACTATTTAAAATTAAGTGTTTGAACATTAATAAGACAGCTAAACTTACCTAGGAATTATTTACATTTAAATTATTTAATTTCAATGCACAAAGCATCCTAACACTATTTCAATTACTCCCTCTAAGTCTCTCTCAGGATTTTTTGTTCATTTATTCTTTTTTTTTCCTCATGTAATCCTAATTATATATCTTTTATTCTTTTGGTTCTACTTTTAAAAAGAATAATTGTTTTTCTTCATTCTAAATTTAATAAATATCAAACAAAATGAACATTTTCAGGTATATCTATATATCCACAGACACATATGAAACAAACTGAAAAATAGGATTGTATATGAATCTATTTTATATATACAGCTTGAATTTCTTTTAAAATGTTAGTTCCAAATGTACTTTCAAAACTGTGTTTCTGCTTTTTTCAATTAGCTTTATTTCATAAAGATCTTTCCAGTTTTCTCTGTATTTCTCAAACTTCTCAAACTTGTCAATCTTAATTGTATTATACTACTCCATTATGTTAATGTGCCACAATTTATTTAATTATTCCCCTGTGTTTGAGCATTTAAGTTTTTTTTCTTGTCAATTATATATAATGCTCCTATCAAATTCTTTGAACAGATGAACTTTTATTTTTTAAAATTTATTTTTATTTTAATTTACTTTTAATTTTTAAAAACAGCTTAAAAATATAAATGTCAAGCTATGTTTCAAACAATGGGATTATTCATTCAAAGAGTAAGATTATTTAAAAAAATAACTTTTTCTGTGTACTACTAAATTGCTTTGGAAAAACAATCAAGTTTGCAATTCTATCAGCAATGAATGGACTAAATTCTTATTATGCAAATATGAAAGATCAGAGAGTTCCACCTAATATTTTACCCATTTTCCATTTTGCATCTCCCTCATTCCAGGTATTGTTTATATAGAACCTCATATTTATTATTTTAAATTTTATTTACTCCTTATTAATATACTTACATATGTACTTGTTTCTTCCACTAGAATGTAAGATCTTTGAGAGTTAGGTGTTACTTCATTGTCAGTGCCAAACACAGCGCTTAGTACATAGCAGGGACTTAGAAACTTATCGAACCATTTACACCTAAGCTTCAGTTTCCTTTCTATCCAGAGTTATTGAAATTTCTTAATACAAAGGCTGATGGTCCAAACAAATATTTATACTGCCTACCCTTTTCTCCCTTTGCCTCATCAAATGAGACATTATATGCAAAGTACCTCAAAGAATTAAATAAGCATAGCTATTATTATTTTTATTTTATTCTTATTCTATATGTGTATAACATAAAGTCCAATGATGAGGGTATAATAAAATTAAGCTCTTTGCCATTAGTCACACATGTCCTATATTTGTCTGAGGCAAGAGTTGAGTCCAGGTTTTCCTGAAAATAAGTTTATTGCTGTTGCTGTTATTGTTACCAAATTTAAGGCTGACTTGGAGTTTTTTTGGCAAAAACTGCCAAATATGGAATATAAAAAAGGCTGCTTTCCCCAAAGGCCACATTTTATTCTCCCTGGGAGTAGAGAAAGGCAAACTTTCTCTTCCTTTTGAAATGAAGGCTGCTCTTAAATTGATAAAATAAAAAGAATAACTTGGTGAATGATCTTGAGGGTAGGACTTTTCCCTCAGAGTGTTACCACAAGCTTCTGGCATATTAGAACAATGTGATAGAAAAGAGTGATATAACCTTTCTTAGTATGGGAAGGCCCACAATTTCTCTCTATCAAAGCTGTGAAGGAATGTAGCTGACAGAGTTTTATAGAAACGACTTGACACAAATTATTTTCCGACTTAGCACCTCGTGTTCAATCTACCATGATGGGATTCTCTGTGCTGGCAGTAGAGAAAGTAGAAATGTACGACTTGGGAAAGATTCACTGCAATTCTTTGCTGCCATCAGTAAAGTAAGTGAAAATAGTTACTCTACTTGTTGGAGAATGGAAACCAGCTCTGACATTTTCCAATGTAGAGACACATTCTGGAAATAGCATAAGGGTATTTTCTTTGAGTATGATGATGAATTTGGCCTTAGTATTCATAAAGACACATGTTTTTGAAAGGAAAGGGAAAACAAAGCAGATAGAAGGATTTAAGAGAACAATGTGTGGAAAAAATTGGAAGGACATTAAAAAAACAGTATTTTTAAGGACTTTATTATGAAGTGCTCTCCATTTTTGGGTCTGTACAACACTTGTTTATGACTTCCTTATTTTATTATCCTATCTTGTTTTATAATTGTATATATATCTTACCTTTCCTGAAGGGGAGGGATTATAGCTGTTCTACCTAGTATAATAGAAAGAGCATCAGGCTTAGAGTCAGGAGATCTGGGTTCAGATCTTATTTCAGACATAATGACTTGGTACCGAACTTGATAAGTCACTTATCTACTCAGAGCCTCAGTTTCTTATTCTGTAAGAATACTTGTACTACTAACTTTACAGAATAGTTGGGAAGATAATACATTCTAAGGTGCTATATAGATTGCATTTATTATCATTTCTGTACCCCTCATAGCCTTATACAGTGCCATGCAAGTAGTAATCAAGAGATGTTGAAGGAATGAGTAGAGTCCATTGTAATTATTGACAGACCTAATGACATTGACAGTATAGCTGGCCTTATCTTTTAATCAAAATTCTAACTCAAAGCTTATTGAAAATAATATAAAACTAATGTTATATTTGGTGAAAATGTAATACTATGCAGAAGGTGCTATGAAAATTATAATTTCACATTTCTTTGCAAAGCCAGAGTAAATATTTATAAAAGGCTTTTTGTAAATAGACAGAGATCAAAATTGGCTGTTCTGATTAGTAATGTCATATTTGGAAAAAAATAAGCAAAGGTTCATCTGGACACATAACTCCTTGTATTTTTATTTTTTAAATCTCTCTCCCAAGTACTCACAAATTTTTCCTTTTTATTTGTGAACATACAGCTGATTGTCTAACTCTTTCTGACTCCTGATCCTATCTATGCACTGGAACATAAATTGTACTGGGTTCTGACTTGAAGGGTCCTGTAGCAGTTGGTTCTGTTGGGCTTTGTGTTACCTGGATAGCAGTGTATACTGAATATAAAGATTTGGACACAAGTTGTCAGTCCCATTTGAATTTATTTCTTCATAAAGTCCTACTCTGATGTGTCAATGTGGAATGGAAGAGATTCAGGGTTTTTGAAGACTACACAAGCCAAGTGTCATGTTTGAAAGGCCTTGAATGTGATTCCAGTAACAGATTTTGTGATAGATTTTGTTTTCTTTCTGGAGACCTACTTAGTTAAGTCTGCAGAGGCTTATTACTAGTAGACTGATCACTTGGTAATGAATTCTTTGGCCATATGTGATAGGATTACTTTGTACCAGGATTTTCCCTTCCCTCATGCATCATGAATTAGGTTAATTTTCTTCTGAAAGGTGACAAAACTCTTCTTGGCATTTGATTGGCCAAGGGGGCTAAGGGTCAAATTGCACTCCCTTGAAAGCTTTTTGGTAGACTCTAGATGAAATGAAACAATTTCTTGATCCCATAAGAGGATTAAAATGTCCATCCAGATGGAAGTGTGATCCTTTAGATTTGGTAGATATCCCAAAATAGTGTGAATTATCATACTTTGCTCTACTGACTGAAAGCATTGCATTTGGAGGCAGGGAGGGATACATCTACCTGAGCTTATTACTATAAAATCTTAGTTGAATGTAATTTTGACCTTGTAGGCAAACATACCTCCTTTTGTTTATTGTTGAATGCCATGTGAGTGTCTAATTTTATTCCAACAATGAACATAGACTAGAAGAATACAGGCCTGAGACAGGTCTACCAATTTCACCATGGCAACAAGTAAAGTAGAGAAAAAAATGGAAAATGGACCTTTATTCTGAGTGGCCCTGTTTTGAATCTTTAATGATTGTGGCAGAGTAGCAGAAATGAAGTACTGAGTCACATGCTCTTTAATCAATCAATAATTAACAAATACTTTAAAAACATTTGATATGAGAAGTAACATAAAGAATCAAATGGTTTTTAATTGATCAATAAGTAATCAATAAATATTTATTAAGCACATACTATATGCCAGGCTCTGTGCTAAGTATTGGGGTTGCAAAAAGAGGGAGTAGGCAATTCCTGTCCACAAAATCCCTGTCCATATAGAAATCCAGAAATTGCCTAAGCCAACATACAATTAATTTTTCCTACCAGGACATTTAAAAATTAAATTAGAAGAGAAATATTGAACTGACAAAAAAGTAGAAAATATGTGTAAAGATTTCTAAAATTGTTTTCTCTGTCAATGACAGTGGCACCATTCAATAATACAGAACTTCTATTTTATAAAGAAGAAATAGGGCTGAAAAAGATGGAAAGAGCAGCTGAATTAGGCCAAATATGAACAAAAGTGGTCTGATAGAAGCAAAATATTTTTGAGAGCATTGAGGTATTGATTCTCAAGATAATTGAAAGAAGAGATTACCAGTGCTAGGAAAAAAAAAGTTATCTTATTATAAAAAAAGGGGGATGGAAAATTATCAATAGCTATCAACTTATATACATTTCCCTACAAAATTTATGAGAATTTCTATCCATGCATTGAAGTCATCCTTGAGGAAGGTATAAGAAAGGACTAGTTAGGTTTTTGCAAATGAAGTTCTATAGCACATCAAATCCTTTGTCACTGAATTGTGCAAGGAATACAATATCACATTGTATCTATTGACTATAAAATACATTTGTTTCAGGAGATATGTTACATTTCCTTAGTAGTGCTCCTCCAATAATATGCCAAAAGCATGTGTCAAAAGAGAAATCAAGAGAGATAACTTTGACTATCATCTGGTTACTAATAACAAGTGAAGCATAAAATAGGGAGATGCAACCTTGCCAAAGATGTTTAACACTGTCATGGAAGATGTCTAGTGCAGAGATCATGTCAAATAGGGATTCCATATATATTGGTGAGATATTTCAGGTACATCTTTTTGTGGATGAGCCAAATTGAATCAAGCCCTGGAACGTATCAGAGTCAACAAAACAAGATTTATGAATACTTTTAAAGGTTAGCAGAGGAAAAAAATACATTTGTCAAAAATGTCTATTGTATAGATATTGGATGGATAACTCAAATACGCATTTCTTGGATAGAGATTGTGGATGGCCAATGGAGCAGACTTTAAATTGAGCAGAAGAAGAGAGGGTTATGCTTTCTTTGCAGAATTACATCATATTTTTAATAATCCCAAATTTTTCTCTGAAATAAATGAATCCATGTTATTCTTTCTAGTATTGCTATATGCCTAAGAGTCATGGAATACCATAGCTACTGAAGAATTTAAGCTGAGGATTACCGAGAGGTCAATGAAGAAGTGCAAGATGGGTGAGAGCAGACTGCAATATGTCACTAATGAAGAAAGATCCTTAACTCTTCAGATTCTTTCTGGACCTTTGACCCAGAGGCCTTCTCATTGGCAACACTTCCACCTCTATAGTCTGATCAGTGAATTCATTCTTGAAACTTTGTTTTAAAAAAGTACTTGCATTAATTATGTTCATTCTACATCTTGTTCACCCAATGACTCCCCAAACTCCTGTGAATTTCCTTCCCCAAGCTCTACACACCCAGTTTCTTGCTCCCTTTTATATATTGTTTTCCTTATTGAGTTTCATTTTTTTTCAGTTGTGTCCAACTCACCATGACTGCATTTGTGGCTTTCTTGGTAGAGATACTGGAGTGGTTTGTTATTTCCTTCTCCAACTCATTTTGAGGAGGAGAAACTAAGGCAAACTAAGGAAACTATATGTCTTGCTTAGGATCACACAGCTATTAAGTGTGTAAGACTGGATTTGAATTTATGAAAAGGAGGCTTCCTGATTCCAAGCTCCATGCACTATTCACTATACTATCTAGCTGCTCTACCAGAATGTGAAGTCCTTGAGAGTAGGAACTGCTTTTTTGCTTCTGCATTTAGGACAATGTTTAGAAAACAGTGAGCATTTAATAAATATTCTCTCTGTCCCTATCTCTATCTTTTTCTCTCTTGTCTCTGTTTCTCTCCTCTTGTTTGTCACCAAAGAGATAAATGATTAGAAAAGAAGTGAAGTAATTCATATAGTGGAATGAAGAATAATTAATAAAATAATATGATTATCAAATGATGAAAATTGTCTGTACCTTTCTACTCCCCATCTCTACAATTCTCTCTACTCTCACTCACAGGCAGAATATATATTTTTTAAATTAACTAAAAATCTAGTTTGTAGATTACTTAGTCTTCTGGTTTCTTTTCCTTTTCACCTACTTAATTCCTTTAGGTTATTTCATTGCTTTTTAGTACAAACCAGAAAATTTTAGAAAATGAGGTTAAATCTCTTACCAGTTAATTGCATTAATTTTTTTTTTTTGCTTTTTGCTGAGGCAATTGGGGTTAAGTGACTTGCCCAGGGTCACACAGCTAGGGAATGTTAAGTGTCTGAGACCAGATTTGAACTCAGGTCTTCCTGACTTCAGGGCTGGTGCTCTATCCACTGCACCATCTAGCTGCCCCAATTGCATTGATTATTAATAGCCCTTGTATAACGTTGATGACAGTGGAATGATGGATAAAGTTAGGTGTGAGTTTTGTCCTGAGATACAAATTATCTGCCTCTTTCTTTCTTTCCTTCTTTCCCTTGCTGCTCTCCTAGATAATTCTAGGCAATTCCATTTTATATATTTATTACATAGCTGCAGCTATGCATGTTTTCTCTTATAGGGCAGAATCATTACTAATACCAACCCCCCCCCCAAAAAAAAACCAAGACAAAAAACAATCCTGTATTAATACTACTTAAAACTTGTGATGAACCAATTTAAATATCAACTAAAATGTATTTTCCTTATTTTTTTAAATTCTTGTTTATTCACCATTTTAGAAGGCTATACCATGCATGAGACAGAATAAAAAAAACACCAAGATCATTCAGGATCATTTTGGAATATATTTCCATTTTTGTGTAGGAAAAAATTAGATTCATTGAAAATATGCTTTTAATGTTTGTAATTTTTGTATATGAACAAAGGAAAGGATCTCATTTTATTTGAAGGTATTATAAACATTTCAAATGTTCTTCATTGACACGCAATAGAAGTTGTGAAAATGTCATTAGGTTTAGAAATATGTATCCCTAGGAAGTTTTGTACCTTTGAGACCTAAAGATTTCTCAGGAAGTATTTGATATTTGAATTATATGTATGTCTAAATTAAATTACAAATCTCTAAAACAGGGTCTGTGTCTTCATTATTTTTATATTCTGCTATTCACACTATTAGTACTCAATTAACTAATAATAATAATAAGAATGCAGCAATATTCAGCCTCCATTTGGTTACATATTCTGTAATACAGTAATTGTAAAAGCATATTATTTCTTAGATTATTATGTGTTGTGCTGGAACTAGGCTAAAATGTTTCATAATCATGGAATTAGATATATAAGTGCACGAAGGGGACCTCTTTGATCATCTAGTGCAAACCCCCATATACACCTCTGAAATGTACCTCATTATGAATTCATTTTAAGCTTCATTGAATCCTAGAAATTAATCTGAAGCAAGTTTCATTCCAGAGCTTGGCAAACTTTAATTTCAAAGGAAATGCTAAAATACAATATATATGTATATATGTATATCTCCATAACTACTTATGAATATATACACAATAAAGTTGGATATGCTGTTAGCAATCCTACTTTATGATTTGCCCAGTAAAATTTTATTTTTTTATTAATGAGATTTTTTTTCTCATAAAAGTGTTTACAGAGTGACATATTTACCCTTAATGATCTCTTATAGAAGACATTTTCTTTCTTTCTTTTTTAATCCTCCTTATTTCATGGCTTGGGAACCTGAGACAAAAGAAGGTCCACTGAGTTGATCAAGGTCATCTAGTAAGTTATGAGCAGAGCAAGGACAGCTATCCTTTTTTCAATGTTTTATACATACATATGATTTTCTAGGATGAAGTGTTATTTCCCATGTTTCTAACAAAAGCTAAAAATATGCATTTGGTCAGTCAATCAAAAATAATTAGTGAACATTTATTGTATTCAAGAGAATGCAAGTAACTTCATGATTCCAATCATTTGAAGAGTTTATAGTCTAACTGGGGAAATAGGTATTCAATAAATATTTGTTGCATAAATCAAAGAATCACAGAGCTAACATGGCTATCTAGTAAATGAATTACATGAACAAGAATCCTCTCAACAATATGCCCAGCAAGTGCTCATTTGGTCTTGATTTGAAGAACAATTAATGATCTTGTCCATTCCATTTTTGGATAACTCTAATCCTTATGATGCTTTTCCTTATAAAAAACTTAACTTTTCCTTTATGTAGTTTCTGTCCATTGCTCCAAGTTATGACCTCTGGAGTCAAGAAGATTAAGTCTGATCTTTCTTTGGCCGTTATCACATCTTAAATATTCTTTCTTCCATGGCAAATGAACCTGTTTTCTTCCACCCATCTTCTTTTGTCTTGATCTTGAAGTCCTTTTTTAGATTGATTTACAGAATATCATCCAGTTTATCAGTGTTCTTTTCATGTTTTGGCATCAGATCTGAATAAAATCCTATAGGTCAGGATTGGTTTTTTTTTTTCCCTTGAGGCAATTGGGGTTAAGTGACTTGCTTAGGACCACACAGCTAGGAAGTATTAAGTGTCTGAGTCCAGATTTGAACTCAGGTCCTCCTGACTTCAGGGCTGGTGTTCTATCCACTGTGCCACCTAGCTGCCCCTCAGGTATTTTTTTAAAAATATGTGTATGTATGTGTATGTGTGTGTGTGTATGTGTATAAGAGGGAGAGAGAGAGAGAGATATTTTACAAATGCATAAAATAAAACATGGAATGTAAATATACTATATGCAAGCATAGTTACCTACTTACATATGTATATGTATGCATATATAAACATATGTATGTATGTATATGGAATTTGTCATCAATTATCAAGTCATTAGCTTTTTGGATTTGGCCATTATCTAGTATGGATAGTTGGTCAACTATTTCAGCCATGTTCAACTGTTTGTGACCCCATTTGGGGTTTTCTTAGTATAGATACTGAAGTTGTTTATTATTTTATTCTCCAGCTCATTTTATAAATGAGGAAACTGATGCAAACAGATTTAAGGGAGTTAGCCAAGGTCACCAAGCTAATAAATGTCTGAAGCAGATTTAGACTCAGGAAGATGTGTCTATGAGACCCAGTACTCAGTATACTATCAGTATAGTACCATATAGCAACCCCAATTTGGAATCTACCTCTTTGCATTATTTTATGATTATTTATAAGAATAACATAAAAAATTGTTAAATGCTTCTACCAAATCTAGGTAAATTATGTCTAGAGTAGTCCAAGAGACTATCAGTGTATTAACTTTGTCATAAAAATAAAGTTGGGCTTGTTTAGCTTGACTTATTCCTAATAAATACATGCTGGCTCTTTGGTGTCACTGTTTCCTTTTCATTAAAGTTTACTAATTTCCCCTTTAATAATAATTTCTAGAATTAGGGAGTAAGAAGGAAAAAAGACAGCAAATGAATAAGAGAAAAAATGCTAAAAGAAGTTGGAAGCTAGTATAATGATAGGAACTCTTTTTTATATTGCACCATGGATAAAGATTACCTTTTGGCTTGGCATAGTGACTACTGAATTTACATTTTGCCCTTATTCCTCTGAATGATAAGCCTTACATCTTTGCACACAGTGCTCAAAGATAAGCTGAAGCACTTATCATTTCAAGCTGAAGTGGTTTGTTTGTTGCTATTGTGCACCAAGAGGCCACAGTTATACTCCATGTTCTGAAAGTTTAATAAAAGACTTTATGATTTCAAAATATGCCTTCAACTCATGCTTTTTTATTATTTTTAAATTTTTTTTAAAAGATTTGGTCCATTTTACTTCACCAAGAATAACCTGAAATACACAGTATTTATTATCCAAATGACTAGAAGACTGTTTACATTAAAAAATGACCCTTGTCTTGGGTTGGTAATTGTTTATCTTGTGTTTGGGAAAACAAAACAAAACAAAATTGTACTTAAACTTCTTTGTTTAAAGTCTTTTTCTGTTGACTCATGGGGTGTGTGTGCCTGTGTGGTAGAGAGAATGCTAGGTCTACATTCAAGAAGACTCATCTTCAGGACTTTAAATATGGCTAAAAAGTGTTGTGTCTGAGGTCAGATTTGAACTCAGGTGCCCCTGACTTCAGGGCTGGTGCTTTATCCACTGCACCACCTAGCTGCCCTGTCACTTAACCCTTTTTACCTTACTTTCCTCAACTATAAAATAAATTGAAGAAGGAAATGTAAGCCACTCTAGTATCTTTATCAAGAAAACCTCAAAGAGGTTCATGAAATATTAGATATGACTGAAACAACTAAAAAGCAACAATACTGTCTATCTATAAATGTATAATTTAGATATAACAAATCATAAATACCAGCTTCTAAGGCATGATAAGACTGTGAATTGTGATTTGAAGTAAATATATTTAAACTGCACATCTGTCTTATACTGTATCTATTTTTATCTCGTGGTTTACATTGTCATCAGTAACCTTCTACAAAAATGCAGCTTTAACATTCAACTCAAGTGAAGTTTACAGTCACACACACACAAAGTCACATAAAACAAAAATCTATTTTAGCACTTTTGGTAGGAAAAATACCCTGGCATTTAGCTTAAAGGAACAATATTGGAGAGCATAGCCTATAGAAGAGTCAGTGCTGTAAAAAGAAAGAAGTGAAAGGTTAAATAAAATAGTAGATTAGAATTGGTGTTAACCCTCCTTTCTTTGAATTTTAGTGGGAACTGTGTGAGATGGTTCTATTATACAGTGACTGAAAAATATTCTAATCAAATATTCTAATTGTCACCTAAGAAAGAATTAATGCTGAAAGAACACATAAGGTACTGGAGGGGAGGAAAGGAAGAATGATTAGCTTGAAAAACACAATTTTTCCTTTAAATAGGATACCACTCCTGGATCTACTAGTTTGTGTCATCAAGACTAATTTATAACATTTGGTACATATGGGAGAAGTGTCTTGAACTTGCAGGAGGGAGAAAAGTAAATATCATAAAATAATAGAGGGAAGTTGATTCATTGGAGGTGGGAAGGAATGGTTAAGGTAATTTGGTCCATTCCTGGGTTTAAGTATTGAATTCATCCTGAAGTATATTTTTAGTATTTTATTTATCTGTGTTTGAAAAGTTCCAGATAATGGGGCTTCTGTTATTTCCTCTGGAAGACTGTCTCACAGTCTAACAATCTTTATAGTTGAGAAGTCTTTCCTTGATATTTAATGTCAACTTTGCTGTCTAATTTCACTCTACCCATCCTAGTATATGTTTTCTTGAATTGGGCTGAATTTCTTCCTGGAGAGTACTTTTGTCTTTTAGAGGTTCATGAATGTCACTGTGGCTTTCATAGTTAAATACTTATCTAGATCAAAGTATTATTTTTTCATATCTTCTCTTAAATTACTTTGATTAAATTATTCTTTATGTTTCTCTAATAATTGGTTGCTATACTTGGGTTTTTATTTGCACTTAGATTCAGTGATATTTTCCCTAGGAAGTCCATAAATAGTTCATAGACTTAAAGTTGGAAGAGATCTTGGAGGTCAATTTAGCCCAATTACTTCAATTTACAGATAGAGAAACTGTGGCTTACTAAGGGAAATGATTTTGTTGAGGTCACATGAGTTGTAGATTGCAGAGCCAGGATTTCGCTTCTCCCTGGGAGCTAAATGGTGAAGCCTTACAGAAGAATGGCTCCTCTAGCTGCTGAGTTATTTCACAAAGCATGTAAATAGCTCCACATTTTTTTTTTTTTTTTGGCTGAGGCAACTGGGGTTAAGTGACTTGCCCAGGGTCACACAGCTAGGAAGAGTTAAGTGTTTGAGAGAAGATTTGAACTCAGTTCCTCCTGACTTCAGGGCTGGTGCTTTATCCACTGCACCACCTAGCTGCCTCAGTTCCACAATTCTTAAAACTTTTCATGTTACTAGATTCCAGCTACTCCTGTCTAGAATCTTTTGTTCAGACTATTTTTATCCAAATGTTTTATTTTGATTCCCTCATTCCCTAACCCTGCCTTACTTTTGGCTAGATGTCTCCCCCTCTTATTCCTGGCTATACTTGCAACTTCATTCAGACTTTTTATATTTCTTTACATGGGTGTCTACAGCACTTATCAGTTTGTATTATTCTAATATTTCATCTCCACATGTTATTTATTCCCTTTGTTAAACAGTCACATGACTTTCCTCTGGCTGCCTCCCTCCATAGTTAGTGCTCGCTGGTTATGGGTATGATATTAGTTTTAAGTCTGTGTATGCAGGCAGAATCTTGTACTGAACTGCTTGTCTCTTCCCATAATGGCATTGCAAGAAAAAATGCCTTCATCCTGAGAAACATTTCTCATGTTCCTTTATCTTTCTTAGGGTTTTAAATTGAACAGGTTCTCATGAATGGAAAAGGATCCTTTTAATTTTTATCTTTCATGGAAAGGAAAGGAGGTGATGTGAAATGATATTTTAATAGGAGCCTTTTATTTGGCTATTAAAACCCATATTCTACGCATCTTTTACTTTAGTCTCTTGGTTTAGAATTCAAGCAAGATGCTTACTAAGATATTAAGCACAAAATTATAGGAGGTGATGTTTTGGGGCACACGGTTCAGGTTTTCCTCTTCCCTTTGGCTTCTACTTTGGTAGTTGGGTCTCTTGGGCCTCTGGGCTTGGGATGTTTGTGTCTGTTATAAAAAATCCTAGGTTTCTTTCTTTCACTGTAATAATTTTGGAAGGATAGGAACAAAGTAAAATTGTTTCTTTTTAGATTTTGAGTATTATTTGGGGTTATCAGCTCTTTAGAGTGAAAGAGTAGAAGTTCTAGATTCAAATCTTTTCAGTTACTTCATCAACCAAATATAGTTGTGTATATTTTTAATACAACTTTGTAGAGTAGCTATCTTCATAGAGACAGTTTGATGTAGTAGAGTAAGAGAACTTGGGTTCAAATTCTGCCTCTGATGCTTACTACTTATATGACCTTGTACAAATCCCTGGCCCTCAGTTTCCTTATCTGCAAAATAAGGAGATTAGAATAGATGATTCCTAATGTCCCTTTGAGTCCTGCTAGCTCTTTGATCTCAGGAATCTTGGCTGTGATGCTTGTAGCAACACCACAAGCAAAATAATTTGGCCTTTCTGAACCTGTTTCCTTTTCTTAAAAATGGGGCTACTAATATTTATACATTTTTCCTCTGATAGAGGAAGGGTTTTGAAATCCTTAAACTGCAATATAAAAGTTAATATTTTTTTCATCTCAGATGTGGCAATTTTTAGCAGGTGATTGGAGTACAGGGAATTTAGGCAGAAAAAAGAAGCAGGCAAATATCAAAGCAAGTGTGATTCTACTTTTTTTTTCTCTTTACCTTTCTTTCCCTAAAGCGTCTCTGTTTTTCTAAACAAAGAAAAAAAAAACCAATCAGAAACTGAACTTCAACAATTAAGTTAGAAACTACTGCAAACTATTGGGATTGGGCAGATGTCCCTCACCCATCTTTCCCTTACCCATTATCTCTTCCTATTGGTAGGGCTCTGCAGGGTCTCAGCCATCTTTGTTTATGAAGGTAAATGCTAATGGGAGAGTAGCATCAATGGGATTTCAATCCTAGGGGCTCTGCAGAAAATTGATTCCAGCATAATGAAGGTTTAGTGTTTGAAATGGTCTCAGTTTCTTTAGCATATTAGGCATAATATACATGTTCTATGTTAACCAATGGGATAAGTTATCTAATACTTAGCCTTATTATCCAGCTCACTCTAAATCTACATTGGAGAGACCACAGCAAACTTAGTAAGAGGTGTGGAGTGCAGGAGGGACAATAGAGAAAAGGGCATTTATCTCCTCTCTCTCTGTTCTTACTCCCTCACCCTCAATTTGGCATGTGGCATGTTGTTACACTGAGCTAAGAGAAGTGAGCTGATTCTTACTTGAATGGTACATATTTGCAATCATTTTGGTATATGTATGGTGGCTCATGCTACTGGTAGAGAATTTTATATTCTGAACTGACCCTTCCAAAGAGACTTCTAATCACAGGCTTGATGATACAGAATTGAAATAGATCTTAGAGGTCATTGAAGTCAATCATATGATGTATGATACATGACACTGACATATTAGTAAATTGAGGACCAATGGGGTAAAGAAAGTTGCACATGGTCAGGATCTGAATTCAATTTTTCTAATTCCAAACCAATGATTTTCTCACTACATTGCATTACTAGACACTTCATAGGATGTAAAAGAACATAATATTTTCACTTGATTGATTAATCAGTTTTTCTTTATAAGACTTGTACTGTCTTTCACTTGGGGTTGCCTATTAATTTTGTATGTGTTGGGTACACATGAGTGTTAATCAATGAATTTGCCAATTGCCTCTCTTATCAAGCTACTTGAATGGTAAGAAAATTTGGCTCATGATATCAGATCTAGTTAAAGTGAATGGTCCATTAGGTTATGGAGCACTGAAAACAAAGAAATATATTTGGCCAGATGAATAGATGTAGGAAGGGATATACCTTATGTGTTGTGTAAAGAGATGCTTAGACAAGGTCTGGAAATGTTAGGTTTCCTTATAATTTGCCATTGGGAGGGAACTATGAATTACATCCCAGAAAGGAAAGAACAAAATATTTTGGAGGAATATTGAGCAGATAATAAAAATGAGTTATAGAATTGATTGCCCACCCTTCAACTTATGGCATTCTGAAGAGCCTCACAATTTTGTATGAAAACAGTCAAGGGCTTTTTTGTAATACTTTACTGCAGGTTTAATTGGAGTGATATTTCAATGCCAAAGAGAGTAATTTGCTGCGTGAATACAGCATTAGATTTGCAATCCCCTACATTTTAAAACCTCAGTATAAAAATGAGCATTTGGAACTAGTACTAGTAGAATTCTCATTTCCTGTTCAACTTTCAAAGAAATTGAAGTTAAATGTCTATATTAACGTTTATAAAATTTTAAGAGTGATTCCCTTATTACATAATTAGCCTAAGCACTCTGAATATCTGTGGATCTGCCGCTCATAGACATTACTCAGAACATGTCCGGGAACAGCTGCATTCCCAGACAGAAAGAGCTGCTAATGTGGCCCTGGGGGAGTGCTCTCCATTTTGATAGAATAAAGCATTCTGGAGATACAGTTATTACAATTCAAAAGTGTTCATTTTAGGGAAAAAGGTGTTTTCTTGTTAATAAAAAAAACATTCTCATGCAAACTTGGAATACCTGAGGAGATGACAATGCCATTTGGCATTCTGGGAAGTAGTGACATTGGAAAATGCTTACAGGTCAGGAGGGCTCAGAGATGACAGAAAGAGTAAAGAAGGAGAGCCTATAATCTCTTTGTATGCCTCTCTACAGGTGAGCACTTGACTCTTTACTTAGCATTGCAAAATCAAGTGGACACTGAACCACGACTTCTCTTAGGGTGAATGGATCTTGAAGGAAGTTTTATTAATGTTCCTAAAGAGTTCTTAAAGTCAGCAGAGTCCTGAAACATGTAGGTTTTTAATAAATGGTTATTGACTAATTAGGTGTTGGAAAAGATAATTGTTTTTCTTATTCCAAAGGTGAATGGTTGCAAATTTTCTCTGACCATGAAGAACAGGCAATGTGAAGAAAAGAACCTTTCAAGATGAAGGTATTCAGAGAGTTCCCTGGCCTGAAAATTCCTGGGCTAAGAATTTGAATGGAGGTAGCCAATGAAGGAATGGATAGAAAATTGGTCCATGAGTCTGAAGATAAAGACTCATATTCTGCTTCTGATACTTATTGGTGGTGAATCCCTAGCTGGGAAAGGTGCTAGGGCCACTAACAATTCTCTAAGATTAAAAGTTGCATAATAGATGCAGAGCTGCATTGGCATAGGGAGGTTCTCTCTCAGAAGCTCTTGATACCAGTAAGAGCATAGGGTGGCAAATACAAACAAAAAAAAGGAATTGAACCATGGAAATGGTTTTCCTGGTATTTAAGCTAGGTTTTACCAATATATAGATATATAAATAAGATGATTTGGGTGGTTGGATAAGAACATTTAATCAGTTTCATTTTTGCTTAATTAGGGCAATGATATTTTGCAAAATGATCCTCACATATGATGTCTATTCCCTTGATAGAGGCTCAAATGCTTGAAGAAATGAATGGAGCTTCCAAAGTTGTTTTGCCATAACCAGATAGACTCTTAGGAAATGAGAGTTAGATTAAAACCCCTACAATGACAGTGATAGGATGATATTAGGGCAGGGAGGGGTTCTTGGGATCCACCGCCATTTATGGAGAGTGGTGAACTTGGCTGGGAAAAATCATCTTCATCTTTGCTAAACTTCAAATGAAATTTAACATTTTCTTCAATACGAATATGGGCAACAGACATTATTCTGAGAAGGGGCCCATAGGCTTCATTAGATTGCCAAAGAGATAAATGACACAAAAAAGGTTAAGAACATCTGTTCCAAAGGATCCAAATCATTCAGAGATATTGGGTTCAAATTAAATTAATCAGCTTACCCCCCAAATAGAACAAGTTTATAACTAAATATCTATTAAACAGATATGATTTCCAGAAGCTGTATTAGGTGATAATAATACAAATACAAAGTGAGACACAACTTGCACTCAGTAAGATTTGAAATTATTGTCAGAATGTTGAACTTTGCAAGTCTGTGGAATTTGATTTTCATTTTATTTCAATTATTTTATCAAATAGGTAGTTAGTGGATGAGAACAAAGGACATCTGTCAGGAAGAAATTACTCCAGGCTGTGCTACTCACTATCCTCTTACTACAACCCAGCATCCTTCTCATCTTAGAACTTTCTTCAGTGCTTTTCACCTTGGACCATCTCTCCATCACGCCAGCTCCTTTTTCCATTGGAGAATTCCTTCTGGAATTCCTTTCTGGGTATGAGCCCAGACCAGATGTGCTTCTTCCTTTACTCTCAGATATTTCTGACTCTTCTTGACTCTGGCCACCAACCCTTGCTGGGAGCACTTACCTATTCCCCTTTTATTGTTTTCTTTTATGTATTTTCTACCCCCTTTAGAATGTAAGTTCTTTGAGGGCAGAATATAAGTTTTTTCCTTTTGTGTCTTCTTTAGTGTTTAGCACAATGCCTCCTAGTTCATAAGGCTTAATAATGGCTTGTAGCCTGAAAAAAGACAGTAAGAAATTAGTTTTAAGCAAAGTAGGTCAATGACTTTGGTGTGGAGGCCAAATACTAGAGAAGATTAATTATCTTTCATAAGAGAATATATAAACTGTATGCATGTTGATAAAATTCCATGGAGTTTAGCTTCATCATGAATGCCATTCTTGATGTCTTTTGGAGTAATTTGGTTTAGCAGTCTCTTTTTTAGGAAAGGAAAAATAATTTATACAATTTCTGCTATGGAAATCACTGGATGTAAATGATCTTTAATTCTTTTGTACTGGGCCAGGCCTAACTCAGACTGGTCTAGTGATTTAGACTCAGGATTCAAACAAAAGTCCAGTTCCCTTTCCTCCACATTTGCCATAGTGGTGTACCCAGTTAGCTATAAATGTCAAACTTGTGGAGTATCTCATTCTTTATAGGCTGGGCTTTTATATTTAGATAACCAGGAAGCCATGTCAGTGGTCCAAACTTTAGTCTCAAGGATGATTTCATTGCCTTTTGGAGAAAAACTAATCAAATGAAGTACTTTGCTCTTATTTAATCTTTGAACATTTTGCTATGTTTGATGATATAATCTGTGGTATCAACCTGTCATCTTCATATGACCTTGATTTAGGCTTGAAAGAAAGAGGCAACTTCTTTGGTAACTAATCCGTGTATATGTAGTAGCAAAAGTGAAAATCTGAACCCAAAATAAAAAAAAAAATCAATTTGAGATTTAAAAGCCACTGAAGTAAATTAAAAAGGTTAAGAGTGTTTTTAATTAGCTCCTAAACCCTTAGCTCCTAAACCCCACATATTTTCATTTCACCTTCCCTTTTTTCCATTTCATTGGTTTTTAAGTTCAGACTGAAGGCTTCCTCTTGCTCTTTTCTTGATTGATTCGATCAAATCTGAACAACTAGACTGAATGCTCTTGGACTACTAGTCTCATCTCTGTACCTTACATGCAGACAAAAACTTGTTTAATTTTGGGAGCTAATAGGTGTCATGGTCCAGCAACACTGGGCTCAAACTAGAATCATACTAATCTTGTTTTAACTTTCTGGCCTTTAATTATAATTACTTTTACTTCCCCTTAAAATTGGGATGATAATATCAGTCTAGAAATCATTCTCTTTTATTGATTCAACTTCGAAAGATGACAGTGAGCTCTGTACTAAGCTGAATGAAAAATTAAAGAGAGACTTGGTTCCAAAGGCCTATGGGCTACTTAGCATTTATATAATGCTTTAAGATTTACAAATCCCTTTATATGCTCTCCCATTTGGTCCTTGCAACAGCCTTGTGAGGTTAAGTGCTATTATCCTCATTTTACAGATGAGGAAACTGAGAGATGAAATGGCTTGCTCAGTACATGATTTGAATTCATTTCCCTCCCTCCTGACTTTCCAAGTCTAACACTCTGTCCACTGTGTTACCTAGTTGCCCATTTTAATCCAGTCTATTACATAGACAGTTGAAGGCAAGCACCTATTTGGGCATTTAAAAATAGTTTTTTTTTTTCTTTTTGGAAGAAAGTATAAGTTGGCTAGCCAGAGGGAAAATGAATGGGTTATGTGTCCTCTAAATGTACTGAAGCTTCATTAACACACTTCTCATTTTCTTTTGTCTGGTATATTATAGCTGGTTTCTTTCTTTCTTTCTTTTTTTTCTTTTTGATTCCCTGAAAAACATACTAACTAAGATTAAATATATCACATTGTCCTGTATAATCTCCAGGCTGCTTAGAACAGCATATATATCCTAATTCATGCCTAGAAGGCATTGGGCACTTTTTTTTTGTTTTTAATTTCTAACTTTATTTTCTTATATTACACACTGTACAATTTGTGAACTGTCTGGTTTGATTGTCCCTTTTATGAGATCAGAGATTTGGGGTTGTAACTGTCATCAAGTTACTGAGTTACTAGTTACATTACATGCTAGATATAATGACAGAATTATTGGATATACAGGGATTGTACCTTAGTAGTTTGTGGCAGTGGCTTCTCTTTGTGTGATTGTGTATGTATATGTACATATGTATTGTGTATGTGCATATTTCCTCAGTGAGAAAATGACATATTAAAAAAATGTCATAATAATCATCTGTCCTTTGTGGTGGACTTGGGTTGGCTATAACTTGAAGATGTCAATTGAGTGTAGGAAATGCACAGACTAGGGATTTTTATTTTATTTTGTTTAAAATTCTTTATTGAACTATGTTTTCACTGAATACAATTACAAAAGCACATAATATCTCAAAATTTTGAGTTACAATTTGGACTTGTTACTGGCAAAAAGCAATTACATGCTATTTTGATGCTGAGCTCAAACATAAAATTAAGAGCTCAGAAATGAGAGAAACATTTTTAACCACACGATATGGGGCTCGTAACAATGTCTATGGAGCCAAATGTAGAACATGGAGAAGATGCCTATTCTGCAGCGCATTGAGGATGTTTATAAAGATATTGGAGGAAGATAATTCAGGCCAGCTGTTTGTAGTAACCTGATTTATATATGCTCTGATTTACCCGAAGATGCAAATGACAGGAAGATAGATTCTTTTGAAAAACTTGACAATTTCAAACAAATCAACTTTTTTTTCCTACTTGGGGACTTTAAAAATGGGAGCTCAGCATTTGACCCATTCAGCTTGCTATAGACACCCTCTTCTGAGGTGCTAGAATCCAAGGAGTGCTAATACTTGCATCAATTTTGATTCCACAAAAGACAGTTTAATAACACACCTTTATTTGATGCTTTATGGCTTGCAACATGTTATTCATGTTGACCTTTACAACACCCCTTGTGAGGCAGGTACTATTATTACCCCCATTTTACAAATGTGGGAACTGATACTTAGAGAAGTTAAATGACTTGTCTAGGATCACACAACAAGAAAGGGATTGAGATAGGGTTTGAGTCCAAGTCTTGCTGACTTTATGAAAAACTCTTTTTAATATATGGATCCTTCTGCATTAAGGGAAGTTACCTTGAATGCAAAGAGAACCAGTTTACTAGTGAACTGTTATCCTAAGAACAAAGCTCTAAAATAGAATTGTCTTTTAAAATGTTCACTTCCAGAAATATTTGTATCATTCCTTAGTGTGCATAAGAAACTATTAAGAAACAATTCAGTGACTTGAGAAGCCTGGAAAACAGTACAATAGTGTTGTCCCTCCTTCTCTCCCTCCTTTCTTTCCTCCTTTCTTGCCTCTATGTCTTCCTTTCTTTCTTTCTTCCTTCCTTCTTTCCTTCATTTGTTCGTTCGATTGTTCCTTCCTTCCTCCTTTTTCTCCTTCTTTCTCCCTTCATTTCTTCTTTCTTCTCTTCCTCACTATTTTTTTTCTCTTCCTTCCTTCTTTCCTTTCTTTCTCTTTCCATCCTTCTTTCACTTCATCTTTCTTTCCTTTTTTCTATGACTCTTTCTTCCCTTCCTTCCTTCCTTCCTTCCTTGCTTTCTTCTTCCTTTCTTTCTTTCTCTTTCTTTCTTTCTCTTTCTTTCTTTCTTTCTTTCTTCCTTCCCTCCTTCCTTCCTTCCTTCCTTCCTTCCCTTCCTCCTTCCTTCCCTCCTTCCTTCCTTCCTTCCTTCCTTCCTTCCTTTCTTTCTTTCTTTCTTTCTTTCTTTCTTTCTTTCTTTCTTTCTT
>JAJPUD010001193.1:8942-50009 GCA_023553655.1 Myrmecobius fasciatus | reverse complement strand
CTTTCTTTCTTTCTTTCTTTCTTTCTTTCTTTCTTTCTTTCTTTCTTTCTTTCTTTCTTTCTTTCTTTCTTTCTTTTCTTTCTTTCTTTTTTTCCATTTCCCCTTCATTTCTTCCCTTCTTTCTTCCTTTCTTGCTACTTCTTCCAAAAAAATATCATTCCTGGCAACTTAGACATATAACATCAGTGATGTTACCCCTCATTTTTGGGCAGATGTTTTATGAGTTAACCAGTTTTGCTATGAAGGCCTGTTTCTCAAAGTGCTGCCTTATGCTACATACCATAACCTCTCATTCTGACTGTTGGAAGGTGAGAGTAAATGAAGGATAGCAGATGGCTGTCTTTTATCAGCATTTCCCTGATCAGATGCAATTTTGCTATATAGAGTATATTCCAATATGCTTGGAAAAAGGGAATTAAGTTATTGATGAAAACCCCTTGCTATTTATTTTGGAAAAGGCAAACATTCACATACCATCCATTTCTGAGCTCACAAACACTTGAGGACATTTCAAATATCTAAATTGTTAGGCTTTTTATTCTAAAATTTTGCTTTCTATTAGGATGGTCTCATCAAATATTATTTTAATTAATCATTTAGGAAAGTAAAAACAGAATGGCTGACTATTGTGATTATACAATTTAATGTTTCTAGAAGTCCCCTTATTGAAGGAAAACTACAACATTTTCTTTATAACTAAATTTTATTTATGTGGGGCTCAGAATGAAAAATTGACCATAACAGGAGTGTTTTTTACTTCTGATATGTAGGCTAATTGAATAAGTTAAGAGAAGGGTCAATTGAAGAATTTGAGATATATGCATTAACTACCTGCAGATGTATAGTTGGAGTATGGGAGAGAATTGATGATTCAAATCTCATACCAGTGTATTGATTTTATTGAACATTTAGCTTGGATTAGAGCATGGTCACTGTAGTCTTGGGGGTGACATTCATAGAATTCTCTCAAGGGCTACAGAACTTATTTCTTAACAAATCTATTTTCCTAAGTAGAAATAATGCAGTGAATATGGATCTCATGTGCAGTATTAGAATCTTTAAAGAGAGCAGGAAGTCTAGATTAAAAGTTTGAAAAAGTTTTCTTGATTTGGTATTTTCATGTCTCACATCTTAAACTTTCTGACTTACATGACAAATTCTTCAATTGCTTTGAAAAATAATCTTATTCTTATGAGCTGTTTTATTCAATGAAGGTAATTTCTCATGTTTATATGGTATTATGTCTTAATACAATACATTGCAAATGTGAAATTACAAACAGAATTATTTAAAAGATTTTATCAAAGAAATGGTGAGTGTAGAGAATAATGTAGAGAATAATTGGCCACCATTGACATCTTAGAAATATCCTTCCCAGTGCTTTTATCCTGATATTTCTGTCTATTTCTTGTATAAAGATAGTAATTTATATGTTGTCTCCCTTATTAGAAAATGAGGTTCTGAAGGGCGGTTTGTTGACTGATTGAATGAGAAAGAAATTGGAACTATTTCAGCTTAGGGATTGCTAATGATCAATACAACTGCTTATTATATACCTAGAGGTCAGTATGGGGGAAACTCTTAAATTTCTGGTTTATTATAGCTTGTGATGAAACAAAGTCAGGTAAGATGGCAGTCATATTGTTGACTGTTTTTCTCTCTTTGCCATTGAACAGTTTTTCAGGCAATGATAAATATTGTAGATAAAGGAACTTCATCTCCTCCTTTCCTCTCCTCATCCCGCTGTCAGCTCCCCATGTCTGGTCTGGCTCTTTGTCAGAAAAAGCCTCTTGGGATGGATTCTTTAGTTGGTCTTGCTGACCACATTCTGTAGTCCCTTAAGTAGACAGTGGTCATGAAGTACAGCTGCTTCACTTCATCCCAGTCTGGTCAGGGTTGTTGCTCTGTAGCTTTGTGTCTTTGGATCCAAGCTCCCAGATGGGAACTTTATTGACATTCAAACCAAATCCTCACAGACGTTCCTGCAAGAGCAACCTTTGGCTTACTCTGTGTTTATATGTATATAGCATCATCAAAAAAGCATTTATTACATACTCCAATGATCACAGTCTTGTGCTGGCGTTATTCAACTTGGTTAACGAGATACTCTCTAAGTTCTTACCACCTAAAATGACTTTGAAACAGACTAAATTTAAAAGGATGTAGAAATAGCTTGCTGCATGAATAAACAAGGATAGAAGTTATGTTATGTATAAAATAGAATATTCAGGAACATAAGTGTACATATACTGGCATGTGTGTCTGATTATTGTATTTATTTTATGTCTTTTTTTTCAGAGTATGTATTGAATTAGAAATGGTTTGGTGCAGTGGAAAGAAGGCAAGGTTTTGAGTTAGAAGTCCTAAGTTCCAATTTTGGTCATCTTGGGCAAAACATTTAAGCCTCAGTTTCCTCATCTGTAAAAAGTGAATAGTGCGCTAGAGAACCTTTAAAGTCCTCCCAGCTTTGAATCTATGATCACATTACATTTCCTGATTTGGGAACTTTGGCAATAATCTAAGTGAGACATCATGATGAAGTGTAAACAACAGAGATTAAAAAGTAAGAAGACTGTGTCCTGGCTCTGCCACTTAATAATTAGGTGACAGATAAATTGTTTCATTTCACTGACTCAATTTCCACACCTTTAAAATGATACTAATAATTGCAATCCTTCCTCCTAGGGTTGAATAAAGAAACCATTTTGTCAAATTTAAAACACTATTGAAAGTGAACTATTGTTATTAAGTAATGATATTTCTGAAGCACTTAAGCCTCATTGTGTTTTACCAGGTCATTTAACCAAATCCCAGAGTTTCAGAGTTCTTAAAAGCACTTAAAGTACTGTTCATACTAGCAATAATTAGCAAACAGGCTATATGAATAATCACACTCATTCCCACAAAGATTTCTTGTTTTCACAGGCCAATCTATTACCTGCTTCAATGAACCGTCTTGTTGTTAATTTGCAGGACTTTCACCCCTAGGTGATGGAAATACCTGCCCTCTTTCCAGTCTCCCATTAAGTATGGTTTTCAGTAATATGCATAATTCATGAGAAAAATTTGTTTGTCAAGCATTCCAGACAGGTCACTTAAATCCTAGATCAGTTGATAATGTTCACACCAACATGGCTGGAATGAAAATACCCAGGATTCTGATTTCAGTTGCCATTTAAAAAACAAGAATTTTTATTGTTTGAAAATAGTTTAATAGTGTTTTTAAATTAAATTAGTGTTTAGTAGTCTTGGGATAAGTGCTATTTTTTGATGATAAACAGATATAACTAAATGACATAGATTTTACTTTCCTGCTAGTCACTGTTTATTCTACACAGCTCCAAATTGGTGTTTTGTTGTATTAGCTTTAGTAAATTTAGGATTTTCATAAAGCAACATAGTTTTCTGATGAAGGTCACATCCATAAGATAACAAAATGATATCTGTGGAAATTTGTCCTTTGGGTATTTATAAAAAATGAAATATGCTTTCAGTTGCTTGGAAGGCAGAAGATATAAACTTTCTGAGGACAGGAATTGTTTCCATGTTGTTTTTATATATCCTATCATCTAGCTCAATGCCTAGCACATTGTAGGCATTTAATAAATTTTTTCTTTAATTGATTTGGCATTTCAGCTAAAATGCCTTTTGATTAAAACTTTCAAAATAAACAATTATTTTTAGATGATTAATTGTGAGTCAGTTTAATTTTAGGAGCCTTGATTCCTCTAAATGACTATCACTCTCATTGACTTCAGAAATCATTCTTTAATAAGATAGGGATCTGGTTAATGTATGCTTAAGGAGTCCTTTTCTATGTGAATTAAAATTTTTAAAATTAATTTTATTTTTAAATTATGTAATAAGACAAATATTTCCATAACACAATATACTTTTTAAAAGATGATTGCACCTGAAATTGCAAATTTATTATGTACAACTTGCCATTTCTTTTAAATATATTATGTAAATTTATTTTTTCATCTTTTTTTCTTCATTTCCCCTCTCTAGAGATCACTATCATTAGATACAAATATCTATCTATCTATCTTTCTATCTATGTATTTATGTACATGTATAAATATAGATACATGTACATCTATGTAAAATCATTCTGTACATACTTCTTTTTATCAATTTTTTTCTCTGGATATAGATAGGGTCTTCCTTCATATGTTCTTTGTAATTAATTCAGGTATCCATAATAATCAAAGTGACTTACTCAAAGAAGAATATCAAAGTCCCTAAAATACAACTTGAGAAAACCTTGCTAGATTTCATGTGCTATTATGTAGCATTTTCTAGATATTGTATTTGGATGCTTTGTCATTTTGTGAAGCTGTCCTTAGTGTTAAGTTAATTACTCTCTTTGCAAGTTTAGGTCTTTTGTAATGGAAAATGTTATCCATATCCAGAGAGAATGAATGTGGATCAAATAGTATTTTCACCTTTTTGTTGTTATTGTTGTTTGCTTGCTTTTTTTCTTTCTCATTTTTTTCCCTTTTGATCTTATTTTTCTTACAGCATTTTGAATATGGAAATATGTTTAGAAGAATCGAATATGTTTAACCTATGATTGCTTGTTGTCTTGAGGGGAGAGAAAGGGAGAAAAATTCAGAATACAAGGTTTTGCCTTGAGGCATAGTGATAGAATACTGGACCTGGCTTCAGGAACACCTGAGTTCAAGACCTGCCTAAAATATTTGGTAGCTATGTGACCCTGGACAAAGAGTACCTCTTTCTGCCCCATGTTCCTCACCTGTAAAACAGCTCCTACCTCACAAGGCTGTTGTAAGGCTAAAATGAGATACCATATATAAAGCACTTTAGGAGTCTTAAAATGCTTTATGAATGATAGTTATCATTATTATAGAATTAGATTATTTCTTTAATCAGACCTACTCCAACAGGAACTCAGTAAGAGTGGGGTGAATTATTTTCTTCTTGATTCCAAACAGCGATATATAATAAGATTCCAGTTGATAATACTGATATTGCCAATGATGGCTATCTAGGCAGGCTTCTTATGGTGTTGTATAACATTAGATTTTTAAAAATTTCCCTCTGATAGCTGTGAATACAATAAGGGGAGAAGAGGGAAAGATAGTGGTAGACATGGTAATTACTTTGGTAAGCATATGTCTTCTTTAATATTGATGAAAAAAAGCATAATGAAATTATTTTGTAGTTATTGTTATATATTTCAAAGTAACATTGACTAATTTCAACATATTCATCAGAGACATCTTGTTAGAGTTAAGAATATACTTTATTATATCAAACAACATGTGGAGCAAAATATTTCTTTTAAGGAGATGTTTCCTATGATTGAATTATATGCTCTTAAAAAGTCCATAGGTCATAATTACAATGAAATTTTATCTTTCAGTAAATTGTATGATGGTAAAGATGTGGCTTATTTTAGAAAAAAAATTACAAAAGCCTTTTAAATAAATATCCTAAATCAAAGACATCTTTGATGTTTATGCAGGTTCGTCTAGTAACATCTTGTAGAGATGGGAAAGTAGACATGCAGGTTAGTGGCTATGATGTTTTTTCATTCTATTATTTGGATTTTTAAAAATAATGTTGTTAGTGTGTATGAGAATCAGTTCTTCAATGACTTGACATGTCTTCCAGTACAGACTTCCTCTGAACAGATTTAGTTTAGTCCAGTTGCTATTCCCACTTTTTTCTTAATTACATGTCCATTTGTAGAACTGGGAAATTAAAATCTAAATGTGTTGACATTATTGTTCTTGAAAAGAGTTTGGTATAAAAACTTTTGTGATATTTCTCATTTTTTTTGTCTATTGTTCTTCTAGTTTTATCCTTAAATGCTCTTGGGATTACCTCTCTTTATGTTTTTATCAAACTTTCTTTAAATTGTTTTTTTTCTTTCAACTCTCTTATGAGGCAATTTTATTCATAATATTCTATCACTCTTACCATAAGATTTTACAAATAATTTTTGTTCTAAATAAACTTTGACTATTATACTTTTTTGAAAGTAACTAAATCAAATGTTTATTGAATGATATAGTTTTTAGGCAATTCATTTATATTGGCTAAATTTCTGTATAAAATTATTGCAGAATTATTATCTTTTTCTTAATATTTCCATTCCATTTTTATTTTAATTGGTTATATTTGAGTTGTTTTAATAGCTGTCCTCTCTCTTCCTCAATTTTTCTTCTAGATTTTACTTAAATTTGCTGTAAGTATTTGGTGGTCTGACTATATACATATAGATGATATAGAGATAACTAACATCAGTAATGAATCTTTTCCTGTTAGCTAAACTATAATCTAATTTTTTGATGTTATTTGGCCTCACCAAATACTTATAACTGGTCAATTGGTGATGAGCTCTTTGTGTTTTAGCTAAACTGGTTTTTAAAAAGGCAGACAAATCTATTTGTAGGATTATTCTTAAAGTCTTTGGATCATGGTGAAAGTGGCCAGACTTCGTCCTCTTGACATAGCCCTTGAGAAGCCTGTATCATCTCCATGCTGCCAGACATCATAGTAGGAAATTGTGGAAGAAGGCTAATATTACTATTAACATAACTATTAATAACTAAGAACTATAATGTCTTTTTTATAAAGCTTTTTATTTACAAAACATATGAGTGATTTTTCTACATTGACCTTTGCAAAAACTTTTTTTTTCCCAAGCTTTTCCCCTCCTTCCCCCCACTCCCCACCCCTAGATGACAGGTAATCTAATACATGCTAAATAGGATAAATTATATGACAAATACAATACATGCATACATATCTATACAGTTATCTTACTTCATAAGAAACATCAGATCTAGAAAGAGAAGAAGAAAAAACAACCTAAGAAGGAAAACAAAATGCATGGAAATATTCACAGAAAGTGTTAAAATGCTGTGTTGTGGTTCACACTCAGTTCCCACAGGCCTCTCTCTGGATGTATATGACTATCTTCATCGCTGAACAATAGGCACTGGTTTGAATCACATCATTGTTGAAGAGAACCATGTCCATCAAAATTGATCATCGTATAGTCTTGTTGCTGTGTATAATGTTCTCCTGGTTCTGCTGATTTCACTCAGCATCAGTTCATGCAAGTCTCTCCAGGCCTCTCTGAAATCCTCCTGTTGGTCATTTCTTACAGAACAATAATATTCCATAACATTTATATACCATAATTTATTCATCCATTCTCCAATTGCATCCTTTCAATTTCCAGTTTCTTGCCACTACAAAAAGGGCTGCCACAAACATTTTTGCACATGTGGGTCCCTTTCCCTCCTTAAAAATCTCTTTGGGATATAGGCCCAGTAGAAATACTGCTGGGTCAAATGGTATGCACAGTTTGATAACTTTTTGAGCATAGCTCCAAATTGCTCTCCAGAATTGTTGGATCCGTTCACAGTTCCACCAACAATGTATCAGTGTCCCAGTTTTCCCACATCCCCTCCAACAGTTATCATTATCATTTCCTGTCATTTTAGCCAATCTGACAGGTGTGTAGTGGTATCTCAGAGTTGTCTTAATTTGCATTTCTCTGATCAATAGTGACTTGGAGCACCTCTTCATGTGACCAGAAATAGTTTCAATTTCTTCATCTGAAAATTGTTCATATCTTTTGACCATTTATCAATTGGAGAATGGCTTGAATTCTTATATATTTGAGTCAATTCTCTATATATTTTAGAAATGAGGCCTTTATCAGAACCTTTGGATGTAAAAATATTTTCCCAGTTTACTGCTACCCTTCTAATCTTGTCTGCATTCATTTTGTTTGTACAAAAACTTTTTAACTTGATATAGTCAAACTTATCTATTTTGTGATTAATGATGACCTCTAGTTCTTCTTTGGTCACAAATTCCTTCCCCCTCCACAGGTCTGAGAGGTAAACCATCTTACATTGTTCTAATTTGTTTATAATATCATTCTTTATGCCTAGATCATGAATCCATTTTGACCTTATCTTGGTATATGGTGTTAGGTGTGGGTCAATGCCTAATTTCTTCCATACTAGTTTCCAATTATCCCAGCAGTTTTTGTCAAATAGAGAGTTTTTATCCCAAAAACTGGGGTCTATTACTATTGTCTAGATTACTATTGTCATTGAGTATTTTGTCCTGTGAACCTAACCTATTCCACTGATCCACTGCTCTATTTCTTATCCAGTACCAAATGGTTTTGGTGACCACTGCTTTATAATATAGTTTTAGATCTGGTGCAGCTAGGCCACCAGAACTATAATGTCTAATAACATGTTTGTAAATATTATATTTCTCAAGACATATTGATATATATCATGCTTGTATGACCCTTGTAGTTCCAACAATACCACAAGATTATAGTTTGGAAAATATAAACATTAAAGCATTATTTACATGGGTTATTAGTAATTATTATTGTTATTTATAGAGTTAGTTCAGGTTTTAGGGATAAAAAGGAGATTTAGGTAGATGAAATAAATCAACCACAATCACACAGCTAATTAGAGACAATAAAATAAGATTTCAACTTAGATCTTTGGATCATAATTTGGGGTATTTTTCTATAATACAAGTAGTTGGGGTTATTTTTTATTCTAAGTCATGATACCGTACTGAATAGGAGACTGAAAAATCCTATTTTTCTCTGACAATTTTTATTTGGACCACATAGGGCTCACAGATAGGATGTTGAATTTCATTCATTTATTGAACAGAAAATTGTTCAGTATCTTTTACATGTTTGCCAATTTGATAGGCACTGTAGAAGAAATAAAGTTGACACAGTTCTTGCACTCCAGAGATTTAGAACATAACAGAAGAGTTGAACTATATACAAATAAATATTGTGCAAAGATGTGGTCAGAGGAAAGAATATCAAAGCTTGATATTTTGGACCATCATTTTAGGTATTGAAATCATCAAAGATAATGGCAAAGGACAGAATAGAGAGAAGTTATATGACATCGATAACATCATCAAGGAAGTTGCATGGGTCTAGGAGGTTGGTAAATAGAAAAAAAGAGGACAGGAAGAAAGTGGCATAAACATTTGAAATGGGTTCTAAAAGAGATGTTGAGAGACATTTTGGAGAGACATTGCTCTAGTGTTAAAAATCTTTTTTGAATTGGAGACAATGGACAAAGGCTTGACTCGCTCATATAAATTCTAGAGTGAATTTAGCAATTCTTTTCATTCACTGTTTTTATGTCATGGCAAATAAACCTAGGTTCCTGAAGAGCACTCTTCTTGGATTGAGAGTGGTTTCAGAGTGCATAGCCAGATCAGGTATCTGTACAACAGACAGAATTCATCATAGATCATTTCCAACATATTAGGAGCTGAACTCTGGGGCAGAACAACAAAATTTCCACAGATTGATGAGACACCAAGGGAATATGGGCACAGCATATCTCCATCAGTTTTACCAGGGGATAAGGTGGTCAGAAAAATGCCTAGATACAGATAAAAGAAACATGCCCAGGAAACTCAACCTTTCCCAACCAAGCTGCTCAGCCATGCCTGAGAGTGTTACCCAATATCTTATTTTCTTGCATACAATCTCTCTGAAACTGGATCATTGTATCTCCTAATTTCAGAACATTCACAGTCAACACCATTAATGGCCTTCTCCTTTAAATAGATTGGAAAAATATAGCTCAGCTTTGAAATGCTGTTGTAATTATCCAAAGTTCTGTCTTTGTCTGCTCTGTTGGATTAAGGACCATTGTTCTTAGCTATTGGTTCTACTTGCTGTCTAAAATTGATATTGATACATGTTATTTAAAGTGAAGACACACACACACAGAGCTTTATCCAAGTTATAATTAGTAGGTCTTATAATTCTGCATGTAAATAAATCATTTCCTGTTATAATAGTCTCTGAAGACCTTCTAGACTATGAACTCCAAGAAAAAAAGATGTGTGATAATTTTTGGATTGCCCTTTGGTCTTTGGTACAATGCCTTACAGAAAGCAGACTTTAAATGACTTTTTGTTGGGTCAAAGGAATTCTCCAAGTCCTTATACATATTTGAAATTTTCTGTTTGAAATATTACTTGAAATAAATGGTCTCTTTCCAGGAGCTAGGGAATATGACTTAGGTGGCATCGTCAAAGAAATTGGATGGACTCATTCAGTAATGGAAAAAAGAGATTAGGAAGGAAGTGGCATAAACATTTGAAATGGGCTTGGAGAGACACATTTTAGAGGTGACCTCTCCAGTGTTGATATATCTCTTCTTCAAATTGGAGACAATAGACAAATACAGTATTGGTTCCTGTACTTCTCAGTTCATGTAATGACTTTGGAAAAATTAAAGTCAAGATAATATTTGACTATCTTTGTGATATGGTGGTGTATACCTCTACTCCCTGCTGCCAGAGAGGCTGAGCCTGGTAAATGACTTAATCTTGGGAGATCTGAGCTGTGGGTTTAAATTGATCAAGTATTTGTACCGTCTGGTACTAATGTGGTGAACTTTCACATGTGGGGATCCACAAAGTTGCTTAAGGAAGGGAAAATAGGTTCAGGCAATGGAGCAGATCAAAATCCTTGAGTGGCTATGAGCTTCAGCCTGGGTTAGATGGGAAGACATACTCTGGGAAAAAAAAAAAAAAAGATATTTCTGATTATGAGCCTAGCTTTCCTGGAGATTTTAAATAGGGCATTAGTGATTCTGAAGACTGAAGAATACACTAGAAACTCACTATAATGCAATTAATTGTAATTTGAAGTTGAGTGTAACAAGAATCTAGAACTTGAAAAATCATTGTTTTGACAGTATTATTTAAACAATAAATGCTGGTTGAGTTGATTGATTTATTGTAGTCATACTAATATGAACTGGACACTTTTTATTTGGATTGTGCCCATGATTTTGTTGACAAAGTGTACTCCACTTAAGAAATTTCCTTTACCAATATAGCTTGCTACTTACTCTGTAATTATAGGCTTGTGAAAGTTGTTTAGGGGATATTGATAGGCTAAGTGATTTGTCATATAGTTAATATGCACCAAAGCAAGAACATAGTTCAGGCTTTCCTCACTCTGAAGTCAGCTTGCTATCCACTGGTACTTTGCTTCATTGTCTGACAATATTATATACATATATATTATATATATACATGTTATATAAAATGTTTATAGACACTAATATGTGTATGTGTATGTATCCATGTGTGTGTGTGTGTGTGTGTGTATCCTAAACCCTGTAATCTTTCTTTTACCTCCTTCCTTTCCCACCCTCCCTCCTTTCCCATCTCCTTCATTGTGGTTTTCAGCTCAATGCTTTATCCTCAACAACTAACCTTTTAAAAAAAGTAGATGTTATATATCTATAGCATTTTCCTTTGACCCTTATCAGTAGAATCAAGCCATTTTCACTATGCTATTCATATTCTTCCATATATCATCATGGATTTATATTTTTCCTCTCTACACAATTCTCTAATATTCTTAATGACTTTACTATTTATTCCAAGCATTTAGTCTCATGGTTCTTTCACCTCTATGAAACTTTATCTATACTTCAGTCATTTACCAGCCTGACCACACCTTGAACCAGGTCATTTATCACTTGAAATTAAAAGATCTTGAATTCTAACATTCCCTTCTCTAATTATGCCATCCTTACCTTCTACCTTAATCCTGAAGACTGTAATCTTTGCTTACATTTGGACCTTGACCCCTATGTATTTACTAGGCTCCATAGATTAAAAGAAGGCTGGATCTGTGATAGTAACAATCCAGAGATCCAGATGGACCCGTTTTGTAGATCAGAAAATCCAGGAAGGCTCTTGACATTGTCACTAGAAAGAAATCTAGACAAGTGATCAGAATATCAGGGGAGCATTTTAACAACAGCTCATGTTCTATAATCCTTAACTGTCTACAAAGTATTATCCTTCTACAACCCCCTGACATAGAAAAAATAAATATTATCATCCTTATTTTATAGATGACATGGGTATATAATTTTATGGATGATATGTATACAAAATGAATTTCCCAAAGTCATATTGCTAGTAACTGGTACATAAAATCAAGGTTTTTTAATTTCATGTTCAATGATTTTTTCTTTATATCCCATTAGTAACTGATGGACATCTATCATCCAGGTGGTTGGTATCAATGAATCAGTTTGAAGTTGTTCTGGTATGTGGTTAGAGTTCAGTATCAGAATTCTGAAGTGACAAGCAATGTGTAGGAAAGGGTTTATATGGGCAGGAGTGAATCTGGTCAATAAGGGTCAAAAACTCATATAATGATTTGGATCTCATCCTTAGGAAAACTAGGGAGAACATGGAAGAACCTTGATTTGTTGAAGAATAGAGATATGGGACACATGCGGAGAGATTTAGGCAGAGGGAATAAGACAAGACCCAGAGCTGGGACTGGGGAAAAAGGTTAGAATCTAGTTGTCAGGAACACAGGAAAGAATCAGAGCCAGGTTGTGTTGCATCTCCATTAATGACATATGGAAGTGATGTTTAGTTGGAATATTCAAGGAGGAAAAAGAATGGTAGCCTTTTGCCATATTTTTGAATATATTTGTATATATAATATATACATATATATTATATATTCATATACATATAATATACACTTTTGAAAATGTCTATCAAGTATAGTTCATGCTGCATTTCTATTATGGTGATTGTTTTGAGATTATGTCTCATCAGCCTAGAGATCTGATAGACCTAGACATAATATTAGTTATTAGAACCACAGTACAAGGTCAGAGAAGGATCAATTATAAAGGTTGCTTGTTTACTACTGGATCACCTGCACTGTATGTCTCTGAACCTTTTCATCACTTTACTTTGGGCTTCAATTGCTCTTAAGTTTGAAATAGTTTTAAGCCTGCAGAGGGGTGTGTGTGTGTGTGTGTGTGTGTGTACATGTGTGAATATGAACATGTGTGCTTCACAGGTCATGGAGACAGTCTACCCATTATGCAGTCTATTAATTCCCCTCACAGTTTCACTTGTCTCTAGACTCATTCTAGACCTCTCGGTTAGTTATTCCAAGGATATTTTTGACACTTTTCAATTCTTTGACTTTCTTGTCAACTCCAAATCCTACCAAGCTAAAAAAAAGACTTTCTTTAAATGCACCTAATTAATTTCTATGCTGGAGAGAAATAGAATTGTGCTGAATTGTTCTACTATAAATTCTTGCTACCAAGCCTAGCTTGGGCCTTCACTGCTCTTTGGGCAAGCATTTCATTGATCTGTTAATATTATTAAAATTTAAATTGGTGTTTTCTGTTTCTTACATCACCACAGTATCCCATGTATTTTTCTCTCCCTCTCTTATAGCAAATAATATTTTTTCTTTTTATTGATTTTTAATTGATTCTCTATTGCACTCCCTCAATTTTTAATTTGATGTTTTATTTTCCCTCAAATGCATATAAAATGAATTTTAATAGTTTTTTTTCAAATGTTGAGTTCCAAATTCTCTTCTTCCCTTCCCTCTCCCCCATATTGAGAAGGTATGCAATATGACATAGACTATACATGTGTAGTTATGCAAAACATTTCCATGCTGGGAGAGAAAACACAGACCAAAAAATCCAAGAAAAAAGAAGTAAAGAAAAAGTATGCTTCCATCTGCATTCAGATTCCATTACTGTTTTCTCTGTGTCATTTTCAAAACTTTAACATTTAGACAAAGTGAGAAGACAAAATATTGCCCTCAGGATCATAGGATTTCAAGCTATCAGGGATCTTAAATATCAAATCAATTTTAATTCATTATTTTACAAATGAGGCTAGTGAGCTGAAATATCTTAACTACATGATCTTACAAGTCACTCTCTGGGCCTGAGTTGCCTCAACTATAAATTGAGGGATTTGGACTCTAAGTGGTTTGAATCTCTAAGATCTCATCTATTTTTTATAGCCTGTGATCCTAAATCCAACTCCCTGCTTCTTTACTTCTATTTCCAGTTTATGATATCAATGATATCAATAATATACTTTCGCAAGTTCCTAAACTTTTCTGTTTCTTACATTGTCCTCTTCTGTTTTAGAGAAAAAAAATGTTGCTTCTTTGTCAATGACTTGGAAAGCAAACTAATTGGCTCTTTTCACAGGCATGGCCTTCTCTGTTCTCCTCTATCATTTCTTCCCTCCTCTTTTCTGTCCCACTCTCTCCCCTCCCCAAGCAAATGCTTCTGGTCTCATGAGTATCAATTATAGAAAGAGAGAATCTTTACAAAAATAAATTTGAGAAGAATTGTCTGGGGTTATCTCCATGAGGGTGATAATGAATTTTATTACCTACTATTATAGTGAATGTTTGCCAAAGGTGTTTGAGGCTTCAGTAATGACCAACAACTTTGATAATTTGTTTTTGTAAGTGTTATTTGCAGAGTTGGATAGAGAGGCAGAAAAGTGGAGAGAGATTTAGTGCTTGAAATGAGTTTGTGAGAAAGCCCTAGAAAGCCAGTGTGTGTAATCCCCTGTTGATTTCTGCTCCTGTTTAGAAGTGCAGAGAATTTGAATATCCTATATTTATTGACATGTGGTATAATCAGCTGCTTGAGCTTTGGGGATCTGAATTACTATGTGGCAAAGCACCAAGAGTTCAGACTAACAAGTGTGGCAAAAGATACTTTTTTGTCTTTTTTCCTCTGGCCCAGGAGAAAGCCTTCTTCCTGTCTCTTCTTCAACATTCACATGGTCCATGTAGAATGGATTAGAAAAAAGTTCAATATTTTCAAATATAATTTAATCTGACAATTGATTTGCTAGTTAATTCCTAAATGGACACCAGTTAGCACCGTGATTTCTGGGAAATTATACCATTTCACATGATGACATCACAGTAGATTATATATCATATCATTTTTTTCTCAATGAAATACATACACGCAAACACTCAAAAAGACAAGAGATTATTATACCTTGGAACTTACTCCTTCCCAACACATTTTGACTGGTAATTAGATTCTTTAAGAATATATAGAAATAAGCATGATTACAAATTCCTTCCTTCCTTCCTTCCTTCCTTCCTTCCTTCCTTCCTTCCTTCTTTCCTCTCAGTATATCAAAGTGGCTAAAGGGCTAATGGGATCCTAGACTACATTAGGAAAGATTGAGGCTATAGAATAAGTGAGGTGGTAGATTGATTGCTTTCTACCTGATTGTTAAACTCTAATTGACTATATTTAGTTCTGTGTATAATGTTATATGAAGAATAGACAAGTTAGATTGTCCTTAGAGGAGTTGACCAGGATAATGATGACTCAAACCTATGATGTATGAGAATTAGTAGAAGGAACCTGACATATTTAGCCTAATGAAATGACAGTTTAGGGTAGGGTAGCACATTAAAGTTATCTACATGGATATTAAGGACTATCAAGTTGAAGAGGAATTAGATCCATTCACCTTGGCCCCAGAAAGGAGAATGAAGAGCAGTAATAGAAGTTACAGATAAGCAGATTGAGGCTTATTATAAAAACCCAGCTGATAGATTTCCTAACAAGTTGAGCTGTCTAAAAGTGTAATAAGAAGTTTTAGGAGGTGATGCATTCCCTACTCCTATCATTGAAGTCTTTTGTGTAAGGCTCCTTGAATATTTACAATGATGATATAAAGGTAATTATTGAATTAAATGATCTCTGAGTTTCTAAATTTTTGATTCTGTAAGTCAGGTAAATAGCCTTATGTATTATGCTTATTGCATTGCATTGTATTGTTGTTGGAGGAGATATTCACATGGATAAAATTATGGATCTTTTGAAAAGAGACAAATATAGGAGTTTATAAAATGCTTTCTTCAGAGTAATCATAAGAAATAGTATAGTAGTGGTAATAATGTTGTTGTTCATTCATGTCCCCACTTTGTGACCCCATTTTAAGGTTTCTTGGCAAAGATACTAGAGTAGGTTACACAGATAGTAAATGTCTGAGATTGGCTTTGAACTCATGAAGATCCTGATTCTAAATCTTAGTGTTCTATACACTTCATCACATAGCTGCCTATAGTAGTAGTTAGTAATATAAGGAAAGGGAAAAGGAGAAGAAAGAGAAGTAGCAGCAACATTGGTAATAGTAATAAGGATGGTTATGTACAGGGAACAACAACTCATTAATATGTTTCAGGTATTGTACTAAGTACTGGAAATACAAAGAAAGGCAAAAGATAGTACCCTGCTTTCAATGTGTTTAACAATCTAATGGGAAGATAACAAAAAACAAATATTTATAAACAAACAATATCTGATTAACTGGAAATGATTGAGAGGGAAGGTAGTAGAATTAATTAAGACTTCTCATGGAAACTGAGATTTTCAATGGGATTTGAAGGAAGTCAGGGAAGTCAAGGAGAAGAAATGAGAGAAGAGAGAACCCCAGTCATGGGGGGACCACCAGAGAAAATACCAGGAACTGAGAGAAGAGTTGTCTTGTGTGTGGAACAGCAAGGGAGCCATTGTCAGTGGGTCATATACTACTTGGAGGGGGCAGTATAAGGTCTAAGAAGACTGGAAAGGCTAGATTATTTAGGGTTTTGAATGCTAAACAAAAATTTTCCTATTTGATATTGTAGATAATAGTGAGTCACTGGAGTTTACTGAATATGGGAGTGACATGGTTGACTTAAAGTCATCCAGTCAGTTGCAAAGCCTTGCCTCAAAAACCCAAGTTATTTGATTGAAGCCCACTAGTTCAACCTATTCATTAGCTATATGAAAAAAATTGAGGCATAGAAAAAAGATGGCAATTTCCCCAAGATGATATAGCTAATTAGAGTTGGCTCTAGAATTGGAACTTGAGTTTTCTAACTTTCATTCTATTATTCTTTTATTATTATATGGAATTAGGATTCTATGATGAGAAAGATGAATTCTTTGTTAGGAGTAGTAGTTAACCTCATACCTGTAGAAGGCAAGAAAGCTGATAGCTGCCATAAACAAATGTTGTCAATTCAATTTATGAATTATCTGGATCATGTGATCCATTTGTTTTCAATTGCCTGCTTTTTTGATCACTTATTAATGAGAAAAAGGATAATTTACAGGTCCAGAGAAAGGGGGTGAAACTCAAATTAGTCTTTTTTTCCTTAGTTCTTAGCTGCTTTGTGGAAAAGTCTTTAGTGGAAGGTTGAAATAAACCATTAAATAGAATCTATTTTAGATTTCAGTTCTCCATCTAATGTGACTCCTGTATTACCAAAAACAATCAGGAGTTAGCCATATGGGATCTGTCAGTTCTGTCCCTAAGATAAGAGCACTATTTTAAAATATCGGGATTCAAGTCAGAAATGAAATTGAGAGTTTCCAGAGAGTGAAAATAAGGAGAACTTATTTCTCTTATTGGTTTGAAAATAGCTTAGGAAAAATGTTATTCTCAAAAAAGATCATAATTTTAGAGTTAGAAAGGAATTTTGAAACCATCTAGTCCAACTTTCCTATTTCAAAGATGAAAAAAGGCAGACTCAGAGAGGTCAAATAATTTGCATACAGTCATATAGGTATAAGTGATAGAAGCACAATCTGAATCTAGCTCTTTTGATGCTTGAGTTGCTGGAATTTCCACTATACCAACTTACCTCTCAGTGCTAATATAATCAGTGTAATCTTATCAGTATTCCCTGCAGAGACAACACAATGTAATGGAAAGAAAATTGATCTCAGAGTCAAAGGACTTTAGTCTGAGCCCCAGCTCCATCAGTTACAAACTATATATATGACTTTGAAAAAGTCACTTATCCTGACCCTCAGTTTTCTGATCTATAAAATGGAGATAACACCTAAGAGAAAAACATTTTGTAAACATAAAGCTCACAGAAATGTTAGCTATTTTGTTATATGCAGTGATCAGAATTAGCTAGTTAGCCTTGACCAAAGAGGTTGAAGCTCCACTGTTACACATTCCATGTCTTAGTGGTTACTTTCAAGGGCAGATGGTCATGAAGAAGTGAAGGGACAAGCTACATCTGGGCACAAATTATGATTAGGCTGAAGAAATAAATTGCACCTGTATATCCTACCCAATACAACCAGTTTATATATTAACTAGACTTGTGACTGCAAGAGAGTTTAATGGATTTTATTTAGTTTCTGGATAGCCAGAGGACTTTTTCTCCATATTCATAAACATACCATTAATTTTCCAGTGTTCTGAGGCTTACAGTCAGTCCTAAAATGATGCAGAACCATTAAAGTTTCATTGATCCCACTGGAAAAATCCCCATAGAAAGTCAACCCTCAAAACTCTCCCCATCTCTCTATCAAAGCAGGAACTGATGTCAGCGGCTTTAGTTTTGCTTCCAAACTTTTGTGTTTTTCTTGACTTGGAAATTGTTTTGCTTGTGTGATCTCAAGCATAAGTTTATGGGAATGAAGACAAACATCTTGCAGTTTTACTGAATATCGATTTATCATTCTTTGACACACTATTAACAATCTGTTGACCTACGTAAAAATTGGAGTGTGTGTAGGGGGTAGGGGAGCATCTTAGGCTTCCTTATGAATAAAATGCTCACACTGCATAGATATGTGAGAATATTGGATTGAGCTTCTTATGGTTAACACATTCAAGATTTGGCTTATTGTCAATATCTGACCCAAAACCAATGATTAATGTTCCAAAGGAAATGCTGCTTTTTAATATATATTTTTTCAATCAGTCCTGCTTTCACTACAAGCCCAAGCTATGCCCCCAACTGCTGTTCTACATCTGGGTGACATGAGAGATAATTGCAGGACTCTTATAGTTGTGATAAACTATGGTTTCCCCAGCTTTCCAGCCCTTTGAAGTTGCAGACAGTTCCATGATAATTGATAATCTAATCTCTGTCCAGTTTTTTCCCCTCTTCTTTTTCCCCCAGGCTCCTCTGTTAGAGCAGAAGGGAGGAAATATGACAGCATATGTATTGATTGCCTCATGTAGAGGTCACTGTGGAGACTGCACTTTTATCACAAGGTTCTTGTGAAAGGCAAAATCTTGGCACGATCCTAATAATAACCATTGGGTCCTACTTAAATATGGGGAAGGGAGGGGAGAGGAGATCAGGGAAAGAAGGGGAAAGAAACAATTTTTTATTCTTACTACCTCAAGGCTATACATGGCAATTACTATTTCAGAGGCAATAAAGAAGTTGTTAATTACAGGTTTTATGCCCTTGTAGCCCAAAGTAGCAAAGGAAGGACTAAAGGTTACAAAGTGGTACTGGAAAAAAATTCAAGTTATAAGTGATTTCTCCAGTTTAGTGGAATAGCTTAATTAATAGCCAAACTTAGCCAAGATATCTCTTAAAAGAGATATCTTATTAGAATAATTCATCTGTCCAGTTGAAAATTTGCTTTGTTCTCCCTAACAGGCCACTCTATCTTTATTTTCCTTAATTATTTCTTGAAATATTTCAGATATGGGACTCAAAGCACTTGAGAGCCAAAGTAGAATTGAAGATAGAATTCTGGATTTGTGATTAAGAAGACCTCAATTCAAAATTTCCTTTTCACTAGATATATGAAGTTAGGAAGGTATTTAAAACCTCTAAGCTTCAGTTTCTTTATCTTGAAAACTAGTTTATAATACTTATAGTTTCTCCCTCACAGGGTCATTGTGGAGCTGAAATGAGAAATCAAATGTAAAACATTTTGTAAGACATAGTACTATTTAGATGTCAGCTGTTTTTAGGTGTTAAACTATATCTTCTCAGCAGTTTTTCAGCTGGAGAAGTATGATAGACTTGGATTTACAATTCTTGGGATCAAATACTGTTTGTTTCCATACTATTTATCTTTGGTAGCTGTAGTTTTTTTCATCTATAAAATGGTGTATATGTGTGTGCAGTATAATGTTGAATAAAAAAGAGGGAAGGCAACATGATCGAAGTTATAGAAGCAAGAGGTTTTTGTGGTATTTTACCACTGATTAAATTGGAGAGTATGTGTTTGGGAGTAATGTGGAAAATAAAATTTTCATTTTGATGTGGTAAGAAATGGGGAGCCACTGGATATTTTAAAACTGGAATTTAATGGAATGAACTCCAAGATATTACATTGTATATTTTTCATGTTTACTTATCTGCTTAAATATATTACATTCTTTCTAGTCCCCTCCTCCCAGCTACTTCAAGACATCAGAAAGTAAACTCTTTGAAGGCAAACTCTTAACTCTTCTGTTCTTTTTTGTCCTCTTTTCTTTTCCCTTTTTTCTTCTCTTTTCCCTTACCCCCTAAATTAAATTGATACCCTTGAGATTGATTTGGGATCAGAATGAAGGGAGGAAAAATAAAAATTGACTTTTTCCCCTTTTACATATATGCTTTTTACAAAGAAAATATTGCCTTAAGGAAGCATATTCTGCTCAAAAAGTTATCAAAGTGTGCATACCCTTTGACCCAGCAGTGTTTCTACTGGGCTTATATCCCAAAGAGAGCTTAAAGGAGGGAAAGGGAACCAACATGTGCAAAAATGTTTGTGGCAGCCCTTTTTTGTAGTGGCAAGAAACTGGAAACTGAATGAATGCTCACAAGTTGGAGAATGGCTGAATAAATTATGGTATATGAATGATATAGAATATTATTTTTCTGTAAGTAACAACCAGCAGGATGATTTCAGAGAGGCCTGGAGCGACTTACATGAACTGATGCTGAGTGAAATGAGCAAAACCAGGAGACAACAACAAGACTATACGATGATCAATTCTGATGGATGTGGCTCTTTTCAACAATGAGATGATTTCAAACCTGTTCCATTTGTAATGATGAAGACAGCCATCTACACTCAGAGAGAGGACTGTGGGAACTGAGTGTGGATCACAACATAGCATTTTCACTCTGTTGTTTGCTTGCATTTCATTTGCTTTCTTAGATTTTTTTCCCCTCTTGATCTGATTTTTCTTGTGCAGCAAGATAACTATAAATATGTATACATATGTTGAAGTTAACATATATTTTAACATATTTAATATGTATTGGACTACCTGCCATCTAGGGGAGGGGATGGAAGAAGGAGTGGAAAATTTGGAACAGAAGGTTGGGTCAATGTTGAAAAATTACCCATGCATATATTTTGTAAATAAAAAAGCTTTAATGAAAAAAAAAAGGAAGCATATTTACTGGAGACATAGGATTAAAATAAAAGGGTCTCTTTTGTTCATGTTAAAATGTTCTCTGAATTACACTCTGTGTATTTATAAATTTGTAAATTATAAAATTAATAAATGGAATTTATAAATTATAAATGAAGTCTGAAATATATGTAGCTTTCTTTTTGTAATAAAGAGCTTTTAGAGCTTTGAATACTCATTACCTGTTATCCAACATCTTCATAGATTTTTGATCAAAAAAATTTCATAAGAGAATGCATATAATAAAGAGTAAACATGGTACTATGTGATCCTATCTTTATGAACATCAAGAAAAAGTAAAAACAAAACATTAGCAGTGCTGTACAGCTTATGAAGTCCTTTATGTGAATTGTCTTATTTAGTCTTCACAATGACCTCTGTAAGGTCAGTAATATAAATTTTATTATCCCCATTTTACACATGGGGACATTGAGGCTCAGAGATGATAAGTGATTTGTCCATGGCTACACACCTAGTAAGTAGCAGAGCCCTGATTCAAAGTCAGCTTTTTTGACAAAAAATTCATTGTACATTCTTTCAATTGTTAATAAAATGCTTGCCCTGCTTATTCCATAGTTCGCTGTGAAGATCACATAAAATGATGCAAGAGAATGTATTCAGTAAATTTAAAGTTCTTTACAAATGTAAGTCACTTATTGTGAAAAATAAAAATATGCTGTTATTTGCCTCGCCCCGAAGGGAGTACTCAAGAGTTGACTTTCTTTTAGCATTGTAATCATTTTGTATTTTGATTTTTTTACTTCTACTTAGTTTATTCTACATCTGTTTATAGCAATCTTCTTGTGTTTCTTTGAAGTACTTGTATTTATAATTTCTCTGACCAGGATCAAATTGAAATATGATTTTATTGAGATAGGAACTCTCTCTCTCCTCCCCTCCCCCCAAACAATAAAAATAATACCTGCTCTTCAATTTCTATTTTTGAGAATTGCCTGGGGATATCGAGAAGTTAGGTGACTTGTCCAGGATCACAGAGAAAATAAAGGAGAAATGGAACTGAACACTTTCTGATTCCAGGCCAGTTTTCTGTATTTTGCCTGTATTGTCTCTCTGCCATTCTTGTTGCAAATACTAATTCATTCCATTGATACACTATAATTTTCCAGATATTTCTTAATCCATAAACTCACTTTGTTTCTAGTTCTTTGCTATCACAAAAAGTGCTACAATGGATATTTTGGCATAATTGAATTTTTTTTTCTGTTAGACTTCATTTGGGTGTTAGGAGGGTGCTAGAGTCAACTTGCAAGAGCTGATAATTAAATCTTCAATATAAGGATTTATACCTTGGAAACTGACACATTCCACATCAGGCTTGCTCTATGGTACTGTTGATTGTCTAGAACTAAGTAAGTGAGATAATGTTAGTAATGTAGATTAAACTTAGAAGTACATTATGTGTATAGTTCTCTTCTTCAGAGAGCTGGTTGTTAAACATATCCGTATAATCCTAAAACTCATTAGTGGAATTCCTGGGACAAAGAATATGGACATTTTAGTCATTTTCCTGATATAACCACAAATTTATTTTCAAAATGTTTGAGTCAACTCATAGCTCCACTGAGAGCTCTTCCCATAGATAGTCTGAAATTATTGGTTCTCATTTTAAAAATCACTAAAACCATGTAAATGGCTTAATAGGAAACCTCTGAATTTTCATTTGCAGAATTTGGCTGAATACTTTCCTCCTACTCGGGGGATTTTGATCCTATTTCCTTTGGTGAGAGTACTCTGTGTCTTGTGATGGCCTTTTTCTTTGAATATTTGTTCTTTTCTTCTCCTGGGTTAGGTTTTGTCTATTTTTGTTAATTATTCTAACAAAAAGTTTTATTGATTTGTTTTATTTTTACATTATGTACATTTACAGATTACCCCTACTCAAAAAGAAGTCTTGTAATGAAATAAAACAATTATATGTAACTAATAATATTGACCTCATCTGAAAGTACAAGTTACATTTCATTTCTGTAGGACTCACCCTCTCTATTAAGTTAAAAAAACTAACAGAAATCTATTTTGTTTTCCTCCCATCCATTCATTCATTAGAGGAAAAAAGAAAATAAAAACAAATTTCTTTATAACAAGTATACAAAGCTAAGCAAAACAAATTTTCTTATTGGTTATATGGAAAAATTTTTGGGGGGCATAAGTATAGTTTGGTAAAGCTGACTTAAAGGCAGGCACTATTTAGTAACATTTTGTGTATAATTCTAAATTGCTTTCCAAAATGAATAAGGGACAGAAGGAAAGAAAAAAAAAGAATTTATTAAAGATCTACTATATCAGTCACTGTGCTAAACACTTTACAAATATTACTTCATAATAATATTATTATAACAACATCTTCATTTGCAACCCAGATGCACTCCTTTGCACTTTTCTATTATGTCCCAAAATACCCATTGTAGCACTTTTTGTGATAGCAAAGAACTAAAAACAAAGTGAGTTTCGTGGATTAAAAAATATCTGGAAAATTATAGTATATCAATGGAATGAAATAGTATTTGCAATAAGAAATCATGGCAGAGAGATAATATAGGCATAGTGGATAGAAATGACTATTTTGTCATTCTGGATGATCTCTTCTGCCCTGGAAATGACACTTCATCAGTACTTTTTACTCCTGAAGTCCCTTCCCTCTGACTGGAGGATGGAGGACTCCTCTTAGAATATCCATTTAAAAAGGGCTTTCAGGCCATTTATGTTTATTTCCTGCAGGGCTTCATTTCTTTGGATTTCTCTATTATATCCCTACACAAGGAAACTTTTCTACTTGTCCCTCCCCTTCCCCTTTTCATCATCCTATAATTTGTTATCTTCCACCATTAAAACATAAGTTCTTTGAGATCAGGGACTATTTTTTTTTTGCTTGTATTTCTATTCCAAGTACTTAGTACAGTTACTGATACATAGTAAATTCTTAACAGTTGTTTGTTGAATGACTCTGAGAGTTAGGTGCTATTATTTTTCTCATTTTATAGGTGAAAAAACTGAGGCAGACAAAAATCAAGTGATTCATCCAGGGATACCCAGCTAGTATTTTTCTGAGGCAGTATTTGTACTTAGATAATCCTGCCTCCTGACTCAGTGTTCTATCCATTGAACCATCTGGCTGCCAAATCTGGAGGTACCCATCTACAGATTTCTTAACTGTACATCAATTATACTTAGTTAAAAAAATCACGTCTTGTTGTAAATATATGAACCTTTCTCTTCTCAGTCCTTTCTCCTTTGGTGATTAAATGTCATATGTTTTCTTAGAACACTGGGTCTTGAGATTTGTGGTCTTGAATAGGGCAAGGGTGATAAGCTGAGTCACTACTGTTAAGAGACTCTGATTGACTGCTGCAAATCTTATATTCTTCACCTTTTTTGCCAAACCCACTCTTCTGGAATCTTGTCTCCTCTCTGAGGCAACTTTTTTGTGTTCCTTTGCAGATAACATATGATAAAGCAGGGAAGGAGAAGACTTGTGATTGGGAAACAAAATGCCATTTCTCTACCCTTCAAGTTTTCTGGTTTCTGTTTTTTCCTAAATATACTTTTATAAATATACTTCCTGTAAATAATTATAACTAGCACTATATTTCTGGTCTCCTTCTTCCTTTTCAGTCTTGCACTTCCAGGTTACAAGTTCTTCTTTAGACATTCTCAAGTCTGCAGAGTGGTCAGATTCATGGGCATTAAACTATTAGGCATGGTTTTCCTCTAGTATGTATGTATATTACTAGGTTAACTACAAAAGACAATACCTTAAGTTTCATCATGTATGAAGGATATAAGACCAGCTGTCTGATGTGACATCAGCCTTTAGGAAAGTCAGGGAGGCTAGGGTGGGAGGACCTGGTGCCATGGGCTGGGGGTTGACCTGAAGTTATTATTATTTTTTATTATAACTACATCCTGATTTAGTCTTTCAGTTATCCTTTTCCTGCCATTACTGAGTTTGCTGTGTTTTAAGTACATTTGTTATCTGATGTGGAGATATGAGAGCTGCTTCTAAGTCACCATTTATTTTGCCATCTTCTCAGGACTCCCCCTCTTCCACACTTGCTTTTGTTTAATGTCCATACGTGTACAATCTGCCTTTTCCATCTGACTTTACATTTATTTCTATTAAATTTCATCTTGTTTATTTTCCCAGGCATGGAATCTTTCTGAATCCTGATTCTGACATCCAATATATTAACTCTTTGCTTTGTGTCATCTGAAAAATTGATAAAAATCTTTTCTTTTATGTCTTCATCCAAGATAAAATTGTTGAACAAAACAGGATATGTTCACAAACCATAAAAAATATCCTGTTGTAGAATTTTGTTGGAGAGAAGGATCAAGCTAACAGGGTTATAAATTTCTACCCTTTAGACCTTTTGAAAATTGGGACAAAATTTGCCTGTCTCCAGTCATCTATCTGTCACCTCTCCTGTTCACCATGATTTCTCAAAGATTACTATTCCTTGATCATATCTGTAAGTTCTTCCATGAAGTTGAAATGTAATTCATCTGGGTGTGTTCTCTTACTATCTACTCATCTATCTTTGACTTGGATTCTCTCTTACCTGTGTTTGTTCTACCCTTTCCAGTTTGAAGATTATTCTCCTTGATGGAGAAGACAGAGCCAAAATAGAAGCTGAGAGGGTCTGTTTTCTTTCTGTCATCTTTCACCATTACACCATCTGCCCAGAGAAGAGGCCCTATCAATTTTCTCATTTCCCTTGCATTGAATATAACCTTTTAAAAGAATTTTGGTTTTGCTTTGTTTTAAAAACCTTCTCTCCCCGCTCCCCTTTTTGTGCAGGAGAAGATACAGGAAAAGTAAGCCTCAGTTTATTCTTGGCTTTTGCTTTGGCATAGACCACTTTTAATATATTTTTCTGTGACTATGCATTCCTTTTCCATTCCACTTCATTCTACTCAAGTCAATTCACCTGCCATTTTAAAAATGCTTATTGCTAAGCACTGTGTCCAAAGCAAGAAATATAAAGATAGCTATGACCCACTCAGTCCCTGTTCTCAAAGTATTTACAATTCAATATGGGAAAGACATATTTATAAATGACTACAATACAAGTAGTAATGTGATAAGGGCAAGAGGCTATGAAAACTTTAAGAAAGGAATTATTAATTTTAGTTGTAGACTGGGGTTATAGATGGGAAAAGAGGATATCAAAGACCATATGGCACCTAAATTGGAGCTTAGAAGAAGGGAAGGATGGATAGTAGCAGTTAATGGATGGTGGTGGGATTCTGAGGATGTCAGAGGCTGTGGAAAAAAAAAACATAGAAATGGAAGAAAGCAGGACTTGAATGATAATAGAATAGTAATAGAATAGTTTGGTTGAAATATTGAATATGTTGAATATTATCAAAAGCTGAGTTAATTATAGCTTATTTATACAAGTCCATTTTAAAAAAAAATTCTCTTCCTTTTTTATCTTCTTTGGAATCAGTTCATCATCAGGACTTCATTTTTTAGGACCTCCTTTCTCCTTGACCCATATTCTCTTTGCCAATCTCTTTCCTGGGATCATAATAATCTACTCTTCAAAATATTTGAAATATGATTTCTTAATGTTTAAAAACCATCAAAGACAGTGACATTTTGAATATGACAGATAGGATCCAAATAGATCAGGATATAATGAAAAGTGGAGTCATATAAAATAAGAAGAAATTTAATATGGATAAAGATGACATCTTACATTTAAAAAATTCAGGAACTTTATAAATACAAGTTAGGGCAGATCTTGCTAGATAGCAATTCATTTGAAAAGCCTTGGTGGTTTAGTAGACTACAAGCTCAATATGAGCCAGTAGTGTGATATGGTACCTATAAAAACTAGAGGGATCTCATTCACAGGAATAGCAGCATGACCAGGCTTAGAAAGATATTTATTTTGTTGTTCTCTGCCTTGATTGGTAAATATCTTGAATACTGTATTTAGTTCTATGTACTGCATTTTAGAAAGGTTAGTGATAAGCTGAAGAATGCCCAGGAAAGGACAGTTAGAATGGCCAAAGGCCTTACAATCTTGCCATTTCAGGACTGATTAAAGGAACTGATAATGTCTAGCATAGAGAAGAGAAGGAACATGGTAGCTGTTTTCAATTATTTAAAGAGTTGTTTTATGAAAAAAATTAGATTTGCTGTGTTTGTACCTATTGGGGTGGAAATGACAAAAAAGCAAGGGGTGGAAATTGCAAAGAAGCAAATTTAGGCAAAACCAAACAAATTTTCTACAATTAAAGATGTTCAAAAGAGGAATGGACTGCTTCAGAAAATTGTTGAAATCCTTCCTCATTCCTATGGAGCTTCTTTAAGTAAAGATTAGATGATCTCTCATCACTATTATTAGGTAAGATAGCTTTTCCAACTCTGAGACTCTGTGACATGTGTTTGATCACATCCAGGGTTTCCATCCTTTGGATAGGTATAAATAATAATAATGGTGATGATAATAACTGACATTTTTACAGCACTTTACAATTTGCAAAGTGCTTTAATATGCTACCTACATATAAATATCAAGTGAAGAATACAAGGGAAGATGTATGCTCCCCAGAGGAGCATTAGATTTCCATTATGATGGAGGACATTGAATGCAAAATCCAATTCAAGGAAGCCCTCAAAGGTGATATGCTACTAATTGCACCAAACTTTACGCTACAGCAGAGCCTCCTGGAAAAAATGGATAAATACACAGAGGAATCTGGCATGTTTATTCTTTTTTTTGGTATACATATTTCCACACTTATTATTGTTGTGCAAGAAAAATCCTATCTACAAGAAAAAAATATCAGAAAAAGGAAACACACTGCAAGCAAACATCAATAGAGAGCATGAAAATGTTATGTTGTGGTCTACATTTCACATCCCTCTCTCTGGGTGTATATGGCTTTCTTCAGTGAACAATTGGAAGTGGTTTGAAACATTTCATTGTTGAAGAGAGCCATGTCCATCAGAATTGAGCGTCATATAGTATTGTTGTCATGTATAATGATCTCCTGGTTCTGCTCATTTCACTCAGCATCAGTCCTTGCAAGTCTCTCCAGCTGGCATGTTTATTCTTAAAAGAAAGATAAAATGGACTAGATGAGAAAGATCAAAGCTCTATAGAGTGTCCAGAGATTTTCTAGCAGTTTGTATATGTGGGAGAGGTATGTAATAAGCTAAACCCAGAGTTGAAAAAGATGAAAATAGGCTGTACCGCTTTTGGAAAATTGTGATAGACTTTGACACCAATTTTGTCATACAGACAAAGGAAGGGTGACAGATAGATATCTAACTACATCATAAAGTGTTTTTATGATGTAGGGAGAAAGGCAAGAGGGCCTCTAGCATGTTGAGCAGACTTTCTGTGATGAATTTCTGGAAGGATTAGGTACATCCACTGTATAGTATAATAAATGATATTTATTAATTTAAGAAATTTTTATTATGTCCATTAATAATGTTTAGGAAGGCAATGAGGTAAATAGCATAATACATTTTTGAGAAATTTCTTTTTTTTCCCTAAGGTAATTGGGATTAAGTGACTTGCCCAGGTTCATACAGCTAGGAAGTATTAAGTGTCTGAGATCAGATTTGAACTCAGGTCCTCCTGACTCCGGGGTTGTTGCTCTCTCCACCGTATCACCTAGCTTCCCCTTTGGAAAAATTTCTATTAAGAAAGTTAAAATCAAATGTTCTGGTATATAAAACAATTATTCTTTTTGTTTGTTTGTTTTTTGCTGAGGCAATTGGGGTTAAGTGACTTGCCCAGAGTCACACAGCTAGGAAGTGTTAAATGTCTGAGACCAGATTTGAACTCAGGAGCTTCTGACTTCAGGAGTTGTACTCTATCCACTGCACCACCTAGCTGCCCCAACAATTATTATTTAATTTTTTTTGAAAAGCTTGTCCTTTCTTTAGATAGTTGAGTTTTTACTGCATTTGAAGTTATTATTATTATTTTTTGTTTTGCAAAAGTACATTCCTTTTAAAATACACTTTTTAGCAACTATTGGCAAAAGTTATTTTAGCCAAATATTTTCTATAATACCATTTTTTCTTTTTTATATTTTCTACAGCTTCTGGCCACTTAAAAAAGTAAGGCTGTATATTCACTTCCAGGAAATCTGTTTATGCCCTGGATTTGTCAGTAGGTTAGATCATCTAAGAAGCAATACTAAAAGCTGATTATATTTATAAGGTTGTTGTGAAAATGTGACCTTAAAGTTGAAATTACTTTGAGATGATCTGGAAAGATGGGACTCTGTTAAAATTTAGAATTTATCTTCCTCTACCCAGAGAGCTAAAATAAAAGATCTTCAAATAGGGTTCCTTATATTTACTTTAAGGGAATTGCATTGAGGGCTCAAAGGCAAGGAATTAGACAAAATATTGATTCAGATTCATATATAAGATACTGAAGATTCTTATCCCCATGAAGTTTCTATTTGACAGGTCATTAAACTTGATATAACTTACTTCTAAAGATCCATCTGGATTGAAAACTTTCAGACAAAAGTTAAAAATGTATCTTTCTAAGATGCCAACAGAAATACCAGGAACTTGTATAGGTTGAACAATTAGGTTTTCTCCTACTTGATAGTTTTTCATTGTCATTTTATCCCTGAGGGGCCTGTGAGGGGCTTGTTGTACAGAAGGCAATCTTTTCAAGAGATCAAATTGTGATTGTTTATGACAAGAAGCAGGGGGAGGGAATGGAGACATAGGAGAGCTTTCCTGTTTCCTCCAAATGGCCTGTCTCAGCCGTGTCCATTTAACATAGTTTGCTATCATGATTACATTGAATAGGGAACTTGACTCACTTTGAAAAAGATGGGTAGAAAGTTACTTTTTTCCCAGTTCCATGAACAAGGAGAACTAATACTACATTTTCCCTTTGGCCTCTTATTTAATTGAGCTCTTTTGCTTGCTGACTTTTTTGTGTATATGTCTGTTGATGAGGTTCCTCCTCATTTTTTTCTATAATACCATTTAAAAAATGGATTGGCTGTACATAGAGATACAGGAAATGGGAAAAGTGGTTTGAGAAACTAGTAGAGCCTGAGATTTTAGTATTACTCCATCAATGCCCCAGGGATTCAAAAGGCAGGGGGCATTATGAAACAGTAAATCTGAAGGATATTTTTGAGGAACTTCTGAAATCCAAGGGAAAGCAGTTAACAATTGATTTGCAATTTGATTTCCTGCATGTGGGTCACTTTTGATTTATTTCTTGCTCTACATCATCTGGTACCTTTCTGTAGGTCTCTGGGGAGCAGAGCTAACTGATCATCAGTTCCTAGATTCAGAACCAGAAGGAGATCATTTCATGGAAGATTGGTATGTAGAAGGTATACTTGATTTGGAATCAGATTTGACTATCAGTTCTGCTCCTTGCTTCTTGAGCTCAGGTACTAACTCATTTCTATAGTTCTATCCCAGGAATCAACTATAGTTCCTGACATATAGGAGATGCTTAATAAATGCTTTTTGAATGTAAAAGTCACTTAACATACTTGTGGTTCAATTTCCCCATCTGAAAAATGAGGAAATTAGAGGCAGTTAGGTGGCTGGATAGATAATGTGCTAAACTTGGAGTTAGGAAGAAGTGAGTTCAAATTCAGCCTTAGATAGATATTGAGTAGCTGTGTTGATCATGGGCAGATCACTTAAACTCTGCCTTAATCCACTGGAGAAGAAAATGGCAAAGAACTCCAGAATCTTTGCTAATAAAAATGGATGGATATTATGATCCATAGGATCACAAACATTAGGGTATGACAATGATTGAACAACAACAAAGTGAGGGGTGGATTGTTCTTTAAAGGTATAATCTATGATCCTATGAACCCATTTATTTTACAGATGAAGAAACTGAGGCTTAGATTAAGTGATCCAAAGACTATTTTCAGAATGGGGTTTCAATTTGCATTGCCTTGTCTTCTGTCTTCAGCTCTAAGGTTAGCCATATATGAATTTCACTTAAGAATACTTTGAGAAAAATCCTGTTTCATACCTATTGTGCTCATCACTTTACCAGTTAATTTTGGGAGGGCTGTAGAGAAATGCAAAAAGAGTAGATAAAATTTTGGAACTGGGACTAAATAGAAAGCACTGGTGACTTCTTTATAGGTGGTATAATTTATCTCTCTTTCTGAAAATACTGATGTGTTCTCAATATTCATATTCCTACAATATCTCGAGGCAGTTCTTTTAAAGGCATATTTGAAAACTGGTGAACAAAAGAAGGAAAATGCAGAGTTTAAGCTGCCACTCTCTTCTTTAGTAATCCTTTTGTCTCTAGGTATTGCAGTTCATATGGTATGTATAATCACTCATTGTTCTGTGACCCCAGCAATTGCTAGGCAAGACATAATGAAATGAGTGAGTGCCAGACTTAACTCTTTTTTTTCTTGCCTTTGAAGATTTAATTTAGATTTTTAATCTTTTTTTTTTTTAAAGAAAAAGCACACCACCATTTAGTGTCTCTCTCTCTATACATATATATATATTATTCTTAGGCTTATATATAATACATAATTATATTTTTGGAATAACATTGTTCTAAAAATTCTTCCAATAATTTTAACATCTTCTCCTCCAATCTGGGAGGAGAAGAACCTCAGGGTTTTTGGCCAAAACAAAAACATTCACACTGAGTCAGTCATGGTCCAAAAATGCTCATTTGGATTTTGGCCTAGGACCTATTGTTGGCCAGAGTGATTTATGTTTAAGGTATGATATGTTTCTATTTTTAGGAGATGATTAGTGGGTCCATAAAGGATGAACATCCTACCTTGTTTGTTTTCTTCCAGGTATGCTCATTTACTGATAGCTTGGTAAAACAGTATTTCATAGAATATACTGACACCTGGGTCCTTTAAAGTAAAGCTTGGATCCATCCAAGGGAAAACATAATTTGTGACAAAGTCCTCTTGGAAGGAATATCTTAGCTGGGTCCTGCCTACATTCAGATATGTTGCCTCTCAGAGTAATTTTGATCAAAAAAAAAGTTCCAGTGAAAACAAGTAGTTCCTTTGACACGCAAACACCCCATCTAGGAACAATTGCAGAATTGACTTGATCATGGATTATGGTTCCAGAATTGGATGGAATTTAGGAAGGAAAGGCTATATGTCCAATACATATGATGGGAAACTAGAGGAAGTGATTGGAAAGGAGGAAGTAAAAGTGAAATATGGCTGCTAGGGTCATCCTGAAGCAAAAAGCTCAGAGAAATAATCATCAATCAGGAGAGTAGAATGCTAAGGTAACAGTTTTTCTAAGGCATGGTTTCTGATGTATATAATATATATTATAAAATGCAATTATGAAAGAAAAGTGTTGATGAAAATCTTTCCTTTATTAGTTGTGCTTTAAAATTATTTCATAGCTGGAATTTCTAGAAAATTTCCTTAAGGTATAAATCTAAATAGATAACCCAAGTAATATCTCACTATATATGGAAAATAATTTTGATGTACTTTTCAAATTGCACAATGTAGGCATAGGCTTGAAAATTGGGATCCTCTTGATAGTTATAGACACATATCAGATGATTAATTGAAAAGACAATAAATCAGTTCCAAGTCAGCTTGCCAGCTCGCTTAGTTTCCAAATAATTCTTCTATGCTTTCTTGTTCTCTCACCTGCACCTCCCATTTTAATGTAGCTAGATAGTACAATAAATGGAGTTCTGGGTTTAGATTCAAGAAGAGCTGAATTCACATCTGATCACAGACACTAACTGTACAATTCCTGGCAAGTCATTCACCTTTATCTACTTGTTTCTTCAATTGTAGAATGAGGACAATTATAGCACCTATCTCCCAGGATTGTTGTGAAGATCAAGTGAGAAACTGTTTATAAAATGATTAGCACAGTGCCTAGCACACAGTAGCCACTTAATAATTCCCTTCCACTCTTTCATTGTTTGAAAGATAGTGACTTTTGATGACTTGCATATTGTCTCCCCACTAATTTGTGTGCTCTTTGAGAGCAGGGACTTGTTTGGATTTCTTTGTATTTCCAGTACTTAGAATAGTGTCTAGCACTTAACCTCTGTCTGCCTCACTATTGTCATCTACAAAATGAGGAAAACAATGGCACCTATTTCTTGGGATTGTGGGGATCAGATAAGATAATATTTATTTATAAAGCACTTAGCATAGTGCCTGACACTTAGTAGACACTATATAAATTCTAGTTCCTCCTTCTCCTTTTCTTCCTCCTATACTATACCATCACCACCATTGTCAACAGCACCAGCACCACTACCACCACTACTACCACCATTACTACTGCTGCTGCTACTACTACTATTTCTACTATATTGAATGACTTCCTGAAAAAAAGTTTCAGTTGAAATAGGTGACCTGATTCTATGGTATATATTTGTAAACCAAAAAAGATTTTATTTATAGGGAACAGAACAAAATAAGTTTTTTTTGTCTTGATGCTCATGGATAACCCTTTAAAAGAAGTATATAAATATACATGTGTTTCAAATAGTGGTGAGGTCAGAATAAAGCCCTTAATCATTGGTTCACAAGAAGTTCTAGGACTTTAGATTGGGAGTCATTTTAGCTATAAAATCTAGGAAACTACTTTAAGCCAGATAAAAGACATTTCTTGAGGTTCTTGGGAAGATTAATGAACAACAACTCAACATTTTTGATATCAGAGGAACAATTATCATTCATGTAATCATAATCAACTCTGTGATAATCTACTTTATTAGATGAATTCATGATAGTGCAAGGCCAGATTCTCTTTGAATGCTCTCAGACTGACAATTCTGAGGTCTACTAGGTTACTCTTGAAAGTCCATGCTATTAAAAAAAATGCAACACATACAAATGAGGAAAGCAAAAATATGTGGAGGTAAAAACACAAACAAAAACATATGTGCATGACATTTAAAAAAATAATATAATTACTTTTGTATAGACAATTCAAATGCTATAAATTGCACAGAAAGTACAAATCTGTTTAAGAGAATTTCTTCAGTGGAGAGGCCCCCTAAACTGATGATATAAATAATATTATGGGGGTTATTATCCATTGCTTTTGCATATCAGCATTAACATTCTATGACCTGAAGGGAGAAATAATAATGATAATGATAATAATAATAATAACATTTATGTAGTATCTACTGTATTCCACACTCACTGCCACGTGCTTCACAAATGCTATCTCATTTGATCCTTACAACAATTCTGGGAAACTGGTGCTATTATTATCCCCATTAGAAAATAATATGCAATACACAGGAAACTGAAATAAACACAGCTTAAGTGACTTGCATAGGATCACAAGGCTAATAAGTTTCTGAAGGTAGATTCTGCCTTAGACTGCCCTGACTCCAGGTCCAATACTCCATCAATTATGCCATTTAGCTGTCAATATCAACTTATGGTCCTGATCTATATCTGGCCACTGGACCCAAATGACTCTGGAGGGAAAAGTGAGGCAGGTGACCTTGCACAGTCCTCCCTCACTTAAATCCAATTCATTTGCACGTCATGACATCACCACCCTAATGTCATGGTTCTCTTCCAGAATGAAGGACGAACAAGATGACTACTATTAATACTAATACCTGATAAGTTTTAGATAAAGCTATTGTGAAATGAAATAAAAGAATCCTTCTAAGAAAAACACTGTGGGTTGGAAAGAAAATGAAATGAAATTTCTGCATGCTGAATAGGGAAGATTCAGGTCCAGCAAAGCACATTTTTCTGAGTTTTTCATCAGGAAAATGCCTCATAATTAACCATCCAAGGATAGGAAGTTTCACAATTAGGTTGCAAAAAGAATATTCTTGTTCTCTTTCTTTGACTATCCTTATAAATTTCATCCTATCTTCTTAGCCAAAACAGGCATATAGGATAAAGGATAAAGATGATAAAAGGGTGTCAATTTGGAGACAATTAATATTTCTATAAAGACCAGTGACTTGTGCAGAACTTTTTTCCCCTCAAAACAGTGAGTGTCAGGGGTAGTAGATTCTGGTTACCATTAACCTTCCTGGATTTGAACCTCTAATACCCATATGAATAGTACTGAATCCTATTAAGTATCCTACTTGTCTGTCATCCAGGAAATCATACAACTTATTTCTCGGTGCTTTGATGTTAATATGTGGAAGGTATGGATATGTAAAGGGGTATATGTAAAGGGATTGGGTATTTCATTCTTCCTTCTTTACTAATATGTCCTATTTAAAGATGCAAAATGTATTTTCTGCTTTTCACTGACAATTAAGTGTTAGCAGTTGCTTTTGACTATTTATTTAATGAGGTTGAGAGTGCTGATCAGTAAGTAAAAGGATGACTTGTATCCCACTCTTGAACACAATCAACGATTCTGAATAGGAAGAATTATTGATAGGAAAGCCACTCATCTTTCTCTTTCTCTGTCAGTGTCAGTAATGAAAACACACAAAGCTTGCCCTTTTGTAATGTAAACAGAAAATTATGCCTCCAACACAAACCCAAGCCATTAAAAAGGCAGCTTTTATTCCCCATCATAATGTTCAGGAACATAAGGCACCAGCACTGATGTGTCTCCACAGCTGTTGCCAGGGGAAAGGAAGAATGTAGCCTGCCACATCTGGGGTGACATCTTTGAAGAGGCACTTAATCTGCAGTGCTGAACTATGCTAAGCCTCTTTGCCGTTCTTTACCCTGTTCTCAAGCTAATGCTACTCCTGGAGAGCGATACTGATTTCAAGTCAATGGGTGAGATGAAAGACCAATTAAGGACAGTGATACTTAGATGCATTGTGGAAAATATAAAAGCAGCTCAAAAGCATAATTCCTTGATCAATCCAGCAGAAGATTTGCTTTGCCACCCTTTAAAGTTGTAGGATCTTTGCTTTTTAAAATAAAGTAACAGGAATCTGTAATCACCGTGAGTGCTTGGTTCTGTATACATTAGGGAATAGGAAAGACATTAAAAATGGTGCAAAAGAAAAGACATCAGTTGGGCTTAAATTGGTGCTGTTATTGGACCAGAACAGGTCCTTTTTAGGAGCTTTGCCTCCAAAATGGACATAATTAACTTAATCAGAAAAAAGAATAAAAAAAGATAGGTTGAAAATTGTCTATTAACTAGTTGTTGATAAATAGTAATCTCACAAAGTCAACTGGATAGGTATTTGGACCAAAATTACCTGAAAGACTTGAAAATATTCCAATTGTTCCATCTCCCTACTTTAGAGTGCCCAGCATATCAGTAGCTGACAAGTATACTTAGTAATTTGCAAAAGTCAGAGCCACAGGTCTGTACTTATTCTAACTTCTTAAATGTTTCTAACCAAAGTGACAGTTACTGGTCAGTCCACAGCATTGTACCAATGTTATAAGCCCTCGGTTGTACAAAATGCCATCATAATAGCATAATAATGACAACTATTATTTCTCTAGAGCTTTAAGTTTTGCAAAGTGCTTGACAATATTTTATTTTATCTTCACAACAATTCTGGGAATTAGATGCTATTATTACTCCTATGTTATAGATGAGAAAATAGGTAGAAAAAGGTTAATAAATTTGACAAGAGATACATCTGGACAACTCTGTGTTTAGGTTAAAAACAAAAACAAAAACAAAATTATGTGTTTAGGTCTGCTCTTCTTGACTCTAGCTCCAGTGCTTTATTTGCTGAATCACATGGTTAACTGTGTCAAGCCAAGAGCCTGAAGTCAACTTACTGTTTTTTTTTTTGTTGGTTTTTTTTTTTTTGGTGGGGGGTACCTGAAAACATGGTTGGTAGTATACAAACGAATAGGCATTCAGGCAAAGAAGGAAACAATCCTTACATACATTTTAATTTTCCCTGGCAAACATCTTCAAGAATGATAAATATTTTGTTCTGAATAGAAAAAGGACTTGGCCAAAAATAGATTTCAGGTACTTTTCCTACAGTCAAGAGATATACCTTCTGGCAAAGATCCCATTAATGTCAACATTATGTTACTAGCTTTGATTGGAAATAAGGCTGTAGGAGCTAAAGGAAGTATATTAGGGTATTGTGAAGCTGTTTCTCCCCTTCCTGAATGCATTTTTTTCTCAAAACAGGCATTAGAACTGTTTGTGAGACACAAAGTTTTTGAAGCACGTGGTGTCTGCATGATTTTGTGGCATATACTTGCCATGTAAGTTAAAAAAAAAAGGAACAGAAGTCATTATAAGTGTGAGAAAAATGTGGCCATTAACAGAAACATTCAAGTGGCTAGAGTTCTATATTTCTGGTAGATCATCAGCAGGTTTCTGAGAATGGCTCTCATCCAAAAATGATACTTCTCATTATAATTTTGTTATAATTCAATTAACATTTCAGTGTGAGACATATTTATCAAGACATTTCTGTAGAGAATACTTTAAGTGCCAAGATCTACCTTTCTTAGATGTCTGAGAAAATAGAGGAGGTTACTGAATATGTGTCAAGGAAGCACTTTATTTCTTTCAACCTTTTAAAAAATTGATTGATATTTTTATGACTGTCTTTTGTTTTTATATTGCCTAAATTCCTCCCAGTCTTTCCCTCTTTCTCTGTCTCTGTATCTCTGTCTTTCTCTATCTCTCCCTTCTAGAGAATTGTCCCATGTAAAAATAATATTTTTTTTAAAAAAAGAGGAAAATATAAAAAATTAGCAAAATCAATTAATATATTGAAAAAGTCTGGAAAATATGTATATACATATATTCATGTATATATTCTATACCAGTAGACCAGTAGACCTCCCTTTCCTGCAAAGGAATTGGATGAATTGTGGCTCTTCTTTGGAATCATGCTTATTAACATCACCATCTCTACCAATAATAGTAACTAACATTTATATAGTATTCACTATGTGTCAGACACTGTGCTAAGCTCTTCATACTAATTATCTCATGTAATCTTCACAACAACCAGGAGGTAGGTATTAATTATGATCTTCATATTTTATACATGAGGAAATTGAGGCAAATAGAGGTTAAATGACCTGGCCATTATTACTTACCTAGTAAGTGTCTGAAACAGGTTTTGAATACAAGTCTTCCAGATCCAGATTTGTCACATCCACTGTACCACCAAGTTCTTGCTACAACATTCACTTTTGATTCTTTTGTGGTTGTTTTTAATTCCATTTACATTGTTGTAATCATTGGGCAAACTGTTTTTTTGAAACTTCTTCACTCTGCATCAGATCATGCCAATCTTTATATGTTTCATTGTATTCATCATATTCATTGTTTCTTTCAGTATACTATTTTATTATATTCATATCATAATTTGCTTAGCTATTCTTCAATTGATGAGGATCTACTTTATTTTCAATTTTTTATTAGACAAAAAGTGCTGCCATAAATATTTTTGACATATATAGGAACATTCTTTTTATCAATAATTTTCTTGGGTATAAGCCTGTTCATAGAATTTTTGTGTAAATGAGTCACTTTATTTGAATATTTCAAAATTCCTATTGAAAATAATCATATTGATTCATAACTCCATCAACAATGAACTCATATGCTTGTCTTCCTACAACCCCTTCAACACTGACCATTCTAATCTTTTATTATCTTTGCCAATTTTCTGGTGCTGAGAGGAAACATCAAGGTTGTTTTGATATGCATTTCTTTTATTATAAATTATTTGGGACATTCTTTCATATGGTTATTAATAGTTTGCATACACATATAATTTCTTCTTATATATGTGTTTCTATGCCTTAAGTATTAAACCTTTATCTGAAAAATTTGATAGAAAGATTTTCTCCCTCCCCCATCATTTCCCCTCTCTCTTATTATCCTACCTGGATTAATTTTATTTTTCCTGAAGTTTTTAGTTTCTTGTAAGCAAAATTGTCCATTTCATCTGTAACTGCCTCTATCCCTTGTTTGATTAAGAATATATTTCCTGCTCATAGCTGTGAAGGATATATGATCTTCTCTTCTAATTTTTTTGATAAGATTTTCAAAAATATTAAGGTCATGTATCCATTTTGAATTTGTTGTGGATTATGGTATAACGTGTTTATCTAAGTCTAATTTCTGCCAGACTGCATTCTAGTTTTCCCAGGAGTTTTTACTTAAGTAGGTAGGGAATTCTTTCCTAAGTAATTTGTGTTTCAGTTTAAGAACATTAGATTTTTGAGTTCCATTATTTCCAATTGTCTGGTCTATTCTAATGCTCTGCTGCTCTATTTTTTAGACTCATACCAAAGGGCTTTGAAATGTAATAGTTTTAACTCTGGAAGAGCTATTCCCTTTTTGTTCCTACTGGTTTTCATTATTTCCCTTTATATTCTAGATAATTTGTTTCTATAAAGGAATCTTCTTGTTAATTTATCAAATTCTGTAAATTATCCCTTTGATAGTTTAATTGATATAGCAAAAGTGTAAATTAACTTTAGTAGTATTGTCATTTTTATTCTAAATGGCATGGCATAACCATGAACACTGAATGTTCCTGTAACTATTTCACTTCTTTTCTTTCAACTTTCTTGATGCTGCTGTCTTAATTAGTATTTTTGCTTATACCTTATGATTTTCTGAGTAAAATATCATGTCAGCAAATAGGAATATTTTCATTTCTTCTTCACCTGTCTTGTATCTTTAATTTCTTATTTTTCCCTTATTGATATTGCTAACAGTTCTAGGATCAAGCAATAGGGGGATAATGGATATCCTTGATTCATTTCTATATTCATTAAGAAACCTTCTAGTGCCTACAAGGTTTTTTGTTTTAGATGGAGACTCTTTATGACATAAAAAGGGTTCTAATATCTCTGTGATTCACAGGCTTGACCAACAGGTGTTGTTGTTATTGGGTTATTTGTCCTTTGTTTTTGAAGACTATTGATATCACAGAATGAGGTCTTGACTTGCATGTAAATTGGATTTAAGTGAGGCAGAATTACAGAAAGTTGTGAGCCTTACTCTTTCTTCCAGAGTCACTGAAATATAATGGCAAAACAAAAAAATCAAGATGACAGATGATGGTGTAGGATGCAAGTAAATGATGTTGACATTTTTAAACTGCTTCATAACAAATGATTCAGCTACCTTCATGGCCATTTTTTTTAGTCAGCCTTGCTGAAGACATCCTGAGGAAGAGGCAGAAAATAGCAGGTACCAGGCAAGTCAAATACTACCACCATGACTACCACCATCACTACCACTATCATCACCATTAGCACTAGTACTAACACCACCAACCAGCACCAGCACTACCTTTATTTACTACCATATCCCCTTAGACCTAGATGAATATATCTTGAGATCCTGAACCTTTTGGGAATAACAATATTTCCAGCTTGCTTTCTTCAACCATCATCTTAGGAAGCAAAAAAAAAGTTCTTGTAACAAAAGAACTTGGCACTATGAAAATGATCCAACATCAGAAAATTATATGATTTTGTTGATAGAAATTACATTAAAGAACGTACATTACCATCTGCTGTGCTATATATACCAAGGAACCATTCCCCTGATTTGCAACTGAAACCTTTTGTTTATGTTGCCTCCTTTATTGGAATGTGAGTGCAGCAACTGCAACTTTTCTATTTGTATTCTTAGCACTTAGTTTTGCATAAGTACATACTTAGTAATTGCTTTTCATTCATTCATTCATTCATTCTATTAATGGAAGGTTAATTATTATTTCATAGTAGGAATACAAACATGAATATGTATAAAATGAATCTAGCAGAATGTTTTTTCTTAATTTTTGAGAACAATTTTGGGTAATATTGGTATTAATTATTCTTTAAAAGTATGATATAGTTCTCATGTAACTTTATCAGGACTCTAATTTTTTTTCTTTGATAATTCCTTTATTTGCTAGTTTTTTTTCCTTTCTTGAGATTGGATTACTTAAAATCTCTAATTTTCTCTTAGCTGGAATATTTTATATTTTTAAAGTGATTCTCTCTCTCTCTCTCTCTCTCTCTCTCTCTCTCTCTCTCTCTCTCTCTCTCTCTCTCTCT
>JAJPUD010001192.1:420056-478601 GCA_023553655.1 Myrmecobius fasciatus | reverse complement strand
ATAATTGAGAGAAAGAGGGGAGGGAGATGAGCATGGTGTAAATCCTACTCTCATCAGGTTGGTCTCTAAAAATGTATATCAGACATTTGATTTCACATAGAAACTTGTCTGTTGCTAGAGGGAAGTGGGAGGGAAAGGAGGAAAAGTAAGGGACAAACTAATAGAAGGGAAAATAGAAGAATCAGGGGAAAGGAGTAAAAACAGAGGGAGGAGATCTAAAGGGTGGAGTATTGTTTGGAGGAAGGGGTCATCAAAAGCAAAGTACTGAGGAGGGGGGAAGGGAGAAAGGGGAAAGGAAAGGGGAAAACATAACTTGGGTAAATAAGATGGCAGGACATAAAGAATTAGTTATTCTATCTGTGAATGTGAATGGGATGAACTCTCCCATAAAGCGGAAGCGGATATCAGACTGGATTAAAAACCAGAATCCCACAATATGTTGTCTACAAGAAACACATCTAAAACATAGTGACACATATAGGATGAAGGTAAATGGCTGGAGCAGAAAATATTATGCTTCAGGTGAACAAAAAAAAGCAGGGGTAGCAATCCTTATCTCAGATCAAGTAAAAGCCAAGATAGATCTAATCAAAAGAGATAAGGAAGGAAACTATATTTTACTAAAGGGTACCATAGATAATGTAGCAATATCTATACTAAATATATATGCACCAAGTGCAATAGCACACAAATTCCTAGGGGAGAAATTAAGAGAGATGCAAGAAGAAATAGATAGCCAAACGATACTAGTGGGGGATCTCAACCTTGCTCTCTCAGAATTAGATAAATCAAACCACAAAAATGAACAAGAAAGAAACTAGGGAGATAAACCAATTGTTAGAAAAGTTAGGTATGATAGATCTATGGAGAAAGTTGAATGGAGACAGTAGGGAGTTTACTTTTTCCTCAGCAGTCCATGGAACCTATACAAAAATTGACCATTTGTTAGGGCATAAAAACCTCAAAATCAAATGCAGAAAGGCAGAAATAGTAAATGCATCCTTTTCAGATCATGATGCAATAAAAATCACATGCAATATAAGGCCAGGAGAAAACAAACCAAAAGTTAATTGGAAATTAAATAATCTAATCCTGAAGAATGAATGGGTGAAAGAGCAAATCGTAGACACAATCAATAATTTCATCCAGGAGAATGACAATAAGGAGACAACATACCAAAATTTGTGGGATATGGCCAAAGCGGTTATAAGGGGCAATTTTATATCTCTAGATGCTTACTTGCATAAAATAGAGAAAGAATACATCAACGAATTGGGCTTATTATTAAAAAAAAAACTAGAAAAAGAACAAATTAAAAACCCTCAATTAAATACCAAATTGGAAATTCTAAAAATAAAAGGAGAAATTAACAAAATTGAAAATAAGAAAACTATTGAGTTAATAAATAAAATTAAGAGTTGGTTCTATGAAAAAACTAACAAAATAGATAAGCCTTTAGTTAATTTGATAAGAAAAAGGAAAGAGGAAAATCAAATTATTAGTCTCAAGAATGATAAGGGAGAACTTTCCTCCAATGAAGAGGAAATTAGAGCAATAATTAGAAGTTACTTTGCCCAACTTTATGCCAGTAAGTTTGATAATTTAAATGAAATGGAGGAATATCTACAAAAATAGAGATTGCCCAGGTTAACAGAAGAGGATATAAATTATTTAAATAGCCCCACATCAGAAAAAGAAATAGAACAAGCTATTAACCAACTCCCTAAGAAAAAATCTCCAGGACCAGATGGATTTACATGTGAATTCTACCTTTTCACTTCTTTGGATAATGGTAATCACATCACCACTATTTGTCTATTGAAAGAGTCTGTTAGTGAACAGGTCTATTTCATTTGTCATCTTTGATGACTTCTCAGACTGTACCTTTCTTCCGTGGTCATTATTCCCTTATATGTTTTCACTCTTCCATTAGAAATTTTGTATGGGAAGAAATTTTTTTCCCTTTTGAATTACTCTTCTCACTGGTTAGCATGGTGATTTTCAGTCTTTTTTCATAAGTGCTTAATATAGAATTTTCATTCATAGATATCTATATTGATATATAATCTGTTTATAGCTTCAGAAACTATGTTTATTAATATTTTTACACATGCATTACATTTTGAGAAAGAATATGTTTTAGCGACCAATACCTAACACCACATACCAAGATAAGATCTAAATGGGTTCATGATCTAGATATAAAGAGTGACTTTGTAAGCAAGTTAGAGGAACGTAATATAGTTTACCTCTCAGACCTGTGGAGATGGAATAAATTTATGTCCAAAGAAGATCTGGAAATACTAATTGAACACCAGATGAATAATTTTGATTATATTAAATTAAAAAGTTTCTGTACAAATAAAACTAATGCAGACAAGATTAGGAGGGAAGCATCTAATTGGGAAATCATCTTTGCATTTAATGGTTCTGATAAAGGTCTCATTTCTAAAATATATAGAGAATTGTCTCATATATATAAGAATTCAAGCCACTCTTCAATAGATAAGTGGTCAAGGGATATGAACAGACAATTTTCAGATGATGAAATTAAAACCATCTCTAGTCATATGAAAAGTTGCTCCAAATCACTAGTGATCAGAAAAATGCATATTAAGACAACTCTGAGGTACCACTACACACCTGTCAGATTGGCTAAAATGACAGGAAAAGATAATGATGAATGTTGGAGGGGATGTGGGAAAACTGGGACACTAATACATTGTTGTTGGAACTGTGAACGGATCCAACCATTCTGGAGAGCAATTTGGAGCTATGCTCAAAAAGTTATCAAACTGTGCATACCCTTTGACCCAGCAGTGTTTCTACTGGGCCTATATCCCCCCAAAATTACAAAGGCAGGAAAGGGCCCCACATGTGCAAGAATGTTTGTGGCAGCCCTTTTTGTAGTGGCTAGAAACTGGAAACTGAATGGATGCCCATCAATTGGAGAGTGGCTGAATAAATTATGGTGTATGAATGTTATGGAATATTATTGCTCTGTAAGAAACGACTAGCAGGACGATTTCAGAGAGGCCTGGAGAGACTTGCATGAACTGATGCTGAGTGAAAGGAGCAGAACCAGGAGATCATCATACACAGCAACAACAGTATTACATGATGATCAATTCTGATGGACATGGCTCTCTGCAACAAAGAATTGTCTCAAACCAGTTCCAATTGTTCACTGAAGAAAATCATATACACCCAGAGAGAGGGATATGAAATATGGAAAACAACGTAACATTTTCATGCTCTCTATTGATATTTGCTTGCATTGTGTTGCCTTTCTCTGATTTTCTTTTTTTTTTTTCTTGTAGATAGGATTTTTCTTGCATAACTTGTCAAGTATTTTAACATTATTAACATGTAGTGGACTTCCTGCCATCTAGGGGAGGGGAGGGGACTGGGGGTAAAATTTGTAATGGAAAGCTTTGTAAAGATCAATGCTGGGGAACTACCCATACATATGTTATACAAATAAAAAGCTTTAATTAAAAAAAATAAATAAATATAAAGAATATGTTTTAGCATGATAGATCTTTAAACCTGATAGATAATCTTGAATGATATTTCTGTATAGCTAGTGCTTACTCAAAAGTATCAACAAAGTGGCAAATTTATAATAACTTTTGAAATAAGCAGCAAACAATGAAGAATTGTGAGAGCTTTTTTTTTAACCTAAGCTTGCTTAGTTACCTAAAACCTAAAGGAAATCATTTGCTAAGAGAAATAAAAGTGATTATTATAATTGAATGTTATTTGAACTGCAACTTTTGAGGTCTCAGGGAATCTGTTGTGAGGGTTAATTACTCTTCAAGGGGTGGAGGAATTATATCTTCAGCAACCTGCAGGACTGTGAAATGTTTCCAAGTGTAATTTTCTTGAAGTTAAAGTTGGGGTTATTAAGGTTCACTTAGCAGATAAAGTTTGCCACAATTTTCTTGGTCTCTTTGATAAGATGACAAGATTTCTAATTTATAAAACCAGGACAGCGTATTGGGGAGCTGTGAACCATGCTCTGGGGAGATGCAGAGGTACTTTTGACTCTTCCCTTTCATATGAATCCATATTTACAAAGACATTTGGAAGCACTGGTGATGAACTGCACAATGTCACTCGCTGCAAATCTTTTTCATTTGTGTGAGTATGTATGTGTTTGTAAATAGTCCATGATATCTTTATTATTCCATGAAATTCAGGGGAACTTGTTATTAAAGGTATTGTAATTAATTGTATTTAGCTTTATAAAAATAAAATTTCATTTATATTGCTTAAGGTTAAATAACCATTTGTATTACAAGTTCCTTGACCAAAGTGCTGTTATTAAAACAAAAGAACAAGTTATCTAAATAAGACTTAGTTCTCATTAAGTGAAAGAAATAGAAAGCAGTACCAGAGAGCAATAATTTATAGAAATATTGTTAATAAAGAAAAACTTTCAAGATTCTAAGACAAAAACTGTGATCTGCTGTGGAAGGACTTTAAAAAAAAAGAAAAGCAAATTTTCAAGGAGATATAGATTAAAATAAAGTCTTTAGATAGATAGATAGATAGATAAATTTGTGACACCTTCCTCTCTGAGTAGTCAAATGATCTGAATGGTCTCCTATATTCACTATTTCATCTTAGGAAAATTCACTGTTTACTCCTTAGGCACTATTCAAATATTCAACTCTAAACTACCACAAACAACAACAAAAATGGGAATTTTTAGGTTTTCTTTATTTCTTGCCTACTTGTCATTGTCTTAAAACTGGGTCCATAATACTTTAGGCTTTGGAGATATTCAATAGAAATTATTCTCTTTGTGGGCATTTCCTGATTCCTTTATTTTTAAGTATCCCCTTAAATTTACATTATATTCAACATCATCAGAAAATAATCATTTATAAAAAAAGACTAATAAAAAGAGGTTTAAGCCAATTTATCTAATCTGACAGAATATGAAATAGCTCCTACCCCCAGATGCAATGAAAGAAGGGATTACATTGTCTCACCTCTTTATTCTAGAATTAAATATGTCATAACAATTATGGACATTCAGGTTGGTTCTATATTTTCCATTTACATTATTATAGTCATTGTGCATAGTTTTCCTTAGTTCTGCACATTTCTCTGAATTCATTATTTTCACTTTTTATGGTACAGTAAGTTTCCATTGCCAAGTCATTTACAAAGTTTAACTGTTTATCTATTGTTTGATGACAACTTGATTTCCAGTTCTTTGCCACAAGTGTTGCAATTAATATATGAATATTTGAATATTCATAAAACACAAGCACATACATACACATGCATACAATGCAGACCTACACAATTCATATATATACATACATATACATGTATGTATATATATGTGCATACATGTGTATATATGCATATATTATATGTGTGTGAATGTTCATTTTTTGGTCTTTAACCTCTTTGGGAATTTTATGGTTATTATTGAGAATTCTGTATCAAAGGTTATGAGAATTGTAGTCAATTTTTTTAGCGTGATGGAAAAATATTTTCCAAAATGGTTTGAGCAATCCATAGCTTTACTAATAGAGAATTAATATGCTTATTTTCATACAGGTCCTCTAGCAATGACAATTTACATCTTTTGTCATCTTAGCCAATTTGGGAATGTAAGGTGAAGCTCGACTTGTTTTGATTTTTTGCATTTCTCTATTAGTTATCAGGAGCTATTCTGCATATTCTTATTAATACTTTGCATTAATTATTAGTTCATTTTGTTTGACAACTTATCCATAAAAAACTGATTCTTGTTCTTATAAATTTATTTCAGTCCTAGATATCATATATCAAACCTCTTATCAATGATATTTAGCACAAAAATGTTTTCCTAATCAATGCATTCTCTTTTTTGTCCAGCTGCATTGATTTAGTTTGTGCAAAATCTTTTAAATTTTATGCTATCAAAATAAGCAAATTTATATTTTGTGATTTGCATCTTTAACTTGTTGAACTAAGAATTCTACTTTTTTTTGTCCTCTGCCCTCTTTCCTAATCAAAGCTCAGAGAGGTTCTTGACCCTCATTACCAAATTAGTGCGTAATATGACCATTTTCATTCTGGTCACATATCCATTTTGAGCTTATTGTAGTATATAGTATAAGATGTTTGTCTAACCCTAATTTCTGTGAAACTGCTTTCAACTCAGAAGTTCTTTCTCAAGTAATTTATGCTGTTGGGTTTATCAAATACCAGAATATTAAAATCAGTTGCTCTTGATTCTTCCTTATTGGAGAAGCAGCATAGTATATGGTAAAGTTGACCTCACAGCCAAGAAGACCTGAAATCATATTTCACCTTGATACATATTGGCTCTTTGATCCTAGACAAGTGACCTCTCAATAATCAAGGCAGACTCTACACCTTTAGTTCCTCCATTGAATTTTGTTATTTTGTCCAAAGTATCTGCTTGGCATTTTGATAGGTTTAAAATTGTAAATTAATTTAAATAGCATGACTTTATTATATTGGTTTGGCCAAGTCACAAGTTAAGAACAATACCTCTACCAATATTTAAACTATTCTTATTCCTTAATTGCTGTAATTGCAGTTATGTAAACTTTGAGAGTATATTAGTAGATTGACTCAAATATTTGGAGCATTTTCTAATTATTTTAAAGGATTTTGATATCACTATATGAAATGCTGACAAGTTTTTTTTTTGTCAATTTATTGTACATTGTTTTATTTCATTAAAGCTATTGTTTATCTTAGTTTCTTGCCTGGATTGTGTAGGGTTTTTAAAGTAAAACCTATTTTTTTTTAAAATTTATTAAAAAAACCAAAAAACCCAAAAAACAAACATCCTATGGCTTGCTCCTCTTGGCTAGTTTTTAAACATTTATTTATTTGCTCTTATCCCAATATCTAACAGTTACAGAGCTTTGGCAAATAATATCAGAGAGGACTAATATCTTTGTTTTGCCACACTGCTTATTTCATAAAACTTCTCATATTTTCCCATTGCAAATAAAACTTTAAAAAAAGTTGTAACTACATTAAAAATAGCCCTTTATGCTTGTGTTTTTAGCATTCAAATTTTTGGCACTTATTATATCAAGTTTTGAATTATTTTTATTTTTAATGTGATTAATTATATTTTCCTAGTTTTGAACCATTCTTGTATTATTGGTACAAAATAATCAGTTATAGTCATTTCTCCAGCCACCCAAATATATTGCTGTATACTTTTTGTTTGGATTTTACCTTAAAATTTTACAACATTATTTGTTATTGATTCTTTTTTTCTTTTTCTATCTCTCATGAGATTAGCTATTAGGCCCATGTTTGCCTTATCAAAAAAGTTTTTTTTTTTAATTGTGGGAATAATTCAGTAAAAATAGATATTAATTACTCTTTAGAAACTTGATAGAATTCACTGGTAAATCTATTTTGGCCAAGGACTTTTTTCCCTTCCTGTAGCAGTTCTTTTGCAGTTGTTTTTAAAATTTTACTTTCACAGTTGAGTTATTTAAGATACCTCTTTGAGATCTTATCATTATCAATTATCAAATTTATCAATTTATCTTTATCTATTATGAAATTTATCAGTTTATCATTTATCAATCATAAATTTTACTCGTATGTAATTTTACATAATCATTTCTGGCAATCTTATTCGTAGATTCATTGTTAAGATTCTTCCTTATCTTTTTTTTTTTTTTTTGAAAAATTGATTTTATTTGGTTGGTTGAAGGTGTATTTACCCATCTGTTAAGCAAAACCAACAACAACAATTCAGTCATTAGTTTTATATGTCATTTCTAATATTTATGTTTTTCTTTTTATCTATTTCTCTGATAATCTTCAAAATTTTCCATTTTGTTCTATTTTGGGTTTTTTTTTGATTATTATTTTGATTATTTTTGATTGGGTTTTTATAATTATACACTTCCTTAATGTGTAGTTTGTTCTTATATCCACAAAAATACCCTTTCTCTGAGTACAGATTTAACTACATTGTAGAAATGCTTAGATGCTTTCTTTCATTAACATTCTTTTTCATGGAGTTATTATAGTTTCTTTGAACTGTTCATTGATTCACTCATTTTCAGGAGATCAGTATTAAACCTTTAAATTGTCCTGAGTCTTTTGAATATGTTTTCTATATTAATTACTATCCTTTATGTGAATCAGAAACTACAAAGTATGTATTTGGTGCTTCTACTTTTTAAGATATGTAGTTAAAATGTCTCTGTCTTAGTATTGTTTGTTATGGTAAAAACACTATATGGTGCTGAGAAATGTGTATATTCCTTAATGTTCCCTTTCTGAAATAATATATAAGCTTCTTTCTTCTTCTTTGCATTTTTAAATGTTTACCAATTATAATGAATGATTATAAAGTTTACCATAAAAAGAATAATAAGAATTTAGTAAGAAATAAAATCATTTATGTTTGGACTATCATTTGATGAAAATTAAAAAAGAACTAAGGAGTTTAGAACAATGAAATCTTCAAGAAATATGTGCAGCTAATGGTTTTAATGGAACTTGAACAATCAAGAGAATGAGTTATTGAATGCTATGATTTTATATAATTACATAAATATATTTTGTGGAGTCGATAATGACCCAAAGTTGTGGTGAAGGAGATAAGTCACATAAGAAACAGGAAAGCATCATGGAGCAAAGTCATGGGGACAGAAGATGGAATATCATGTTTGGGGGACAGAAAAAATGCCAAATTGGCTGAATCACAGAATTCAGAAGGCCGAGTAATATACAATGAAGCTAGAAAAGATGTAAAAGCCATATGATAGAGTTGCTTTACAATATAATTAAAAGTTTATTTTTTTTAATCTTAGAAACAATAGGAATTTGTTGATTTGGTAAGTGACATGGTTAGATTTGCCCTTAAGAAAACTTGCATTAGCATCTATGTGAAGGATGACCTGGAGTTAAAGAACAATTTAGACAGAGATTAGGCCATTGAAATAACATAGGTTCAAGATAATGAGAACTGAAAGAAGGTGGTGCTATGTGAGTAAAGATAATGGGGTCAGATGCAAGAGATATTGCAGAGATAGAAATGACAATATATCATTTGAAATGCAGAGTGATTGAGGATGAGGAATTGTGGATGAAATTGAGGCTTTAAATCTGGGATACTAGAAAAATGGTAGTAGTGCCATTGACAGAAATAGGAAGTTTAGAACAACTCAGGGTTTGGGGAGAAAGATATGTTTTCTCATATGAGAATGCGTTGAATTTGACATGTCTTTAGGACATCTAGTTTGAAATGACCAATAGGTAACTGATGATGTAGTGCTGAATCTTAAAGGAGAGATGGGACTGGATGCATAGTTTTGAGACATCTGCACAGAAATAATAGTTAGACCTAGGGAAGCCGAAAGTGTTTGTGTTTATGAGGTATATATTGAGAGAGACCAATAGGCAAGACATCGAGAGACAGAGAGACAGACAGACAGAGACAGAGAGACAAAGAGAGACAGAGAGAGAAAGAGACAGAGAGAGAGATAGAGAGACAGAGAGAGAGAGATAGAGAGAGAAAGAGAGACAGAAACAGAGAGAGAGAGAGAGAAAGAGAGAGGGAAGGAGGGAACAAAGTAGGAGTGGGCCAAGGACATAACTCTAGGGGACACCTGCAAATAGACAAAATAAATATGAACAGTTTAAGTTATTTAAGAAACTAAGTAGGTAAGATTAAAAGGAATGAGTTGGAGGGGAGTGAGTGGGAAAGAGAGGAAAGAATCTGTGGGAGGAGATCAGCAGCAAATTAGTTTAAGAAAAATTAATTGCAAGGACAAAGTACTGACTTAACACAAGTCTAATAATCATTACTTTAAATGTGATTGGATCAAATAATACAATAAAACAAAAAGGCAGCAAAATGGATAAGAAACAAAATCAATTTACAATACACAAGAAACACATCTAAAATAAAAATGTATAGGAAAGAAAATTTAAAAGTACAATAATAATTACTATTTATAAGATGATCCCCCCCCCAAAAGCTTACCTCCTATTATCAGACAGCAAGAGTAAATACTTATGATGTCAAGAGAAAGAAGGAAACTACCTTATGATTTAAAAAACTTTAAAAAACTATGCTAATATCAAACAACTATGTACCAAATAATTTATTTTCTTTTTTTTTAATTAAAACTTTTTATTTGCATAACATATGTATGGGTAATTCCTCAACATTGATTCTTACAAAGCTTTCCATTACAAATTTTCCCCCCAGTCCCCTCCCCTCCCCGGTGGCAGGAAGTCCACTACATGTTAATTATATTAAAATATTTGACAAGTCGAATATATGTATACATATTTCCATACTTATCTTGCTGTGCAAGAACAATCGTTATCTACGAATCATATATTTTCTAAACTATTAAAGAAAGATAGCAAAAAGCCATGTAAAAACAAATTAATTGGTAGACATTCATATTCCTCTGCTAGAGCTGGATCAATCTAAAAGAAAGATAAATAAAAGGGAAAATATAAAACTATATAAAGTGTTGATAAAGATGGAGCCAAAATGTCTGTGTCTTTAAGTGGGAAATGATATATTAAGAACTTACTATTTATCAAGCATGATGTTTAGCACTTTACAAACATTTCATTTGATCCTTACAACTCTTGACAGTCAGTGTGTTATGATCCCCATTTTACATTTCAGAAAACTGATTTATCCACAACTGCAAAGCTAGCTAGTATTTGAGGCTGGATTTGAACTTAGTACTTCCTGACTTTTAAGGTCAGCACTCTATGAAATGCACTATCTAGCTGCTGCTATACTGTTCTACATTTTTGTTGTTATTCTCTGTATGAATCTAAAATATCCCAAATAAGTGATTATCTAGACCCTGATTGAAAACTTTTAGAGATGGGAAACTGATTATCTCAGAAAGTAAGTTAGTCTATTTTCAGATGAAGCTAGCTGGTTGGAAATTCTTTTCTATACTGTTTTGAACTGAAGCTCATATCGTTATTACTCTTCCCTTCTCAATAAAATGTAAACTCTATGAGGGTAGGAATTGTATCATTTTGGCCAACAATAGGGCTGTGGCCATTGTAATATTTAATGAAAGTGTGTTGATATCTCCACTAAAATAAAGAAAAATAGGTCTAAAACCTTATTGGTTAGACAGTTTTTCAAATATTTGAAGAAAGTTTCCTTTCCTAAGTTTTTTCTCTTTCTTAAGCATTGTAAAAGCCTTCAATTAAGTCTTTCATGAGATTTTTTCAAGTATTTTCACCAATTTAGTGCTCTCCCTCTGGGTTTGCTCATTTATCAATGTCTTTCCTAAGGTGTCTGGCCTCAAGCTGGACATAATACTCCAAGGGTGGTCTGTCTAGTACAAAGTAAAACAAGATAATCATGAAAATGGATAATCACCCTTCTTGTCAAGAATATTAAGCTTCCATTAGTGTATTCCAAAATTGCTTCTCCCTCCCCACAAAAGTCATACATATTCTGTTGCTCCTTGATGGCTTGCAGTTGAACTTGGCTTAGTAAGAGCAATGTCAGTGAAGTGTAAGCTATGGTAGGTTCTACACACTAGAAAATGACTTCAAGTACAGACTCAGTGACAGATTATGTCCACTTTGGGAAAATAAACCAAAACAGCCTTATAATAATAACTTTAGTCATAATAACGATGACAAGATTTTAAAACTTATTTAACCTTGCTGGTCTTCATAATTTCATCTGCAAAGTGAGAGGGTTGGACTAGAAGATCTCAAAGGTTGCTTTCAGATTTAAATTTATGATCCTGTGATCCTATTATCTTATTTGAATCTCAACTTATTTCACTAAAGTGGCAATTATAGATATTATTAACCTCATTTTTACAGATGAGGAAACTGAGGTTGAGAGATTGTCATGTGTCTGTGATCACATAATAAGTTTTAAAGGTGTAATTTGAATTAAGGTCTTTTTGATTTTAAATCCAGCAATCTATGCACTCTACTTTTCTGTCAAGCTATATACGGAGAGGTTCATCACTAAGCTGGTCACCATATGGAAAGTACTTTTGGCTCTCATAACCTATGAAAAGGCAGAAAAAAGGCATAATTCAATCCTGCCTGGCATATTTTTATATCCACAGTGAGAATGACAGTAGTAGGAAAAGGCACAGAGAGAGACTACAATTTTCAGAAAGGATATAAACATATATTTAATTGTGGATACTCTGCTGATTTTTGTTCAAAAAATCAACAAGATGATACAATTAAAGCAGCTAAACCACTTTAAGAAGAAAAGAAGTTATAAAAGTTACTTTGGAGTGGAAAGATGTAATACTATTTCTCCTACAAGGGGGAATTTTTTTTTTCAAAAAAAGGAAAAAGACAAAAGATCATAGAGAATAATAGCCAACATTTATATAATACCTAATTTGTGCCAGGCACTCTACTTACACTTTTACTTATATTATCTCAATTTATACTCACAACAACCCTAGCCGGTAGGTGTTATAATTATTCCCATTTTGCAGATGAGAAAACTGAGACAAATGGGTTAAATGCCTTGTCCAGGGTAACATACTTTAAAGTGTCTGAGGATGGATTCGGAGAACCAACCAAGTCTTCCCACTGCACCATCTTGCTGCCTGCAGATGCATAGCTATAAAAAAAAAACATCATAAAGTCCAAACCTTAAATTTTACAAGTAAAGTGTCTCAAAGTCACTTGTTTCAGGATCTTTCAATACTTTTGTTTAAAGAAAACCTCTTGAGGGCAGAGATGAAAGAGTGACTGGAGAAAGTCATAAGTGAAAGAAAGAGTTAGAAACAGAGGTTGCCACTCAAAGGATGGTGCTGCCCAACAGAAAAGCTAGTTTTGCTCACCAAATCTTTACTTTTTAACCTATACATTGCTAGAATCATATAAGAATTTTATTAGAAAGTGTTAGATCTTAAGAGAGTGAAAGTAGATGGTTACAGATATTAGCAGGTATTTTATAATCAAATGTTATGCAGCTCTCCCAAGGTTACAAAGTAATGATTAGTAGAACCAACACTGAAATTCAGTTTGCACATTTCTTTATATTGCACCACAACTAATGGAGTGAGTGTCATTTTGTTCTTAAAAGCAACAAAATTTTATTTCAAGGAGCACAATCACCTGCTCTTATAGTGCTTTTGCCACGTGTAATTAAATAGACCAATGTGAGCATCATTGTAGCTTATGAACAAATATCCATGATACAGAATAAAGGAGGAAAGAGATTCTTTGAAAATTTGAGACTGATTGTTAGTCTTTTCTCATTGTTATGGAAAGTAGCAGAATAGAAATGTTAGCATAGTGTGGGGGAAATTTCAAGAGCTCTAAGCATTATTGTGCTGCCTCAAATTGGGAAAAAAAAAACACAATTGTGATGGTATGAGAAGGGCAAGGCTTCCACTACCCTCTACCATGATCGCCATGTCCAAGTAGCTTATTCTGTGGTACTACAAAGGAAAGAGAGAGGATAGTGCTGTGACTAAGATATTAGGGCTGCATGATCCAGGGATGAATACAAACTAGATAGGATGCAGAGTGTTGGACGTGTAGAGGTATGTAGAACACTGAGAATTCTACAATTCCATCCTCAACTTCTACCTACCCCAACCTTCTCTTTCTGTTTCTAACGAGAGAAGAAGCTGCCTTATCTATCGTTAAGTCTGTTTGCTTTCTTTTTGGCCACATTTGAAAGAAAGTTGTTCCTCTGAGATAGTGGGGGGAGTTATTAATGCACTGATCTGTGTGTGTCCTCAGGGTAAAAACCAAAAAGAAGAGAGACTGTATGAATGGTGAAGTACTTATTACTTAGCGAGAAAAAAAAAAAGAGGGTAGAAATTCATTTTTCATGACTTCATCTGGGGGAGTATTTTTTTATTCACTGAAATACAAATGTCTCCTGTTTTTGGATGATGTTTGTCTCTTTCAAACAATTTATCTAGAATTTTATTTCTTCAAACTTTAATTAGGTTCTAGTCATCCTCCTATATGTCTTTAATGTCAGACAGAATGAGCTGTGGCAGCACAGTTGAAGATGATGAAAATGTGATTCTACGTCCCCCGTATGGAGGTAGCTGATGTTGATGAACTTTTGATTAATGGGTTGTAAAAGTCAAAAAGATACAGGACGGATCTCCTTCCTTGAGTCCTTGCTCTCCAAGGTGGTGTCTGAAGTGGCAAATAGCAAGGTGAGCGATTGGCAAATTTTGCACTGAAGAGGTGAGGCGGCTGTAAAAAGCGAAGGATCAGCAGTTGGTCTGAGTGGGAGAAGGAGGAGGTCCAAGTTCTCCCCGTTGATGATGCATAGGAGATTCATAATGATGCAGATGGTAGAGATTACCTGTCAACACCATGTCCTAAATAATTGGGAGCACGAATAAGCTGCCTGCACCTTGCTATCTGCTCCTCCGACTTGATGCCCAACATTAACTGAACCCAGCATCTTGTTCTTCTAGTTATTAGGGAGGAAGACTCTTCCCCACCAACCCCACAACATATCCTTAGCTGGCTAGAGAAGTGGTGTGCGTATATAGGGGATGCCAGTGCCTAGACCAAAGCTCGGGTATACGTAAGGGCTCAAGCCGTTTGTATACCGCTGGATTGTCTGTACTGGTAAGAAGTAGCTGTTGGTTCTGCAGTGAGCCAAGGCATGTCCTGCGAAGTCGATGACATCCTAGCCCAAATCGAGTCTTCGGAAGAGGTCTTTCATGGGCGTCTTGCTGGGCTCCACCCAGCAAGAAATTGAAAATGATAGCCTTCAGGAAAAACCTGGGGAAAAGACATTATGGGGTAACCCTGGGGCCCCGAGGCCATCAGGATCCCGTCCTATTCCAAGCTGATGGGCTTGGGGGATGCGTCTGCCCTTGTCAAGCATCCCTGTATTGGGAGAGGGACCACGGAGAACCCTGGGGAACAGCAGGACGTCCATGTAGGCCGAGCATTTCCACAAGCTGGGCAGCTGGCCATGAGAAAAGGGTCGGCCTTTCAGGCCTCCGGCCAGGAGCCATGCACCTTGAAGGGCCAGTAATCTCTGGAGCATCTGATCCCGGCACTGTTGCTGCTAAGCTGGGCGCTCCACTTTAGGGACTTTATTGCCTCCCACTGTCAGGAAGCTCCCCAGGGACACACACACACACTCCTTGAGATGGCTGCAGAGCACAGTGAGGTCACATTTCCGATTAGATACATTTTCTAACTGCAGGGAAACATTCCCATTTGAAAGAACATAAGAGATGTTCTTGATTCATAGCTTATACCTTTCCTGAGGTAGAAAAATAACAAAGGAATCTTTAACCTATTTCCCCCCTCCACCCTAATCCAAAAATATCTAAGTATACCTGAGCCTTTAGCAATTTCAGATTAGAAAAGTCATAGAGTTGGCTCTGTAGGTCAGTTGCTTCAGGGAATATTAGTCCTTTTGTTTAAAGAAATCCCTCCCCAAGGGAATGAAGCTCAAGGAAATGATTTGGAGGAAAGTTAACACTGTACATATAAAGGTTGGGTGATTTGGAGGAAAGTTACACTGTACATATAAAGGTTGGGTGATTTGGAGGAAAGTTACACTGTACATATAAAGGTTGAGGCTCATCAACAGAATAGTCAGTTCTTCTGATCAGTAAGATTTTACCTTCTAACCTAAACAATGCTAAAATTGCATGTTAGAAATGTTAGATCTTAAGAGACAGGAAATAGTTGACTGCAGATAGAAGAGCCATTCTTAGACTCAGCTATCAGTAGATAGATGATTGATTTCTTAAAGTCTAGGTTGAAATTTTTACCTAATTAAAAAAAAAGAATAAGAAATAGATTACCTATTCCCAAATTATAGAAGCTCTAGTTGTCTGTTTAAAGAAGCTATGAACTTTGAAAAAAAAAAATCAAATCCAGCACTTGGTTTAACCATTAATACTGGAAACATAGTGGGATTAAAAAGGAGTATTTTTGTCAGTCTGACAGAAGTGTTCAGTGATAATTCCACAGATGGTAACTTCACCCTGCTTGGTGATGAACCAAGCACATACACCAAATATTACCAGTGCTCCTCTGGTATGTTATGGTATGAAGGTGACCCTGGGCTCTCAAAGGCTATGCAATCATACTATAAATTTTGGCAGAGTTTTACCACACTGGAAAGGCTTGTGAGTATGGGCTTAGTAATAGATTGTCCACTTTCTGAGAACCAACCTAGCTAATGATAAAGGATCACCTATAGGAAGGCTAGTAGATTTTTTTTTTTTTTTTTTTGGTCATGGCAACCTATAAAAAAATGGCCATCAGAACTTTCTTACTTTTATTCATTGATATTGACACCATACATGTAACTCAAAGGCAGTGTGTGTGGGGGAACAGCAAGTGGTGTTAAGAATCCCAGGCTCTTCAGAGGAACAAACTTTAAATGTTGGGTCTCTAAATAGGATAATCTTTCCTATGTATCAGTGAGCAGACATGACTAGAGGAACTGAATCTTACTAATCTTGACGTTCTTGATACCAATGAAATCAAAAGACATGGAAGTTGTAGTCAAATGGAAGGATAACTCATAGATGCGTTTTAAGACAAAGGATTTTTATAATATCCTCAGAAACAACCAAAAAAGTTATTTCCTGCTTGATTCACATTACAATCCTAATGATAAGGACAGAGAAAAAATTCATGAAAATGCTTGCAGCCAATATACTAACATCAATAAGTGAGAGTGAAGTGGGAGAGAAATTCTTTTTAAGAACTTAATAAGACTCCCTAATTATAATCAACATGCATTTGGATTCTTCTTGACTTCAATACAATGATGAGGAAAGTTGAAAATGAAGATCAGAATCAATGACAAAATATAAAATATATGGAATGGAATTGAAATTAGTTAGCCCTGAATTTTTAATTGAATGTTTGAAAGTACAACATGGGAACTAGATGTTAACATTAATACCATAATAATTCCATCCAGAAGTTTACCAAATATACATTATCACAACAAAGAAATCAAAAGAATCCAGAAAAAAACATCTTAGCAGCAAATATCTGAATTACTTGCTAAATAGAGCTGGGTGCCAAAGACACCAATTTAGAACTCATAAACTCATTTGTAAAATCTCAAGGATGATGGATGATCAGCAGTTTCATCTCAAAAAGCAGAGAGAAGTGGAGGTAAAACTAGTTTTAATTAAGCAATGTAAAAGGTCCAGCAAGCAAAATCATCTCAAAAACATTGAAGAATAAAAGGATTGTAAACAGAAGAAAAGTGGAAAATGTTTTTTTAAAAATCCTTTAAATTAAGTATTGTGGGACTAAGATGTAGATCCTAATGTTACAGTTCCAGATGTGTTTACAGAGCAGGCAGAAATGGCACCAAAGAAAGCAAGAACTGGAAAATCTGCTTGATTGGTCCAAATGTATAGAAAGATCCACGCTGGAGGTGATAAAATGTGATGGCACTATGAGACTGTTATTCAAGGTATTTGAGGACAGGGATACCAGAAGGGTGGAAAAAATTTCAGACCTCATTGAAACTGAAGAAAAATGGTCAAAAAAACCCTTAATTATTACTGCCATCTATACAGAAATTTTACAAGAGTAATTGTTTTGTTTTGTGAATTGAGAACAGACGATTTGGGAAATTATGAATCATTTTCAACAATCCCAGACTGATGCTTCTCCCCAGACTTTTAAAAATGACTCGGCATTCTACTTTGGATGCTACATGGCATCGAACCATAGAATATCATAGTCTTGAAAGAATACAAACATTCAAATAATAAAAATGACAATGAAAAAGATCTACTCTGGTGAGAATAAGTAGGCTGCAACATGTACTCAGGATAATTTGTTTTCACAACATTCAGCATATGGATGATTGGAAAATGAAGTGAGCTAATCATGTATTGAGATTGGGAGATAGCCTATGGAATACCATAGTACTACATGGTATGCAGTGGGTTGAACTGACTCCTCTATGGAGGCTTCATGGAAAGTCATAGATAAAAATTAGTCAGCATGAAGTCATACTGGTACAGAGAATCACAAACTAATGAAATTGTAGCTCCATCACTGTATCAAAATAATATATTTAGTTTTTGTTTTTGTCATCTACACTATCTTGTTGATGCAAATTGGACTTCTACTAAGACGGCTGGGCCTATTTTCGATTTCTAGTCATGTATGCAGACAGTGGATTTCTAAAAATTAAAAGTATATTTCTTTGTTAAATTAAATCTCAATAGATTTGGCTCATTATTCCAATTGTGATCTTTTTTTTAGTTTTGCCTTTTTTCTAATATATTAACTCTTCTTCCTAAGCTCAAATTACCTGCAGATTTAAAGTTTGTCTAATGCTTTTAATCCAGTGCTTTACCCTACACCCCCCAAAATATGCTACAATTGGGATGAAGATAGAACTGCTTATAGAGATCCCCTTAGGTTGACATCTCTGTTCATTAATCAACATTCTTTCTGGGTATTCTAAATGCATTTTCATTCAGCCCAGATTTTTCCATCTTGTTCATGGGAAAGTGGATAGAGCTCTGGTCCTTTTGTTGGGAATAATTGAGTTCAAATCCAATTTCATGATTATTTACCAGCTGTTTGATCCTAGGCAAAGTAATTCTACCTGCCTCAGTTTCATCAACTGTAACATCAATTTCATAGAGTTATTGTGAGGATGAATTAAGATATTTTAAAAGTGTTTATTATGGGGCCTAGCACACAAAAGACATTTAATACTCATTTTCCCCTTTCTTACTCTTCTTAAATAAGGGGTCATATATAGTTCCAGTATTCAAAGGTGAAAGACCAACAACTACTTTACAACCTATGATTTACTAATATGAAATGTGCATTCAATACAAGAATTTTACCATGCTGACATCTGACAATCTAAAATGGTGATTCATGAACATTTTATTTTCTTTTTTGGACTATTTTAATGAAACAAAAGTTCTCTCCTGGTAATCATCCTAACCTCAGGTATTGGTATGCTGACCCAAAACAATATATAGAAGGGATATATATAGGAATCTGTTTATTTTGCTTGTAAGAAAAGTTTTCAGAGGTAGCTAAATGGTGCAGTGGATGGAGCGCCAGCCTTGAAGTCAGGAAGACCTGAGTTAAAATCTGGTCTCAGACACTCAACACTTCACAGCTGTGTGACCCTGGGCAAGTCAATTAACCCCAATTACCTCAGCACAAAAAAAAAATTCAAACACAGGACAAAGATACATGTTGGTAGCTCAAGTGAGTTGAACAAGATTTTCCTTTGTTTCCTTTTTTTCTTTGTAATAATGTTGTTCAAGTGGTGGCAAATGCAACCAGCACTGAGTGGAGAATTTTTCAGATCTGAAAAGATGGGGATTTGTTGGTGGGGGGATTTTTATGACATGAAATCACAGATTATATTACCAATGTAAGTTCTTCCATTATGCATGAAACCTTTCTTCTGCTACCCATGATGGAATCATTGCCCAACATCCCCCAATTCCTAGAGGCTTGCAATCCTATGTGCTTTAAAAACTAGGTACTTTTCCCTCAAAATTCTTACTGTTTTTTTCCCTTGTCATCTGGATAGATCTGGCCATAAACTACTCCAAGGCCCTGCAAACCAATAATTTTGCTGTGATTCTCCTATTATATAAAAGATAACATTTCATTAGAATCAAGGAGAGTGGAGGAAAGAATGGGTGGTTCTACTGTTGTTGAAAAACCAATTAGATGTCTTTTTAAAATGTACCTCAGTTATTTTTCAGAATTAACATTTTGTATTTCAGGGTGAATGTTCACTCCAGAAAAACACTACTCCATGGTCTTTAGTTTCCATGATCAAAAATTTCATTTCCTAGTAGTCAACTTGCTAGGCATCAGTTTTTCCATGTGTAGCAGACAGAGTATACTAGCCATTCTATTTTATAAGGTCCTTTAACTTAATAGCACTTGTCAGAGCTTGAGATCTTCTAGTTTAACCTACAAGAATGTAATGTTGGGGAGGGGATTATCATGTCCACAGCATAATTAGGCTGGAGAGATTTAGTAGAGGATACCCTAATTGCATTTATTTAGAGTTTATGAGCCAGGAATTTTGCTAAGGACTTTAAAATTTAATTACATTTAATCTTCACAATTTGGGAGATAGGTGCTATTATCCCTATTTTACAGATTAAGAAATTGAGGCAGATAAAGTGACTTAAAGTCACATGGATAGCATATATCTGAGGTATATTTTGAACTCAGATCTTTCTGACTCCAGGCATGGTTATTCACTCATAAGGAAATTATTAAATGCTTCCAGCCAGAAATAGAAACACATATTCATTTAATCAACATTCCTAATACCTGTGATTGGGGCAGCTGCAGTGTATAGAGTACTGGTCCTGAAGTCAGGAGGACCTGGGTTTAAATTTAGCTTCTGACACTTTCTAACACTAGCTGTTTGACCTTGAGCAATTAATCCCAATTGCCTCATCAAAAAAAAAAAAAAAAAAAAAAAGGAAAAAGGAAAAAAAGAAAACAAAACAAAATCTGTGTTCAGCTTGAGGATCACACATGGGAGATAAATTCCAAATTCCTGAACCATAATTTGAAAACTACTGACATAGATTATCAAAAGTCCGCAGCAAAAGATACAAAAAGAAATTCCATTCAAAATAACTGTTGATAGTATAAAATATTTGGGAATCTATCTGCCAAGGGAAAGTCAGGAACTATATGAACTAAACTACAAAACACTTTCCACACAAAATCAGACCTAGTCAATTGGAAAAACATAAAATGCTCATGGGTAGGCCGAGCGAATATAATAAAAATGACAATACTTCCCAAACTAATCTACTTATTTAGTGCCATACCAATTAAACTCCCAGGAAATTATTTTACAGATCTAGAAAAAATAGTAGCAAAATTCATTTGGAAGAACAAAAGATCAAGAGTTTCAAGAGAATTAATGAAAAAAATGGCAGATGAAGATGGCCTTTCTGTACCAGATCCAAAACTATATTATAAAGCAGCGGTCATCAAAACCATTTGGTATTGGCTGAGAAATAGAGTAGTCGATCAGTGGCATAGGATAGGATCTCAGGACAAACAAAGCAATAACTATAACAATTTAGTGTTTGATAAACCCAAAGACCCCAGCTTCTGGGATAAATACTATTTCACAAAAACTGCTGGGAAAAATTGGAAACTAGCATGGAAGAAATTAGGGCCTGACCCACATCTAACACCACATACCAAGATAAGATCTAAATGGGTTCATGATCTGGATATAAAGAGTGATATAAGTAAATTAGAGGAATGTAATATAGTTTACCTCTCAGACCTATGGAGATGGAATAAATTTATGTCCAAAGAAGAACTGGAATTCTTAATTGAAAACCAGATAGATAATTTTGATTATATTAAGTTAAAAAGTTTTTGTACAAACAAAACCAATGCAGTCAAGATTAGGAGGGAAGCAACAAATTGGGAAATCATCTTTACATTTAAGGGTTCTGATAAAGGTCTCATCTCTAAAATATATAGAGAACTGTCTCATATTTATAAGAATTCAAGCCATTCTCCAATCGATAAATGGTCAAAGGATATGAACAGACAATTTTCAGAGGATGAAATTAAAAGTATTTGTAGTCATATGAAAAGGTGCTCCAAATCACTATTGATCAGAAAGATGCAAATTAAGACAACTCTGAGGTACCATTACACACCTGTCAGATTGGCTAAAATGACAGGAAAAGTTAATGATGAATATTGGAGGGGATGTGGGAAAACTGGGACACTGATACATTGTTGGTGGAACTGTGAACGGATCCAACCATTCTGGAGAGCAATTTGGAGCTATGCTCAAAAAGTTATCAAACTGTGCATACCCTTTGACCCAGCAGCATTTCTATTGGGCTTATATCCCAAAGAAATCATAAAGGCAGGAAAGGGCCCCACATGTGCAAGAATGTTTGTGGCAGCCCTTTTTGTAGTGGCTAGAAACTGGAAACTGAATGTATGCCCATCAATTGGAGAATGGCTGAATAAATTATGGTATATGAATGTTATGGAATATTATTGTTCTGTAAGAAACAACCAATAAGATGATTTCAGAGAGGCCTGGAGAGACTTGCATGAACTGATGCTGAGTGAAACGAGCAGAACCAGGAGATCATTATACATGGACACAACAAGAGTATATGACGATCAGTTCTGATGGACATGGCTCTCTTCAACAATGAAATGTTTCAAACCAGTTCCAATTGTTCAGTGAAGAAAGCCATATACACCCAGAGAGAGGGATGTGAAATGTGTACCACAACATAACATTTTCATGCTCTCGATTGATGTTTGCTTACATTGTGTTTCCTTTCTCTGATATTTCTTTCTTGTAGATATGATTTTTCTTGCACAACAATGATAAATGTGGAAATATGTATACATATATTCAATTTGTCAAGTATTTTATCATAATTAACATGTAGTGGATATCCTGCCATCTGGGGGGGGAGGGAGTTGGGGGGAAAAATTTGTAACAGAAAGCTTTGTAAGGGTTAATGTTGAAGAATTACCCATATGTTTTGAAAAAAAAAAGATTATCTGAAGTCCTAGCTTAAATTAGCCATTAATTTGGAGTGGATAATTACACGTCAATATGAATGTATGCTGGTGGGGTACTTTAGCTTTAGTTTCTATAGCATTAACACCACTACCAAAAGCTACCATTTATATGTTTTTTCGGTTCTGTAAAGCACTTTATGTCTTCTCATTTGTTTCTCACATTCTGGGAATTGCCATTGTTTCAGATGAAACTGAAGTTTAAGTTAAATATTTTGTCCAGCGTCAGACAAGAAATAAAAGAACACAGATAAGTCCTGAAGTGTATTTATATATAATATGCACTGCCCCCATCAACTAGTTTCTTGAACTAGGAAAAAATAGACAATTTTAGTTTAGAAATTTTATATGGGGATTTGGGATTGTCTTGCTAATGAGTAGTAACTTGCACTATGAGACACTTAAAAATGATAGTCTATATTTATATAATTTATCAATATATACAAACAGATTGGTCAAACCAACTACTTAAGAGTAGAATTAAGGTAAAGGCCATATAACCTGTTTCTGGATAAAATTGAGAAAAGCAAATATATTTCAAAGATGTAAAGGAATCTTTACCCAAATAGTTTTACACACAGATACATAAAATACATAAATGTGTTATGTATACTACATGTATAGGCATACATAACACACATACATACACACACATACCTAATAGATGATTCCAAGCATCACAATATTCAATCAGCAAGAGATCAAAGCTTTAGTTACTAAAAAGCAAGAAAGAAAAGATCTAGGATGTAATACAGATGCAGTCCATTTTATTTTAGAGTAGCAAAAAAATTACTTCTTAGCTTCATCTCTGGTTCACATGCTGTCCCCTGGGAGAGAACTTTCACAATGTGTGTGCAAGCAGAGACTGGTGAGGTATAAAGGGCAGAACAGAAGCAGAAATCCTACACAAGAAGTCTTAAGAGGAAGGGTCAGGTTTCTCCTTCAATTAATCAGTGTTGGATCCCAAGAAGCAATAGTGAACCTGAAGAAAGAAGGCCGGTGTACTAGTTGACCTATGACATCTCATGGATACCTCATTAAGAATAATCAGCTTTTGATACTTAGTGTTTTCCCAGAGGTGCACTAGGAATTATTTCCTTCCTCCTAAATTCACATAAGCTGTTTATAGGAGTTCCCAGTCAACCTGAAGTTTCTTTTATAGGTTCCAGATAGCAAAGCAATAATTTTAAGATACTATTGCCTGTTACTAAGACATTTGCATAGTATTTAACATTTTAAGTGCTTGGAAACATGTTTTTTACTCTGGCATTTTTGCATAATTTAGTTTCAGGTACCCAGCATTTTATGATTGATCAATTGTTACTGGAATTTAAAGGACTATATAGAATATAGTGTAAAATATGCACACATTTTCAATATCCCTACTCCCATGATTGATAAAGTATGTGAAATGGGAGGAAAGACTAATCACCAATTCAAAAGATTCAAAGCACTGGGTTTAGTTACCACTTTCACAGTAATACTAAGTGATATTTCACATCCCTATGTTCTCTATTCCCTTGATTGATTTTCTTCCTCTTCTACATCCCAAGGATGTTTCAAGCACTATGGTCAGTTGTCTTTGAGAGTCCTCTCAATGATCAGTTCTATATAAAATATGAATTTTATGTTTTTTGTTCTAACCTCACCCTTGAGACTACTACATTACTAAATAACAGTTGTTCATTTCCACCTGGACATTTCATCCATCCTTAAAGTCAAGATGCACAAAATTGAACTTGCCATCTTCCAACATTCTTCCCCTCTTTCTAAATATTTTATGTTATTCAGAATCAAAGCTAGAGAGGGATTTGTAGGGCTTTGACCCAAAGTGTGAAACTTAAAGGTGACTGATGGTTTCATCCTAGGGATGCGTTTTTCTCCTTTTGTAGTTTAGGAACCTTGTGATATCCTGGTGCATGATTTTTCTCCACTAGCAAATACACCCCACTCCTAGCTCCTTATCTCTCATTATGTTTTACTTGTCCCTTGTAGAAAGCTTCCTAAAATCAGTTTGATTGTAGTCTCCGCTCTGATCTAAGTCACTCAGGCTTATGATCTTAGTGCAATATTAATTGGTCAGATGGGGAAGTGAAGATGGACCATTCATCTTCTTTCCTGTTTAAATCATCTTTCATGCTGTTGTCAAAATTTCAGAAGGGTTGAAGATGGCATGTTCAGAACTACCCTTTCTGATCCTAGTTGAGAATATTTCATAACTTAGTGGCACATCTTTGGAAACAAGGAAGTTCTGACTGATTCCAGAATTGATTTTTTTCTCCATCCTTTGTCTACTCTCATGGGACAACTAGAGTAAGATGACTCAGGTAGATCAGTGTTATCCTGGATCTCTGGATTCATCTTCTTCTTTGTGTTCTGTTCAGAATAGGTAATCAAAGAGCAATCTGGGGAAAGATGTGAGTAGTCTTGAAGGGGGCTTTTTGAGTTTGAGTGAACCTGGATCTATCTTATAGTGCTGACCAATGGCAAAGGCAATTTCTTCACAAGAGAAAAAAGACCAATGGCTGAAGATCTTGAAAAGGAGATATTTGGAGAATGCAGAACCAAGATATTGTATGGAATAACTACATAATAACTACATGCAAGTCCCACAACTTGTTTCATGTCCCAATTCTTATAAATCAACCTCCTGGAAGAGATAAGTCATTTTAAGTTAAAAAATTAATGAATCAGGAGAGGATTCTGGGAAGATGGCAGAGTAAGTGAGAAAATTTCTAGCTCTCCAGATTTCTCCCACAAACATGACAAAACTTTGCTTCAGGGTGAACATGAGAATCTAAAAACAAATAGGAGTTGGAGCAGAATTATGGTTTTCCTGGGACAACAGGAGAAGATCCAAAGAAAGATACTAGGACAGAGGTTTAGCCCATACTTCCAGGCTAGTTCCTCTGAAACAACAAGCAGGACTGAGCTGTGGGGTTAGCTGGGTTGGGAGGTAGGCTAACCCCTAGCCACAGGAACTTTCATTTCCCAGACAAGGTGGGCAGTCCATAGTGTGGAATGCCAGGCCCAGTTGTGCTGCTGAGACATGGCCCTGGAAATCTTTGGACATTCAGAGATTGTGTAGCTGCTACCAAGATAGAACAAGATTGAAAGATGAAACTTTAGTTTCTAGGATTTTACTAAAAAGCATAATTATACAGCTAAAATGATCAATGACCAATGGTCAAATGTGGATTAATAAATTAATTAATAGTGTGTGCTAAATAGGAACCTTAGAATGTGCTATAAAACAACTGTTATTCTAGGCTATGAATGACAATGAGTTGAATACATGATTATTAGGATTTTGATGTGAGAGGACTGGGAAATGCTGGAAGAAAGGATGAATTAATAGGTGATCAGGCTAAAGGGGAAATAGGTGTCATTGTTTCTTTAATTGTACAAAATGAGAATAATATAATAGCTACTTTGTGGTGTTGTTATAAGGATAAAATAAAAAAATGTTTATAAAAAAATACAGCATATGGTAGATGCTATATAATTTTTTTATTCTCTGTCCCTTCCCTCCTGGAGAGACATGGTATTTGAACCATCTTTGTAGGACAGAATGAGAAAAAAAATTGTGTGCCAAAGGTTAGAGACCATTAGACCAGAACTATATAGGGAAACCAAAGATTGAGCATCCATGAATCAATAAACATCTAGGCCAGGCAGTGTTCTGGATAGTAGAAAGGAACACAGATAAAAACATTGTGCATATGAACTATGACAGATAATCAAAAAAATCTAAGGTAGTAATTAGGAAGCCTGAAAATCACCTAGATGAACTTTTTGAATTTTCCTAAGGTATTTCTTATTAATTTATTATTTGCTTTACCAGCAACTTTGCTTTATATTATCCATTTTTATATTATTTCTATTCTTGTAGAATGTAATCTCCTTAAGGGCAGAGACTCATATTTCTTTCTTTAATTTAAATATCTCCAGAGTTTCTGGTACATAGTAGCTATTCAATAAGTGTTTATCGAATAACATTGAATTGCCCCCTAAACCCATTCCTATTTCTGACTTCACTAAGTTCTCTTGGCCACACCAATGTCATTCTATCTCCTGTGTTCATGATGCTGAATTTATTTTTGACCCTTCCCTATCCTCTGAATCTCATATCTAATCTAATTCTGCTGAATTCTTGTCAACATCTCTTGTTTCTTCTTTCTTTTCTATTCTCACCGTCATTATTGAATATAGGTCCTCATTACTTGCCCTAGACTAGCAGCAGTCACTTTATAAGGTTCTCTTTTTTTACTCTCCATTCTCTTACTCACATTTCATACCACTGAATCTGATGATGATATAGCACCATCTTTGCTATATATCTAATCATATATATCTGATCATATAACTTCTCTATCCAAAAATATTTAGTAGTTCTCTGATGTCCCTAAAGTCCAGATGCCTTTATCAGGTATACAAAGACCACCATAAGTAAGTTTTACCTTTCCTTTACAACCTAATCTCAAATTATTTCATACTACATTACATCCAGATGGTAAAACTCTTTGGTCCCAAATACATAGCCCTCAGTACTCTTTGACTTTCCTTAGAATGCCCTTTCATCATTTGTTTTCCACTGGTAGAGTATTCCAGAAATCTTAGTGCCATTTTAAGCTTTATTAGCTTAAAACTATTGATAGCTTTAATAGATTCTTTCATAGCTTAAAATAACACTAAGCTTTTTGGAATACCCTGTATGTGGAAGTAGAGGAGAGAATTGTTCTTAGAACTATGCATTCTTATTAGGCAAAACTTGCTTTCCTTTGAAAGTAGATCATACATTTAATATAAAACTTTCAGTTAGCCTATTTGACTAATCCTTTCTGAACTTGCTTCAGTTCTGCTTAGAGAGGAGGACTATCATTATATCTAATATTTCTAGAATTAAACTAACATGATATAACATGATTATAATGCATATCTTTCCTTTATTTCTGATCTTACTGGAAAGCCTCTAATATTTCTCCATTATAAATAATTATTCTTCTGGGTTATAGATGCTATTTATTTTTGGAAAGGTCCATTGATTTCTATGCTTTCTAGTGTTTTCAACATCAGTGGGTATTTTACTTTGTCAAGAAGCTTTTTCTGCAACTATTAATATGATCATATGATTTTTGTTATTTTTGTCATTAATATGGTAAATAAATATATAAAATTTAACCAATTCTCCATTCCTACTTCAACTTCAATATGATGATAATGTAAAATCTTTTTTAACATATTGCTGTAATCTTTTTGGTAATATTTTATTCAATATTTTGTGTCAGAATTAGTGAGAGATAATTAGTTTATATACTTATTATAAGAACTTATCTCCCCTCATTTTAAGCATCAGGACCATATTTGTCTCATTGAAGGAGTTTGGTAGGATTCCATCTCTCATTGTTTTTGGAAAGCAATTATGTAAGATTAGAGTAGGTTGTTCTTTGAATATTTGATAGAATTTACATATAAATCTGTCTTGTGCTAGGATTGGAGTGGAGACCAGGTGAAGAAATTCTTTTTTTTTTCTTTATTTTTTTATTTTATTTGCATAACATATGTGTGGGTAATTCTTCAACAATAACCCTTACATAGCTTTCCATTACAAATTTTTCCCCCCAACTCCCCACCCCTCCCCTAGATGGCAGGATATCCACTACATGTTAATTATGTTAAAATATTGGCAAATCAAATACATGTATACATATTTCCAAACTTATCATTGTTGTGCAAGAAAAATCTTATCTACATAAACGATACATCAGATAAAGGAAACACAATGTAAGCAAACATCAATCAAGGAGTATGAGAATGTTATGTTGTGGACCACATTTCACATCCCTCTCTCTGGGTGTATATGGCTTTCTTCAGTGAACAATTGGAGGTGGCTTGAAACATTTCATTGTTGAAGAAAGCCATGTCCATCAGAATTGATCGTCATATAGTACTGTTGTTGCCGTGTATAATGATCTCCTGGTTCTGCTCATTTCACTCAGCATCAGTTCATGTAAGTCTCTCCAGGCCTCTCTGAAATCATCTTGCTGGTCATTTCTTACAGAACAATAGTATTCCATAATATTCATATACAATAATTTATTCAGCCATTCTCCAATTGAAGGGCATCTATTCAATTTCCAGTTTCTAGCCACTACAAAAAGGGCTGCCACAAACATTCTTGCACATGTGGGGCCTTTTCCTTTCTTTATGATTTCTTTGGGATATAAGCCCAATAGAAATGCTGCTGGGTCAAAGGGTATGCACAGTTTGATAACTTTTTGAGCATAGCTCCAAATTGTTCTCCAGAATGGCTGTATCCGTTCACAGCTCCAAAAACAATGCATCAGTGTCCCAGCCCTCCCATATCCCCTCCAACATTCATCATTAACTTTTCCTGTCATTTTAGCCAATCTGACAGGTGTGAAGTGGTATCTCAGGGTTGTCTTGATTTGCATTTCTCTGATCAATAGTGATTTGGAGCACCTTTTCATATGACTATAAATAGTTTTAATTTCATCCTCTGAAAATTGTCTGTTCATATCCTTTGACCATTTATCAATTGGAGAATGGCTTGAATTTTTATAGATATGAGACAATTCTCTATATATTTTAGAGATGAGACCTTTAACAGAACCCTTAAATGTAAAGATGATTTCCCAATTTATTGCTTCCCTCCTAATCTTGTCTGCATTGATTTTGTTTGTACAAAAACTTTTTAACTTAATATAGTCAAAGTTATCTATCTGGTTTTCAATTAAGAGATCCAGGTCTTCTTTGGACATAAATTTATTTCATCTCCACAGGTCTGAGAGATAAACTATATTACATTCCTCTAACTTGCTTATAAAGTCCCTCTTTATATCTAGATCATGAACCCATTTAGATCTTATCTTGGTATGTGGTGTTAGGTATGCGTCAAGCCCTAATTTCTTCCACACTAGTTTCCAATTTTCCCAGCAGTTTTTGTCAAATAGTGAATACTTATCCCAAAAGCTGGGGTCTTTGGGTTTATCAAAAACCAAATTGCTATACTTATTGCCTAGTTTGTCTTGTGATTCTATCCTATTCCACTGATCGACTACTCTGTTTCTTAGCCAGTACCAAATGGTTTTGATGACCGCTGCTTTATAATATAGTTTTAGATCTGGTACAACAAGTCCACCATCATCAACCTTTTTTTTCATTAATCCCCTTGAAATTCTTGACCTTTTGTTTTTCCAAATGAACTTTGCTACTATTTTTTCTAGATCTGTAAGATAATTTCTTGGGAGTTTGATTGGTATGGCACTAAATAAGTAAATTAGTTTGGGTAGTATTGTCATTTTTATTATATTCGCTCGGCCTACCCATGAGCATTTTAAGTTTTTCCAATTGACTAGGTCTGATTTGATTTGTGTGGAAAGTGTTTTGTAGTTTAATTCATATAGTTCCTGACTATCCCTTGGCAGATAAATTCCCAAATATTTTATACTATCAACAGTTATTTTGAATGGAATTTCTTTTTGTATCTCTTGCTGCTGAACTTTATTGGTAATATATAAAAATGCTTATGATTTATGTGGATTTATTTTGTATCCTGCAACTTTGCTAAAGTTGAGAATTGTTTCTAGTTGTTTTTAATTGAGTCTTTAGGGTTCTCTACGTATGTCATCATGTCATCTGCAAAGAGTGATAATTTGGTTTCCTCATTACCTACTCTAATTCCTTTAATTTCTTTTTCTTCTCTTACTGCCAAAGCTAACATTTCTAAGACAATATTAAATAATAATGGTGACAGTGGGCAGCCTTGTTTCACTCCTGATCTTATTGGGAATGATTCTAGTTTGACTCCATTACATATGATGCTTGCTGAAGGTTTTAAGTAGATACTACTAATCATTTTAAGGAAAAGCCCATTTATTCCTATACTCTCCAGTGTTTTTAATAGGAATGGGTGTTGGATTTTATCAAAGGCTTTTTCTGCATCTATGGAGATAATCATATGGTTTTTATTAATTTGGTTATTAATATAATTGATTATGCTAATTGTTTTCCTAATATTGAACCAGCCCTGCATTCCTGGTATAAATCCTACTTGGTCATGATGTATTATCCTAGGGATGACTTTCTGTAATCTTGTTGCTAAAATCTTATTTAAAATTTTTGCATCAATATTCATTAGGGAAATGGGTCTATAGTTTTCTTTCTCAGTTTTCTCCCTACCTGGTTTAGCTATCAGCACCATATCTGTGTCATAGAAGGAATTTGGTAGTACACCTTCTTTCCCTATTTTTTCAAATAGTTTATATAGTATTGGGATTAATTGTTCTTTGAATGTTTGGTAAAATTCACATGTAAATCCATCTGGCCCTGGAGATTTTTTCGAAGGGAGTTGATTAATAGCTTGTTCTATTTCTTTTTCTGAAATAGGGCTATTTAAATAATTTATTTCCTCTTCTGTTAATCTGGGCAATCTATATTTTTGTAGATATTCCTCCATTTCATTTACATTATCAAATTTACTGGCATAAAGTTGGGCAAAGAAACTCCTAATTATTACTCTAATTTCCTCTTCATTGGAGGAAAGTTCTCCCTTATCATTTTTGAGACTAATAATTTGATTTTCCTCTTTCCTTTTTCTAATCAAATTAACTAAAGGCTTATCTATTTTCTTGGTTTTTTCATAAAACCAACTCTTACTTTTATTTATTAATTCAATAGTTTTCTTATTTTCAATTTTATTGATCTCCCCTTTAATTTTCAGAATTTCCAATTTGGTATTTAATTGAGGGTTTTTAATTTGGTCTTTTTCTAGCTTTTTTAATTGTAAGCCCAGTTCATTGGTCTTCTCTTTCTCTGTTTTACGCAAGTAAGCATCTAGAGATATAAAATTACCCCTTATAACCGCTTTAGCCGTGTCCCACAAATTTTGGTATGTTGTCTCATTGTTGTCATTCTCCTGGATGAAATTTTCGATTGTGTCTATAATTTGCTCTTTCACCCATTCGTTCTTCAGGATTAGATTATTTAATTTCCAAATAACTTGTGGTCTATTTTCTCCTGGCCTTATATTACATGTGAGTTTTATTGCATCATGATCTGAGAAAGATGCATTTACTATTTCTGCTTTTCTGCATTTGATTTTGAGGTTTTTATCCCCTAACACATGATCAATTTTTGTATAAGTTCCATGACCCCCTGAGAAAATAGTATACTCCCTTCTATCACCATTCAATTTCCTCCAGACATCTATCATACCTAACTTTTCTAGCCTTTTGTTAACCTCCCTAAATTCTTTCTTATTTATTTTGGAATTTGATTTATCTAATTCTGAGAGAGCAAGGTTGAGATCTCCCACTAGTATAGTATTACTGTCTATTTCTCCTTGCATCTCTCTTAACTTCTCCTCTAGGAATTTGGATGCTATACCACTTGGTGCATATATGTTAAGTATTGATACTGCTTCATTGTCTATGGAACCCTTTAGTAAAATATAGTTTCCTTCCTTATCTCTTTTAATTAGATCTATTTTTGTTTTTACTTGATCTGAGATAAGGATTGCTACCCCTGCCTTTCTTTGTTCACCTGAGGCATAGAAGATTCTGCTCCAGCCCTTTACCTTCACTCTGTATGTATCTCTATGTTTTAGATGTGTTTCTTGTAAACAACATATTGTAGGATTCTGGCTTTTAATCCAGTCTGCTACCCGCTTCCATTTTATGGGAGAGTTCATCCCATTCACAATCACAGTTAAAATAACTATATCTGTATTCCCTGCCATCTTATTTACCCAGAGTTATGATTTTCTCTTCCCTTTCCCCTCTCTCCCTTCCCCCCTCCCCAGTACTTTGTTCTTGATGACCACCTCCCACCAATAATCCTCCTCCCTTTAGAGTCCCTCCCTCCCTTTATACCTTTCCCCTAATCCTTCTATTAGTTTATCCCTTTCCTTTTCTCCCCTCCCTCCTACCTTCCCACAAGGAGGGTCAGGCCTTTCTTTGAAGCCAAATGTGTCTGATATACTCTCTTAGAGTCCAATCTAATGAGAGTAAGGTTTACACAATACTCATTGCTCTCCCTTCTTTCCCTCAATTATATTAGATCTTCTATGTCTCTTTATGAGATTTTGCCTTATTTTACCTCCTTTATTTTTACTTTATTTTGCCTCCTTTCCCCCCTCCCCCCTTTTTCTTTTTCAGTATGGTATCCCTTCCACCTCTAATTTCTTTTCCATTATTATCAAAGAAAAATCAAATTATACTGCCATTCTTTAAAGGATACCTATAGTAGAAATATAGTTCTCAAGAGTTTTCCTTTTTACCTTTCTATGCTTCTCTTGAGTTCTCTATTTGGAGGTCAAATTTTTTGTTCAGATCAGGTCTTTTCATTAGAAATAGGTGAAATTCTCCTGTATCATTGAATGACCATCTTCTTCCCTGGAAGATGATGCTCATTCTAGCTGGATAACTTATTCTTGGTTGTAATCCAAGTTCTTTTGCCTTTCGGGAATATCTGGTTCCAGGCCCTTCGATCCTTTAAAGTAGAAGCTGACAGATCCTGCGTAATTCTAATGACAGTTCCTCGGTATGGGAACTGTTTCTTTCTAGCTGCTTGCAATATCTTTTCCTTGGTGCGATAGTCCTGAAATTTGGCCATGATATTCCTTGGGGTTTTAATTTTGGGATCTCTTTCTGGAGGTGATCGGTGAATTCTTTCTATGCCAATTTTGCCTTCTGATTCTAAAACATCAGGGCAATTCTCTTTCATGATTTCCTGGTGGATAGCATCCAGGTTCTTTTTTTCATCGTGGCTTTCAGGGAGTCCGATAATCCTTAAATTGTCTCTCCTGGATCTGTTTTCCAAGTCAGTTGTTTTTCCTAGGAGATATTTCATATTTTCTTCTATTTTTTCATTTTTTTGTTTTTGTTTAACTGATTCTTGAAGTCTTATTGAGTCATTTACTTCTATTTGTTCAATTTAAATTTTTAAAGTATTATTTCCTTCAGTTATCTTTTTTTTTTTAGCTCCTTTTGTAGCTGGCCAATTGAATTTCTTGATTCAATGCATTCTTTTTCCATTTTGCCAGTTTTATTTTTCAGTGAATTGTTGTCTTTTTTCCAATTCGCCAATTTTGTTTTTCAGTGAATTGTTGTCTTTTTCCAATTCACCAATTTTGTTTTTCAGTTCACCATTTTTATTTTCCAGTGAATTGGTGATTTTTTCCAATTCACCAATTTTGTTTTTCAGTGAATTGTTTTCTTTTTCCAATTCACCAGTCCTATTTTCCAGTTTTTGATATTTCTGTTGCCCTGATCTCAATTTATTTCCCCATTCTTCTTCTAGCTCTCTTTTGAGATTCTTAATGCAATCATCCAGGTAAGCCTTCTGAAAGGGAGACCAACTTAAGTCTGCCTTTGTGGCTTCATCTGGGATTGTTTTCATAATGTCAGGATCTGGGGACTGTTCTATTTTTTCTCCGTAAAAGCTTTCTATGGTGAGAACTCTCTTCTGCTTCTTGCTCATGATTTAAAGTTGGGATATTGGTCAAAAGCAGAGAAAACTGCAACAATTTGTATTTGCCCTGGGGCAGTTTGCCGAGTTGACTTCCTGTCTGAGGCTGGTCGGGCTATATTCGCACTAGGACCACGTTTTCAGCTGCTCTCGATCCACCCTTTACCAAAGGCAGATCTGCCAAAGCACCTGCCCGCAAGCAGAGCAAAGTGGCCCAGGCGTCTCCCAGGGGCATCCTGGGTGCCTCAAATCTGCCCGTCTATCACAGCCCTGACTTCGGCCCCTGCTGGAGTCTGAATGGAGACTAGCGGCCGATTTCCCCTGAGGCTAACCTTCTCAGGAGTTCTTTCAAGGTAGATTTTTGATAGAAGTGCGTTGTAGTCCAAATGTTTGGCGGAGTTCTCACTCAAAAACCAGTTCGAAGGCTCACTTTGTCTGGGTTTGAGGGAAGGTCCCAGGAGTTCACAGAGAAAGCTGTTTGCTGTTCGCCATCTTGGCTCCGCCCCCCAGAAATTCTTTTATTGCTTATTCGATTTCTATTTCCTGAAATCAGGTTTTAAAATTCTCTGCTTCTTTTTTTTAAATATTTGATTGAACACTCATCAATTTTACTTATATTATTTTTATTGGTACATAATTAGATGAAATTATTTCTGATAATTTTTCACATCTGATCCCACTCCTTTCTTCTCCTAGTCCAGATTCCAACGAATGATTGATTCTTACATTTTCTTTTTTCCTTTTGTTTTCCCTTTTGTAATTCATTTTCTGAATTTAAAGTTCCTTTTTTGTGACTTTACTCTCTCTCTTAAATGCATATTTTTCTGCCAACCTAATCCCCATGTTGAATTTAATGTATTTTTACATTAAATAATTTGGGTTTGTGTGTTCATTCTGCCTTTGACAGGTTTAGATAAGAGTGAGGTTCATGAGATACCCTCTCTCCTGACCCCCTCCTTCACAATAGTATACTCTTTTAGCCTATGAGAATCATATGAAAATAGTAAAATTCTCTCACTTCTTTCTCATGTCTTTCTTAGTGTATTTCTTTTTTCCCTCCTTCTTCTGCCTATCTTAGAACCTGTAATACAGAATAAAACCACCTTCAGTTTCTGTATTTGTCTTTATTTCCTCAGTGGCCCTATAAGATACTGGGATTTTAGTTGTAACCTTTTAAAATTTACTTTTTGGACTATTATATTCCAAGATGTTCTCTTCAATATGGCAATTATAGCTTGTGTGATCCTTGTATTTGAGTATTGGTATCTGAGTAAGGGTATTTGAACCCTTTCTGGATCCTTGAGTTTTTAAATTTCAATTAAAACCTCTGGATTTTGACTATGACTACTGATGGAAGGTTTTGATTTGGAGCATCTTTCAGCAAATGATTAGTTGATTTTTCTAGTTTCATGCTAATCTATGGTACTATCAGGTCTAGAAAGCTTTCTTTTATAATTTGTCTATAATAATGTTTCTTTTTTGATATTGTTTTCTGGGACGCTAATGACTCACAAATTATCTCTTCTTTACTTTTTTTTTCTCAATAATTTTCTTTGATTATAGATACCTTGCATTGTCTTCTCTCCTTCCCCCCAAAAATACTTTTTACTTTGTTCTAGTTTTTCTTTTTTCATTTTTTTTGGTTTCATTAAGTTTTATTTGATCCATTCTATTTTTTTTACAAACAGTGCAATACAAGGTTTCTCACTTTATGTTATAAGCCACTGAATCTTCTTCCTTTTTTCAAAATTCCTAATTGCAAATTGTAAAGCCAAGAAGCAAAGTTTGTGATGTACAAATTTTTGGTAAGATTTGATTTCTATTTTCTTTGCATTTTGGGTGCCAATTTTACTTAAGGAGAAATCAAATCTTATCAAAAATTTGTACATCACAAACTTTGCTTCTTGGCTTTTCTATATTTCTTTTAGAAAAAAAGAAAAAAAATAAAGTATCTATTAAGTCTCTACTGTATGCCAGGCATTAAGTAAGGCACTAAGTAAACAATTTACAAAGATTACCTCATTTGATCCTTACAACAACTTCAGAAGATATGTGCTATTATATTTTCTATTTTACAGTTTATGAAACCAAAGCAAATAAAGAAGCTCTGAATCACAAAATAAATAAGTCTCTAGGGTCAGATTTCAAATCAGATCTTCCTATCTCTAGAACTAACATTCTAGCTATTTTGGTTATACAAACATGAGATTAAATAGCATTGTGTCTGGCAAACTGATGTTCCTCTCATTGATCCTAAATCTTGGAAAATGTGGTCCACTTTACTATTGTAATTTGTGTCTACCTTACTCCATTCCTGTTCCTCTTTTGATATTTCTTGACTGCTACCTCAACTGACCTTATGACCAGAAAATCCTCTTTGAATTTTTGGGTCTTGATGCTTCCTTATATAAATGCTTGCTCCCTTCCTTTCCTCTTAGGAACTCTTGCACTTACTACTCTGCCACTTACTACATGAGCAATTTTAGGCTTAATTTTCTGTGTCTGCTTTTTATCACTCATAAATTAAAGGTACTTATTTAAGCGATCTTTAAAATTCTATCTAGCCCCAAATCCTACCACTATTATTCTATTTATTGACTATCTATGGCTGCTGCCCTCAAATTTCTGCTATGTTTTCTTTGATATAGCAGTTAACTAGATCTTTCTCCCTCTGACCTCTTCCCCCCTACATAACTCACATGATTCCAAACCTTAATCTCTGGTGTCACTGGTGGCTTCTTGTTCTGTCTCATATTTCTCTCCCAATTCTTCCAATCCTGAATCTTTTTTCTGCATCTACAACCTCCAAGTAATAGTTATCTAAGTACTAACAGTGTTGATTCTTGTTTGGATATGATGGCATTGACTTTACAGTGGTCAATCTATAAAGTTCTTGTGAATATAAATACTTGGGACTAGTCTCAAAAATGTACATGATTGCTTGAATGGTATAATCTGAGGGGGAAAAAGGCTTCTCTCTTGAAAATATATCTTTTATCCAGCTGCCAAAGTGCCTGTAAATTCCATGGCTAATGAGCAATACCTTTGGGCTAAGTATCTTTTCTTGGATACCTTTTTATTAAAGTACAGATACTCTTGAGATTAAGATAAAAAAAATTGTCACTCATACTTTAGAATGCATTAGTTTAGTAAATGACATCTCTGGAAATCACTGCCAAGTTTGATCCATGGTGCTGACATTTGCCCCAAGTGTTTCCTCCAAGTTTTCCTTTTTTTGCAGAATCATAGAATCTAAGAATTTAAAGGATCATGGGATACAATCTACCCTAAGATATAGCTGGACAAGAATTCCCCTTACAACATTCTCAACAAGTCATCTAGACTCACTATTAAATTTCATTTAGTAATAATTAAAAAAATATTTTTCAGGATAAGCAAAATAACTTAAGTCCCCTTTGCTATGTGCTCATCCCCTCCTTCCTTCCCCTCCTTCCTTTAGCCTAAATATCCTCATTTTTTTTTCAAATAAGTAATAATGTGGCAGTTTTTCCAGTTTTCTTAAAGCTCTGGTTGTCCTCCTTTGGAAACATTTCAGCTTTAGTTCTTTCCAATATGTCACCTATTTTGCAATGAATGCTGTTAGATTTTTTGGCTATCTTGTCACAGTTGGCCTTTATTGAGTCTGTAATATATTAAAAATCCAAGATTTTTCTTTTTTTCTTTTCTTTCTTTTTTTTGGTGCTATGGCATTTGGGTTTAAGTGACTTGCCCAAAGTCCCACAGATAGGAAGTGTTAGGTGTCTGAAGTAAAATTTGAATTCAGGTCCTCCTGACTTCAGGCTTGGTGCTCTATCCACTGTGCCACCTAGCTGCCCCCAAGTGCAAGATTTTTTATATGAATTATGGAATCATTCCTTTCTTCTCTGGTATTTATGAAGTTAATTTTTTTTTCTAAATCCAACTGTAAAACCACATTTTCTCATACTAAATTTTATTTTGCTTATTTTTTTCTCTTAATTCTGCCTATATTTAAGCCACACAATGACACCCCCATACTGCATGTGGGAAGCAACCTCTCACCATATATGGAAGTTCTAAGAGTAGAATTTTCCAAGAAATTATTTGGTATGTGACCCTCATAATTTGATGTCATCAAATCTATGCAAACATAGAAAGTATTTCCAACAATGGCCAAGTTGAGACATGCTCCTGAGCTTTCAGGATCAATATCCAGTAATATACTGGATACAATATTGAATATAATATATAGTAATACACAATAAGGCAAGACAATAGCATCATGTGTGCTGAGTTGCAAGTCACAGAAGTGTAACCAATTAACCACAAGATGAAGTAGTGAAAAATCTCCTTTGCAAGGTGGAGGATCAAGGGAATAGAGAGCACAAAAGAAAAAGGAAAATCATGTGTATCTTAAAGTACTGAAACTTGTTATATTCTCTTTTTAAAGGTTTTAGACAACCCCCATTAGATATTTGCAAGACACTTAAAAGGGTTTTGACCTAAAGAAGGAATGTAACCTAGTTCCACAACCTGTTGGTATGGGACATTTTTTTTTATTTGTGGAGATACACATGTGGAACAAAATTGGCAAGAACCTAAGGGGAGAATTGTAGTTCTCTTCAAGTCCTTTGGGATTTTACTTTGAGTTTGCTTGAGTTGTTTAAATCTGTAGTAATTTTGAGAACTTCTGGCTTCCAGCTTCAAGAGGGAAACTTCAGCAACTTTGGGTTCCTAAAGAAAAAGACGCTGAGAAGAATTCAACACAGGAGAAGTTGGTGGTCTTCATCATATCCATATTTCTACCTTTCTATCTTAGAAACTTCAGGGAACTTTATTTGGGCTCTCTCTTAGTTGAGTTGAGGTATTTCATTCTCAAGGGGAGAGTTCCTTCACATGTATTGCCTGGTATATATTCTTCCATGTGTATTTTCTCTGATTTCTGCTTGGTTGTTGAAATGGATAAATGGGTCTCTTTGCTAATTGTCATGTGTGCTCATCATGGAACTAGTATTTGGTGGGAAAGGGATCAAGCTTTATATATATAAAACCTGGGGTCCTGCTTCCCTGTGATTAGTGAGACAGAAATTAGGAATTAGACTGAAGGGGCAGCTAGGTGGTGCAGTGGATAGAGCACCAGCCCTGAAGTCAGGACCACCTGAGTTCAAATCTGGTCTCAGACACTTAACATTCTCTAACTATGTGACCCTGGGCAAGTCACTTAACCCCAATTGCCTCAGCAAAAAGCAAAAAAGAAAAAAAAAAGAAAGAAATTAGATTGAACCTAAAAATCACATCCTCTACAATAATATAAATCTAATTATAGTCTGTTACACCTTCTATGGAGAAGACAGAGTGGCAGCCTCTTGCCTCAATTTCCCCCCTTGGCAGGAATTAAAATCTCTTTTGGAAAAGGGTAGGGGGAAAAGATGCTAGAAGCATGTATTTCTCCTTTTGGTCACATAATGACACTCCTATGTCACACATAGGGGAGAGCTCCTCATTAAACCATGAAGAGTTAAAAAAAAAAAAAAAAAGTACAAGACAGCCTCTGGCTTTCAGGAACAAAAAGGCAAAAACTTCCAATCCAATGTGTCTGTCTACATTAATCTTATAACTTGTGTTGTATAAATCTTCATGATAGAACTTTGTATACCAGTGTGTAGAAAATGTGATCCTATTTGCATTTGTGCTTTGTTCATTTAATTACAGTACCTGGATTATATCATTTCTATCTTGAAATCCTTTGTAACTAACACTCTCCTTGACTCATAGTAGACACTTAGTAAATGCTCATTGATGGATTGGTTCATTTAAATTAGCTATTAGTTCAGTATTTGAAAGCCTTTGCTCTCCAAGTTTCATTAGCATTTGTGGCCATCATTTTGTACACTAAGCTGTAATCTCTGTAATGTATTGTAGTAATTCTATTGTAAACCATCAGACTCAGAAAGAGAATTTTGGTTAGGTACAGTGATTAACTACCTTAAACAAATAATAACTTAGATAACTAATGAACACTAATGTTGTCAAAAGAGATGTTATTTTCTAATTATAAAACAACCATCATGTAGCATTTTTATTTTATTTTATTTTATTTTTTGGTTTACAGAATCACAGTATAGGATTCCCTATGGGCTACTCCCCTAACCTTCACCTGTATTACCGGGTTGTATCCACAAAGAATGGCAATTACTGTCCAAGTTTCAGGGCTACATCTATATATCTGGGATCCTCTTATCACTTATGGAGGGAGGAAAACCCACTACCTTTTGAGGCATCCTATTCCATTTTTGGACAGCTCTAATTGTGAAGAAATTTATCATGATATGAAATATAAATTTGTCTCTTAGCAGCTTTCCCATTGCTCCTAATTTGGCTCCCTCAGGGCAAAGGGTGGGAGGAAATCTACTTCTGTTGCCATATAACAGATCTTTTAATACTTTAAGACACTTACCATGTCCCTTACTGTCCCCTCCCCCACACTAGTCTTGTCTTCTTCACATTAACTGTCCCAAGTTCCTTTAATTGATCCTCTTGTGGCATGAACTTGAGGTCCTTCACTATTCTGCTTTCCCTCTTGTACTTGCTTCAGCTAATCAGCATTGGGACTTTCTTATTGTTTCTTGTGACTAAATTAAAAATTATATCCATGAAAGCTGATTTCTCAGAAGTCATTTCCCATGTGGAATAGAGACCCAACAGAGAGAGAGCCTTACATACTTTAATTTCGGCTACAAGATCCCAGTCATCTTGAGAGCTACAATAAAAGAAGCTTTCATTCCTTTCTAAGGAATGATTGAATGTTGCCCCCACAGGCAGAATGAGCATGGAACACATGTGACTATATGCATGTGTTTGGGTCATTTTCCCTTTCTTAGAACTGAACTCTGTTATCCAGACTTAAATTGGAAGAAGGAAATAAACGGAGCCTCTCCCTGAACTCTAATCTTCCTTAGTTACTCACGCCCCAGAGAACATTGCACTGCTTTTCAGAAGATAATAATTAAGCCCAAAATGAGGTTCACAAGCTTCCCTTATCTTAAATTAGGATAAGATTAAGGTCTGGGCTTCTGTTTGTGTTAGGTTTGGGGAAATAATGGATGTCTTCTTTCAGGTTTCATAAGCACAGGAGCATATTTATTTCTTGTTGAATTTGTAGTTTTCACCAGCCATTCAACCTGTTTGTGCTTTATTGTTAAAGGCACTAACCAGGGAGGAAGGAAATCTTGTCAGGTTTATATATTTTCAGTGGAATTGTTGGTTGATTTTTTTTTTTTTTACAGTTTGTGATTTTAAACTTTAAAACTTCAATTCATACATCAAAGAATTATCAAGAAGCATTTAAAAAAATCTTTCTTTTTATTTTTTTAATGCCAAATTGAAGAAAAATACACTGGTCTATTTACAAGTTGCTATGTACAGCAGTTATGTGAAATTTGTGCTGTGTAATGAATTATGGAAAATAGCTTTGAACAGACTAAATATCCATTTCATTTTATCAAACCATGTTTTAACAAATCCAATAATTATGCAACTTCCCTGTTTTTTTTTTAAACTTTTCCAAAGTATAGTAAACAAGCATGAGGTTTTCCTCATTTACACACACACACACACACACATACACACACACACACACACACACACACACACACAGGACTTATGGACTAAGGGTGATTTATGTAACTGAAGTAATTTAAATTCCATACTTTCAAAGCCACAATGCATATGTTACATGCCTATAATTATGCTCCTCAGGGTTTGCAAGTCCAAAGGTGGCCGAGTCAGACACAGAAAAAGAAAGGAGATTGATGATATGGTATTTTGCTAATACAATGCAAAAGGCATCAACAGATTATGAAGCTCCTACAGGCCTATTCTATTAACATTGTCTAAATTGTGTATTCAGCCTTACTTTTGCACAGATCCCTCACTTATAGCAAATGCCTTTATTATAAAGAATGAACAAACTACCAGGAAAAAATGAAGATAGGAAAACAAAACAATATTTCCAATATCTTCATACAGTTGCTTCTTAAAGGATACTAAAGGAGTTACATTTCTGTTCTTTTTATTTATTAGAGATATACTGTTATTTATCAGGTGGTCTTCTTTGTATCAATCTGCATTAATATTGCAAGGAGAAAAGAGAGAAAAATAGCTTGAGAAAGGCAAGTAGTTATTTTAACAAAGGTAGTGCAATAGTGTTCCAGGGTAGCAGGTTATGTTAAAAAAAAAAAAAAATTTGGATATTTTAACGTAGTCCCCTTCACTTAAAAACTGACTGATTTTAAAGTTATCACCATATCCTGTTGATTCCAAAACAGAGATGTTACAGTAATGCTTGGACTTCCCACAGGTTGCTATGCATTTTCTTATTTTAAAGTGTTGGGATGACCTTTAAGCAGCTCTGCATATTTCTAAGAACTACAACTAGGCTGCGTAAATAAATTTCTATTAAATCATGCTATATTATATTGAAGCATTATGGTAACACTACCATATTTACATGGTCAACCAATTTGGACCAGGTAAATTTTTTGCTCTACTGAGCTCCTTTTTAAAAGTCATTAAATACATTTTCTTTTTAAATGATATTTTCTGATGAAGTTCTATAATATTATTTCCCCTCCTAAATAAATATATTTGTTTAATTAATTCAGAAGTATAGACTTGTATTTCTGTTTATGTAAAGGGAGAGGGAGTCATCACCACTCTCCAAGATTCAAGTTTTTAGGACAAATAATTGGCTTTCATAATAAAGCATCAAAAATCAAAAAAGTTTTCATGTGGTACTGGTATTTCTATTCTCTATGGATGACCATTTCAAATCAAAATTTCTATGGAACTATTCTGTGGACTTGAGAGGAAAAATGGGAAACTTACCCATAAAGAATCATTTGAGGTATCTTGAGACATATGAAGAAAAATAGTACCTGAAAGGGATGCTATAGAAGAGATCCCTGCATTGAGAGAGATTAGACAAGATGACGTATAAGTTTCTTTACAATTTTCAGAGTCTATGATTTCATGAGGAAATTAATAATTTGCTATTAGGTTCTTCTAATCCATTTTCATTTGGACTCCTCTGAAATTAAGGCAAATATGCATTTTTCCTGAGTTTGATTATTATAACAAGAATATTAAAATACTGATAAGGGTCTCCCTTGGTCAAAAAATTTTAGGCAGATCCCTTTATGATCAGGTGTCCTTTCCCCTCCAAATATATTTAAACAACCAAAACTGGACATTTGGGGGGCAGAGCAAAGCCAAAGTAATTCTAATGACAGAACAAATGAGTAATCATATTTGTGTACTTGTTTTATAATGAATAGACATTTTAAAATTGTCTTGTATCCTTATTTTTTTATCCCTAGTTAAGCTTTTTTCTTACTTCTTTTCCTTCCTCCCTTCCCTCTTTCCCTCCATTCCTTTTTTTCTTCCTTTTTTCTTTCTTTTCTTCCTTTCTTCTTCCCTCCCTCCCTCTTTTCCTTTCTTTATCCCTTTCTCTCTGTCTTTGTCACTCTGTCTGTCTGTCTGTCTCTCTCTTTCAAAAAGGATCTATGAACTTCATGAGACTTTCTAAATAATTGCCATCCGTGAGTAGTATTTTGCATTTCAGATGGCATGATCAATTTTTTTCTATTGAATATATTGGTTAGGGATCAGAAGAAAGCAATGAATACTAGTGTTTAAATATAATTAACTTACTGGAAAATATATTGAGAAATTATAGTGATGAAATAGAAAATGGCAACAATACTTTTTAAAAAAATTTTAAAATAAGGAATTTGAAAATCCATGGTTAAATCATGGTAATCATTTTAAACAACTGGGAAAAAAGCATGTCATTTCTACTCTGAAATGTAATAAATGATAAGGAGAAAGAAGCAAAAAATTTCGAAAAATTATGTCTCCTAGTTATTCATTTTTTATAAAATTTATCATCTCTAGTAGTAAAATTTCCTTATAATCATGGCAGAATTTGTTCAATATAGCAATTCCTGGGTTACTAATAAATCTCTTTTATTGAAGGAAAACCACTGATTTTTGGTAATCAAATAAAGAAGAGAATTAGTTGTATCCCTTTTCTTGATGCTAATTTCTTGAAGCAGAATTTCCTGAACTTTCTTGGAAGCTAAGATTAAGAATAATGCCTCAAAGTCCATATTCAAAAATTATTAACTAAGCCAAAAGTAATGTGCTAGAAGGATGTAGGCATTCATATATGAAATAATCCTTACCTTACATGAATGTTAAAAAAAATTACTTAGGAAATAAATTATCATTTTAAAAACTCTCAATCTGAAAGCTTCACTACATTTTTACAGTTTAATTTAATTTTTATTTTTCTGAATTATATATAAACAAAAATTTGTTATTTTCATTTTTTAATATTTTGAGTTCCAAATTCTCTCCTTCACTACCCCTACTGATAGAGCAAGTAATTTGATTTTAGATAATATAGCTTTGCACTCATGAAAAACATTTCTATTTTAGCCATGTTGCAAAATAAAATGCAGGCAAAAAACCCAAATAAAACAAAAACAAGAATAATAAAGTGAAAATAATATGCTTCAATTTACATTCAGACTCCATCACTTCTTTCTTTCAAAAAGAGAAATTTCTCATCTCAAGTTCTTTGGAATTGTCTTGGATTATTGTATTATTTAGAATGGCTAAGTCGTTCACAGCTGATATTGAACAATATTGCTGTTACTGTGTACAGTGTTACTATGTTTCTATTTATTTTATTTTGCATTGGTTCATGTAAGTATACTTTTTCTTATACCATCATGCTCCTCACTTCTTATAGCATAATTGTATTCCATAAAAATTATATACAATTTTTTCAGCCAAATGATGAGTACTCCCTCAATTTGCAATTCTTTGTCACCACAAAAAGAGCTGTTATAAATATTTTTGTATATATAGATTCTTTTCCTTTAAAAAAAACTATTTGGAGTACAAACCCAGTGGTGATATTGCTAAATCAAAGAATATGCACAATTTTATAGCAATTTGGGCATAGTTCCACATTGTTTTCCAGAATGACTGAACTAGTTCACAACTCCAGCAGTAGTACACAAGTGTCTCATTTTTCCCTTTCATATCTCCCTCAGCATTTGCCATTTTCCTTTTCTGTCATGTTAGCCAATTTGATAGATATCAACTAGTACCTCAGCTTTGTTTTGATGTTCATTCCTTAGATTAATAGTGATTTAGAGCATTTTTATCATACTATTATAGATAGCTTTTATTTCCTCTTTTGAAATCAGCCTGTTCATATCCTTTGGGGACATGGCTCATATTCTTACAAATTTGATTCAATTCTTTATGTATTTGAGAAATGAGGCCTTTATCAGAGAAACTTGTCACATTTTTTCAGTTTGTTTTCCTTCTAACCTTGGCTGCATTGACTTTCTTTCTCTAAATCTTTTTAATTTGATGTAATCAAATTTGTCGATTTTACATCCCATATGCTCTCTATTTCTTGTTTGGTCATAAATTCTTCCCTTATCTATAAATCTGGCAGGAAAAATATTTCATGCTCTCCTAACTTGCTTATGATATCACCCTTTACTTTTAAATCAAGTATCAATTTGGACCTTATCTGGATATATGGTGTGAAATATTGGTTTCTAATTATTTAACTGACCTAGAAAAAATAACAACAAAATTCATCTGGAAAAATAAAAGGTCAAGAATTTCAAGGGAATTAATGAAAAAAATGCAAATGAAGGTGGCCTAGCTGTACCAGATCTAAAACTATATTATAAAGCAGTGGTCACCAAAACCATTTGGTACTGGCTAAGAAACAGAGTAGTGGATCAGTGGAATAGGTTAGGTTCACAAGACAAAATACTCAATGACAATAATAATCTAGTGTTTGATAAACCTTAAGACCCCAGTTTTGGGGATAAAAACTCACTATTTGACAAAAACTGCTGGGATAATTGGAAACTAGTATGGAAGAAATTAGGCATTGACCCATACCTAACACCATATACCAAGATAAGGTCAAAATGGATTCATGATCTAGGCATAAAGAATGATACCATAAACAAATTAGAACAATGTAGGATTGTTTACCTCTCAGACCTGTGGAGGGGGAAGGAATTTATGACCAAAGAAGAACTAGAGATCATCATTAATCACAAAATAGGTAAGTTTGACTATATCAACTTAAAAAGTTTTTGTACAAACAAAATGAATGAAGACAAGATTAGAAGGGTAGCAATAAACTGGGAAAATATTTTTACATTCAAAGGTTCTGATAAAGGCCTCATTTCTAAAATATATAGAGAATTGACTCAAATATATAAGAATTCAAGCTATTCTCCAATTGATAAATGGTCAAAATATATGAACAGTCAATTTTCAGATGAAGAAATTGAAACTATTTCTAGTCACATGAAAAGGTGCTCCAAATCACTATTGATCAGAGAAATGCAAATTAAGACAACTCTGAGATACCACTACACACCTGTCAGATTGGCTAAAATGACAGGAAATGATAATGATAACTGTTGGAGGGGATGTGGGAAAACTGGGACACTGATATATTGTTGGTGGAACTGTGAACAGATCCAACCATTCTGGAGAGCAATTTGGAACTATGCTCAAAAAGTTATCAAACTGTGCATACCATTTGACCCAGCAGTGTTTCTACTGGGCCTATATCCCAAAGAGATCTTAGACGAGGGAAAGGGCCCCACATGTGCAAGAATGTTTGTGGCAGCCCTTTTTGTAGTGGCTAGAACCTGGAAACTGAAGGGATGCCCATCAATTGGAGAATGGTTGAATAAATTATGGTATATGAATGTTATGGAATATTATTGTTCTGTAAGAAACAACCAGCAGGATGATTTTAGAGAGGCCTGGAGAGACTTGCATGAACTGATGATGAGTGAAATCAGCAGAACAAGGAGAACATTATACACAGCAACAAGACTATATGATGATCAATTCTGATGGACATGGTTCTCTTCAACAATGATGTGATTCAAACCAGTTCCTATTATTCAGCAATGAAGATAGTCATATACATCCAGAGAGAGGCCTGTGGGAACTGAGTGTGGACCACAACACAGCATTTTAACGCTTTCTGTGAATATTTCCATGCATTTTGTTTTCCTTCTTAGGTTTTTTTTTTTCTTCTCTTTCTAGATCTGATGTTTCTTGTGCAGTAAGATAACTGTATAGATATGTATACATATATTGGATTTGTCATATAATTTATCATATTTAGCATGTATTAGATTACCTGTCATCTAGGGGTGGGGGGTAAGGGGAAGGAAGGGAAAAGCTTGGAAAAAAAAAGTTGTTCTTTTTTTTTTTTCCAAAGGTCAATGTAGAAAAATCACTCATATGTTTCGTAAATAAAAAAATAAATAAATAAAAGAAATATTGGTTTCTACCTGGTTTCTTCCAAACTGCTTTCATCTTTTCTCAGCAATTTTTGTCAAATAATTATTCTTGTCCCCAAAACTTGCATCTAATTTACTCTGGTCATTTACTACTCTGTCTTGTATAACTAACTATTCTATTGATCCACCACTCTATTTCTTGGCAAGTATCAAATTGTTTTTGATTAATGCTTTATAATAATAATATTTGAAACCTGGTACTATCTTTACAACACTCCCCCAGTTGATTTCTTTAATATTCTTGACCTTTTATTCTTCCAGGTGAATCTAGCTCTCTATTTTTTTTTTTGGTAATTTTATTGGGATGATCTTGAATAAATAAATTAGAAACATTGTCATTTTATTGTATTAGCTCATCTTATCCATGAGCAATAAAAAATATTTCTATAGTTGTTTATATCTGCCTTTATTCATGTGAAAAGTGCTTTTAATTATGTTCCTATAGTTCCTAGATTTGTTTGGCAGGTAGACTTCCAAGTATTTTATATCATATGCAGGTATTTTTAAATGGAAGTTCCCTTTCTTCCTGCAGGATGTAGAAATGCTAATGAGTTATGTGAGCTTTAATGGATTCTCCAAGATTCCCTAAGTGTACTATCTTATATTCTGAGTAATAGTTTTGTTTCATCTCTGCCTATTCTGATTCCTTCTATTTTTTGTTCTTGTCTTATTGTTACAATGTTGAACAATAGTAGTGATAATGGGCATTCTTGCTTTACCTCTGATCTTTAAACTTCATTTTCTAAGCTGACAAGAAAATAAATATTATCAATGCATTGACTAAAAAACTCATTTTAAAATGCTAGTATTAAAATGTAGATAGATTAGTGATTAGCCACAAGGCATTCTATATTCTTTACAATTTCTAATCAAACTGTCAAACAATTGGTTATAAAAGTGAAAGATATAGTCAAGTACCCAATGATTAACACCAGCAAACTGGACTGTTAATTTTGTATTGATGGAATTGATTTGTACTTGTGCCAATATGCACCAGTATAATGATGTGACTCTTGTAAAGAAATTTAAGAAGGGTTTATAAATCCATGCTACTTCCTGATATATTTGTAAATATATATAATTTAGCTAATAGACAAGCTGAGGCACCAGGGTTGCTAAGTTATTGACAAATTCAAAAAAAAAAAAAAAGATTCCAGGACTTTGATTTGTAATCTTGTTCTAAGCACTATGAGTCTAGGATCTGTGCCATCTCACTTTCTCCCTGCAACCCTCATCCTCCCTATCACCACCATTCAACTAATAAATGCCATTTGATTTTGGCAAAGAAAGAGATGCTTTCCCCTTTGAATCACTTCTTACTTATTCAGAATCTTATAAGAACTCTCAAATGACTTTTTCAACTAGAAGAAAACAACAGCTCAAATCATTTATAGTGGGTATTTCAACAATAATTAGATACTTCCAGAAATGCTCAATATTATACAAAGAAAGGAGAGAATTATCCTGGTGTATTTACATTTTAACTATCACTTTAATAGCTCAATTTATTTGGTTGCTGTCAAAAAGCCTTCCTTATTAAAAAAAAAAAAACACAAAACAAAACATGAAACAAAACAACAACAACAACTAAAGTTGTTTCAAAAGCACAGGTTGAGGGGCGGAGCCAAGATGGTGAACTGCAGACAGCATTCTCTTTAAGCTCTTGAGACCTTCCCTCAAACACAGACAAACCGAGCCTCTGAACTGGTTCTGGATTTAGGGCTTCACCAAACACTTGGACTACAACGCACTTCTATCAAATATCTACTTTGAAAGAACTTCTGAGATCAGTTACAGACAGGCAGGGGATGGAGCAGCTCCCAGCGCTCAGATGCCAGGGCGCAGCCGGGGTGCAAGTCCGGGGCTGGGATGGACCAGAAGATTTTAGGCTGCCAGGAAGTCCCTGGGAGACCCTTGGGCCACTTTGCTCTGCTAGCGGGCCGGTGCTTTGGCAGGTCTACCTTTGATAAAGGGTGGATTGAGAGCAGCTGAAAGTGTGGTCCTAGTGCGGATCTAGCCAGATCAGCCCCAGACCAGAAGTCAACTCAGCAAACTGCCCCAGGGCAAATTGAAATCCCTCTCGCTGCTGCTGCCACTGCTGCTGCTGGGGCTGCAGGATTCCCTGCTCTTAACTGATACCTCAGCTAAACATAATGAGCAAGAAGAAGAGAGCTCTCACCATAGACAGCTTTTACAGAGAGAAACTAGAGCAGTCCCCAGATCCTGAGATTCTGAAAACAATCCCAGATAAAGCCACAAAGGTGGACTTAAGCTGGTCTCCCTTTCAGAAGTCTTACCTGGAAGATTGCATAAAGAATCTCAAAAGAGAGCTAGAGGAAGATTGGGGAAATAAACTGAGAGCAGTGCAAGAAGGAAACATCGCCCTGCAACAGAGATGTGAAAAACTGGAAAATAAGTCTGGTGAATGGGAAAAAGTCGCCAACTCACTGGAAAATAAAAATAGTGAATTGGTAAAAGACAACAATTCACTGAAAAACAAAATTGGTGAATTGGAAAAAATCACCAACTCACTAGAAAATAAAAATAGTGAATTGGAAAAATAAAAATTCACTGAAAAATAAAATTAGTGAATTGGAAAAAGACAACAATTCACTGCAAAATAAAATTGGCAAAATGGAAAAAGAATGCAATGAACCAAAAAATTCAATTGGCCAGTTACAAAAGGACCTAAAAAGATAACTGAAAGAAATAATACCTTAAAAATTAAAACTGAACAAATTGAAATGAATGACTCAATAAGACTTCAAGAATCAGTCAAACAAAAACAAAAAAATGAAAAAATAGAAGAAAATATGAAATATCTCCTAGGAAAAAACAACTGACTTGGAAAACAGATCCAGGAGAGACAATCTAAGAATTATTGGACTCCCTGAAAATCACGATGAAAAAAAGAAACCTTGATGCTATCTTCCAGGAAATCATGAAAGAGAATTGCCCTGATGTTTTAGAATCAGAAGGCAAAGTTGGTATTGAAAGAATCCACCGATCACCTCCTGAAAGAGACCCCAAAATTAAAACCCCAAGGAATATCATGGCCAAATTTCAGGACTATTGCACCAAGGAAAAGATATTACAAGCTGCTAGAAAAAAACAGTTCAAATACCGAGGAACTGTCATTAGAATTACACAGGATCTGTCAGCTTCCACATTGAAGGATAGAAGGGCCTGGAATCAGATATTCCGAAAGGCAAAAGAACTTGGATTACAGCCAAGAATAAGCTATCCAGCTAGAATGAGCATCATCTTCCAGGGAAGAAGATGGTCATTTAATGATACAGGAGAATTTCACCTATTTCTGATGAAAAGACCAGATCTGAACAAAAAATTAGACCTCCAAACACAGAACTCTAGAGAAGCGTAAAAAGGTAAAAAGGAAAGAACTCTTGAGATCTATATCTCTACTAGGGGTATCTTTAAAGAATGGGGGTATAATTTGATTTTACTTAGATAATATGAAAAAGAGAACTAGAGGGGAAAAGGATATCATACTGGGGAAAAGAGGGGAAAAAGTGGTAAAATAAGATCTAAAAAAAAAGGAGGTTAAAAACAAGGTAAAATCACTTGAAGAGGCAAAGAAAACCTAATATAATTGAGAGAAAGAGGGGAGGGAGATGAGCATTGTGTAAATCTTACTCTCATAAGATTGGGCTCTAAAAGTGTATATCAGACATTTGATTTCACATAGAAACTTGTCTGTTGCTAGAGGGAAATGGGAGGAAAAGGAGGAAAAGTAAGGGACAAACTAATAGAAGGGAAAATAGAAGAATCAGGGGAAAGGAGTAAAAACAGGGGGGAGGCGATCTAAAAGGTGGAGTATTGTTTGGGGGAGGGGGTCATCAAAAGCAAAGTACTGAGGAGGGGGGAAGGGAGAAAGGGGAAAGGAAAGGGGAAAACATAACTTGGGTAAATAAGATGGCAGGAAATAAAGAATTAGTTATTCTAACTGTGAATGTGAATAGGATGAACTCTCCCATAAAGCGGAAGCAGATATCAGACTGGATTAAAAACCAGAATCCCACAATATGTTGTCTACAAGAAACACATCTAAAACATAGTGACACATATAGGATGAAGGTAAATGGCTGGAGCAGAAAATATTATGCTTCAGGTGAACAAAAAAAAGCAGGGGTAGCAATCCTTATCTCAGATCAAGTAAAAGCCAAGATAGATCTAATCAAAAGAGATAAGGAAGGAAACTATATTTTATTAAAGGGTACCATAGATAATGTAGCAATATCTATACTAAATATATATGCACCAAGTGCAATAGCACACAAATTCCTAGGGGAGAAATTAAGAGAGATGCAAAAAGAAATAGACAGCCAAACGATACTAGTGGAGGATCTCAACCTTGCTCTCTCAGAATTAGATAAATCAAACCACAAAATAAACAAGAAAGAAACTAGGGAGATAAACCAATTGTTAGAAAAGTTAGGTATGATAGATCTATGGAGAAAGTTGAATGGAGACAGTAGGGAGTTTACTTTTTTCTCAGGAGTCCATGGAACCTATACAAAAATTGACCATGTGTTAGGGCATAAAAACCTCAAAATCAAATGCAGAAAGGCAGAAATAGTAAATGCATCCTTTTCAGATCATGATGCAATAAAAATCACATGCAATATAAGGCCAGGAGAAAATAAACCAAAAGTTAATTGGAAATTAAATAATCTAATCCTGAAGAATGAATGAGTGAAAGAGCAAATCATAGACACAATCAATAATTTCATCCAGGAGAATGACAATAAGGAGACAACATACCAAAATTTGTGGGATATGGCTAAAGCGGTTATAAGGGGCAACTTTATATCTCTAGATGCTTACTTGCATAAAATAGAGAAAGAAAAGATCAACGAATTGGGCTTATTATTAAAAAAACTAGAAAAAGAACAAATTAAAAATCCTCAATTAAATACCAAATTGGAAATTCTAAAAGTAAAAGGAGAAATTAATAAAATTGAAAATAAGAAAACTTTTGAATTAATAAATAAAACTAAGAGTTGGTTCTATGAAAAAACTAACAAAATAGATAAGCCTTTAGTTAATTTGATAAGAAAAAGGAAAGAGGAAAATCAAATTGTAAGTCTCAAGAATGATAAGGGAGAACTTTCCTCCAATGAAGAGGAAATTAGAGTAATAATTAGAAGCTACTTTGCCCAACTTTATGCCAGTAAGTTTGATAATCTAAATGAAATGGAGGAATATCTACAAAAATAGAGATTGCCCAGGTTAACAGAAGAGGATACAAATTATTTAAATAGCCCCATATCAGAAAAAGAAATAGAACAAGCTATTAACCAACTCCCTAAGAAAAAATCTCCAGGGCCAGATGGATTTACATGTGAATTCTACCAAACATTCAAAGAACAATTGATTCCAATACTACACAAACTATTTGAGAACATAGGGACAGAAGGTATACTGCCAGAATCCTTCTATGAGACAGATATGGTGCTGATAGCTAAACCAGGTAGGGAGAAAACAGAGAAAGAAAACTTTAGACCAATTTCCTTAATGAATATTGATGCAAAAATTTTAAATAAGATATTAGCAATGAGATTACAGAAAGTCATCCCCAGGATAGTACACTATGACCAAGTAGGATTTATACCAGGGATGCAGGGCTGGTTCAATATTAGGAAAACTATCAGCATAATTAATTATATTAATAACCAAACTAACAAAAACCATATGATTATCTCAATAGATGCAGAAAAAGCCTTTGATAAAATCCAATACCCTTTCCTATTAAAAACACTAGAGAGTATAGGAATAAATGGGCTTTTCCTTAAAATGATCAGTAGCATCTATTTAAAACCATTAGCAAGCATCATATGTAATGGAGACAAACTAAAACCATTCCCAATGAGATCAGGAGTGAAACAAGGCTGCCCACTGTCACCATTACTATTTAATATTGTATTAGAAATGTTAGCTTTAGCAATAAGAGAAGAAAAAGAGATAAAAGGAATCAGAGTAGGTAATGAAGAAACCAAATTATCACTCTTTGAAGATGACATGATGGTATACTTAGAGAACCCTAGAGACTCAACTAAAAAACTACTAGAAACAATTCACAACTTTAGCAAAGTTGCAGGATTCAAAATTAATCCACATAAATCATCAGCATTTTTATATATTACCAACAAAGTTCAGCAGCAAGAGATGCAAAAAGAAATTCCATTCCAAATAGCAGATCATAGAATAAAATATTTGGGAATCTATCTGCCAAGGAAAAGTCAGAAACTATACGAACTAAATTACAAAACACTTTCCACACAAATAAAATCAGACCTAATCAATTGGAAAAATATTAAGTGCTCATGGGTAGGCAGAGTGAATATAATAAAAATGACAATACTACCCAAACTAATCTACTTATTTAGTGCCATACCAATCAAACTCCCAAGAAATTATTTTACAGATCTAGAAAAAATAGTAGCAAAGTTCATTTGGAAGAACAAAAGGTCAAGGATCTCAAGGGGATTAATGAAAAAAAAACGCACATGAAGGTGGCCTTGCTATACCAGATCTAAAACTATATTATAAAGCAGCCGTCATCAAAACTGTTTGGTACTGGCTAAGAAATACAGCACTGGATCAGTGGCACAGGATAGGATATCAGGACAATCTAGGCAATAACCTTAACAATCTAGTATTCGATAAACCCAAAGACCCCAGCTTTTGGGATAAATACTCACTATTTGGCAAAAACTGCTGGGAAAATTGGAAACTAGTGTGGAAGAAATTAGGGCTTGACGCATACCTAACACCACATACCAAGATAAGATCTAAATGGGTTCATGATCTAGATATAAAGAGGGACTTTGTAAGCAAGTTAGAGGAATGTAATATAGTTTATCTCTCAGACCTGTGGAGATGAAATAAATTTATGTCCAAAGAAGACCTGGAACTCCTAATTGAACACCAGATGGATAATTTTGATTATCTTAAGTTAAAAAGTTTCTGTACAAACAAAACAAATGTTTACAAGATTAGGAGGGAAGCATCAAATTGGGAAATCATCTTTACATTTAATGGTTCTGATAAAGGCCTCATTTCTAAAATTTATAGAGAATTGTCTCATATATATAAGAATTCAAGCCACTCTTCAATAGATAAGTGGTCAAGGGATATGAACAGACAATTTTCAGATGATGAAATTAAAACCATCTCTAGTCATATGAAAAGTTGCTCCAAATTACTATTGATCAGAGAAATGCAAATTAAGACAACTCTGAGATACCACTACACACCTGTCAGATTGGCTAAAATGACAGGAAAAGATAACGATGAATGTTGGAGGGGATGTGGGAAAACTGGGCCACTAATACATTGTTGGTGGAACTGTGAATGGATTCAACCCTTCTGGAGAGCAATTTGGAGCTATGCTCAAAAAGTTGTCAAACTGTGCATACCCTTTGACCCAGCAGTGTTTCTACTGGGCCTATATCCCAAAGAGATCTTAGAGGAGGGAAAGGGCCCCACATGTGCAAGAATGTTTGTGGCAGCCCTTTTTGTAGTGGCTAGAAACTGGAAACTGACGGGATGCCCATCAATTGGAAAGTGGCTGAATAAATTATGGTATATGAATGTTATGGAATATTATTGCTCTGTAAGAAACGACCAGCAGGACGATTTCAGAGAGGCCTGGAGAGACTTGCATGAACTGATGCTCAGTGAAACAAGCAGAACCAGGAGATCATCATACACAGCAACAACAGTATTACATGATGATCAATTGTGATGGACTTGGCTCTCTGCAACAAAGAATTGTCTCAAACCAGTTCCAATTGTTCACTGAAGAAAACCATATACACCCAGAGAGAGGGAAATGAAATATGGACCACAGCGTAACATTTGCATGATCTCAATTGACATTTGCTTGCATTGTGTTGCCTTTCTCTGACTCTTTTTTTTTCTTATAGATAGGATTTTTCTTGCATAACTTCTCAAGCATTTCAACATTATTAACATGTAGTGGACTTCCTGCCATCTAGGGGAGGGGAGCGGACTGGGGGTAAAATTTGTAATGGAAAGCTTTGTAAAGATCAATGTTGGGGAACTACCCATACATATGTTATACAAATAAAAAGCTTTAATAAAAAAAAAAAAGCACAGGTTGATACCTTTAATCCAGTCCTCTCTCCCATTCCTGAACTGTGCCAAATCACTGTTTCCATTGATTGAGGTTCACATTAGTTTGTCTTTGCTTTCATTTTGGTTTTTTGACTGAATTAAGTTCTAGGGCAGACTAACACATAAGTGGTCCCCAGAAAATTAATCCTGTCTTCATCATCAAATAATCTTGTAAAATGTTCTTTGATTTCATCCTAGGATACTTTATATTCTTCAATGATTCTCAGCTTTGGCAGCTTAATACATTTTAACAGTAAAACCTAAATCTGACTTACTGAAGAGAAAGAATTATGTGCCTTCCTCTTGGAAAGAGTTTCCTTCTGAAAGTATGCATAGTGTCTGCTTCCCTCAGAAGTAAATTTTAGAATACCTTGAGTGGTATTGTTTGTGGAAGCTATTCAGGAGCATAGAGTTCAAGCATTTGTTCTTATTCAATTGATCCATCATTTCTCTAAAACATATGTGTCTATTTAAGTGAATTTCATCCCTTTGATTTCACAAATTTTGTAACCATCTGTGGAAAAAATAACAACCAAAAATGATCAGTGGTTAATTTTCTTTCTGATCACAGACCATATGATTTCATCTGATAGACCACAGAAATGACTACTCATTTTCATTGTCCTGTTATGAAATTCTTGCTATAGATGTTTCCTTAAATAAATGTTTCCTTCTTATTCATAGATACTTTTGATTTATTGTTTCCCTACCAGTGGTATATGGCTTCTTTTCTTAATCTTTTTTTTTAATTGTATGATTTCTCTAGAATAATGCTTTTGATGCTGATTATCTCTGTTGTTCCTGAGCTAACAGAAGAACATCTAAGCCCAGAAGTGGATGATGACTCCCTTACTTTTTAACATTACTGTAATCAATACTTCTTCCTCTTGTTGGAAATTCTTATTTTTTAAACATGAATGTTAACTTAAGACTGAATGGATGTCCATCATTGGAGAATGGCTGAATAAGTTATGGTATATGAATGGTATGGAATAATATTGTTTTATAAGAAACGATCAGCAGGATGATTTCAGAGAAGCCTGGAGAGACTTAAATGAACTGATGCTAAGTGAAATGAGTAGAACCAGGAGTTCATTGTACATAGCAACAACAAGATATACAATAATCAAGTTTGATGAATGTGGCTCTTTTCAATATGAGATGATTCAGGACAGTTCCAATGATCTTGTGATGATGAGAGCCATCTACACCCACAGAGAGAACTGGGGGTACTGAGGGTGGATCACAACAGTATTTTTGTTCTTTTTGTTGTGGTTTGTTTGAATTTTATTTTCTTTCTTATTTTTTTTTCCATTTTTGATCTGATTTTTCTTGTGCAGCAAGATAATTGTATACATGTATGTGACTATATTGGACTTAACATATATTTTTACCATGTTTGACATATATTGGATTACTTGCCATTGGTTGGGAAGGGGAGAATATTGGAACATAAGGCTTTTCAAGGATCAATGTTGAAAAATTATCCTTGCATATGTTTTGAAAATAAAAAAAATTAATAAAAATAGGGAAAAATACACATGAATGTTCAAATTAGAGATTTTTATATTGTATGAGGGAATGAGACACAATCCAAAGCTGCAGAAATGATCATATTTTTAATTCATAAAATATGTATTTTAGTAAGTTTAATATGAAACTACATCTAAACTTTTAAATGAAATCATAATAGGAATAAATACTTCTCTAAGGATAGAATTTGAAAATGTTCAAAACCAGTTATTCTTTTTTTTTTTTTTTTTTTTTGGTTTTTTTTGCTTTTTGCTGAGGCAATTGAGGTTAAGTGACTTGCCCAGGGTCACACAGCTAGGGAATGTTAAGTGTCTGAGACCAGATTTGAACCCAGGTCTTCCTGACTTCAGGGCTGGTGCTCTATCCACTACACCATCTAGCTGCCCCCCAGTTATTCTTTATATGAAATAAGGCATAAGACTTTTCATATATAACATTTAAGATGCCTTTTCCCATTTGAAATAAATGGTATCTCACCAAAATGAATTGGTTATGTTTTTATAATATAATCATAGCATTGTATCTTCTGATTGCATTTGAAGAGAAATGAAGAGTAGTTAGTTGGCATTTAGAGTGTTTAAGTTCTAAATGCATGGTGACTACCAGTAAAGATTCTCTTTGAGAGCAAGTGTGATGAGGCTTTGGGGTCATGAGATTGAGGTTTGAATTCTGCATCTGTCATGAACATAAATTAGGGCAAAATCAGTTCTATCTTGGACTTAATTTCCATCTATATCTATATATATATATCTATATCTCCATATCTATATCTATCTATATCTATATCTATATCTATCTATATCTATCTATCTATCTATCTATCTATCTATCTATCTATCTATCTATCTATCTAAGATGAAGGGGTTGATATAATGTATTCCAAGGTACTTTCTATCTCTAATGGTCTATGAGTTGATGATAATTGCCAATTTGGTAAACTAACATTTTTGCTAGCTATCATCCCATATTTCTCTTTCTCTTCATTATCGCCCTATCTTCTCTGGTCACCTTTCTTATTTTCCCTCTATTCATTCTATTCATTTCCAGGTCTGACAAGTTTTCACCTGGTCTCACTGTGAAGCAGAACTCTACAAGACTTTTTATTTCCTTCCCACCCTTTTTCCTTTTAACCAATTCTTTATGTATTTTTCCTTCACTAGAATGTAAGTTTGTAGAGGTCAGGGACTGTCTTCCTTACTTATATTTGTGACCAGAGAGCATAGTAAGTATATAGCACATAATAAATACTTGATATACATTTTGTCATCCATTTATCGATGTTCCTTCTTTCCTCCCTCCCTTCCCTCCCTTCTTCTGTCCCTTCCTTCCTTCCTTCCTTCCTTCCTTCCTTCCTTCCTTCCTTCCTTCCTTCCTTCCTTCCTTCCTT
>JAJPUD010001192.1:336890-420046 GCA_023553655.1 Myrmecobius fasciatus | reverse complement strand
CTTCCTTCCTTCCTTCCTTCCTTCCTTCCTTCCTTCCTTCCTTCCTTTCTTTTTCATTCAACTAAAACTATTCTCTCTGAAGTTGCTAATGATCTCTTAATTTACAAAAAGACTGATTGTCTTTTTTTTAATCCTGTCTTCTTTATATCTCTACAACATTTGCCACTGTTGACTTTCTTCTTTTCATCAATAATATTTACTTTTTAGTTTTTCATGGTTCTCCTCTTACCTGTTTACCTAGTTCTTACCCTCTACTGATTCTTACTCCATCTCATGCCCACAAATCATCAGGTGTATCCCTTCAGACTTTGTTCTCAACTCCCTTCTTTTTTCACCTTAAACAATCTCACTTGATGATCCCCTAGCTATCACAAAGGAAATTTTCATCTCTATAATTAACTTGCACATCTCATAATAGATCTTTCATAGCCTTCTCAAACTCAACATATCCACAGAAGATTTCAGACATTTCTAAATTATAATGAAGGGTTCCATCTATTTCCTAGTTACCCAGGTTTACAATCTCCATATCATTCTTAACTGCTAATTCTCATTCATCTTGTCCAATTCGTTAAGGGACTTGTTTCTACCTTCACTATGTGTTTCATATATGCCCCTTCTCTTTATCTTTGTTACATTTTATTGTTCAGTTACTTTTCAGTTGTATCTGATTCTTTGTGACACTATTTGGAGCTTTCTTGACAAATGGTTTGCCATTTCCTTTTCCAGTTTATTTTTTAGATAGGGAAACTAAGAGAGATGAGGTTAAGTGACTTTCTCAGGATCACAAAATTAGTAAGTATCTGAAATCATTTTTGAACACAGGAATATGCATCTTCCTGACTCATTAAGCCAAGATAAATGAATAAATCCTGATGCTTTATCCACTCTGTAACCACCATTATATCTTATCTAGACTATTACAATAGCCTTCTAACTAGCTTCTCTGCTTCCAGTTTCTTCCCCACTTCAATTCATTATCTGTTCAACATCCAAAGGTGATTTTCTTCTAAAATGTAGGTCTGCCTGTGTCCTTTCACCCCTATGGTTGATAAAGTGCCTCAATATAGCCCCCAAGCTATCACAAAGGAAATTTTCATCTCTATAATTAACTTGCACATCTCATAATAGATCTTTCATAGCCTTCTCAAACTCAACATATCCACAGAAGATTTCAGACATTTCTAAATTATAATGAAGGGTTCCATCTATTTCCTAGTTACCCAGGTTTACAATCTCCATATCATTCTTAACTGCTAATTCTCATTCACCTTGTCCAATTCGTTAAGGGACTTGTTTCTACCTTCACTATGTGTTTCATATATGCCCCTTCTCTTTATCTTTGTTACATTTTGTTGTTCAGTTACTTTTCAGTTGTATCTGATTCTTTGTGACACCATTTGGAGCTTTCTTGACAAATGGTTTGCCATTTCCTTTTCCAGTTTATTTTTTAGATAGGGAAACTAAGAGAGATGAGGTTAAGTGACTTTCTCAGGATCACAAAATTAGTAAGTATCTGAAATCATTTTTGAACACAGGAATATGCATCTTCCTGACTCATTAAGCCAAGATAAATGAATAAATCCTGATGCTTTATCCACTCTGTAACCTCCATTATATCTTATCTAGACTATTACAATAGCCTTCTAACTAGCTTCTCTGCTTCCAGTTTCTTCCCCACTTCAATTCATTATCTGTTCAACATCCAAAGGTGATTTTCTTCTAAAATGTAGGTCTGCCTGTGTCCTTTCACCACTATGGTTGATAAAGTTCCTCAATATTGCCCCCAAGTTCAATACATTTCTTATTTGGCATTTAGAGTCCTTCACAATCTGATCACTTCCTATCTTTCCAGTCCTCTGTCACTTTTCTCCTCTTCATCTTTAATCCTTGACTCTACTCCTTTGCATTGGTTTACTTTCGGTTCTAAAATAGAACATTTTATCTTCTGTTGATGTTCCTTTGTCCTAAAATACTCTATTCCTTACCACCACCCTTAATTTATTTTCCTAGTTTTCTTCAACACTTGAGTTAAATCTCACCTTCTGCTGCAATTGTTCCTGATCCCTCTAACTGCTAGATTCTTCCCTTCTCATATTACCTTCTATTTATTTTGTATAGATCTTGTATATTGCAATTTGTTGCCTCTCTCATTAGAAGAAGCATTACTTCAGAGTTGAGGTGATGATTTTACCTTTTTCCTGTCTTTTTTTTTTTTTTTTGCATCACCAGTACTTATAATGCCTCGTGATAATAAGCACCTTAATAAATGCTTGTTAACTGACTAGTTTTTGGTGAATTTAAATAAGGCAATGGCCAACAAATCTTACAGCCCCATGTAATTGTTATACAAATGCAAAAACAATCAGTCTACTTATGATTGATTGACTCCATCCTTATTTAATGGTAGCTACTAATTGTGAAATATTGGTTTTATTTCATAGCAAGAAGTCACATTGGATGTCTTCTAAGAGAATAGCCCATATCACTATTATTTGACTCAACAAGAAAGTCCCAGATCCTCCTTATTCCTCTTAATACATGTCAAAATATAATGTTCCTCCTACTGAAATTATGACAAAGTGAAAAGAGTTTTGCTTATTTCAAAAAAGGGTTTGTATCTCTTGGATAACTGAGTAAGTTAATAGTGTATAAATCACTTTTAAAATCCTATAAATTATCTGTTTCACAGAAAGATAACTTACTTCAATAGTAGTAGTGTGACCTGGTAGAGTTCTGGGTTTGCTCTGGAAAATATGGATTCAAATCCCATCTGAGACATGTACTAGATATGTAGTCCTGGGCAAGTCACTTATCCTTTACTCAACTTTAGTTTCCTCCTCAGTCAAAGATGGATAATGACATTTATAGTAATTGCCTCAGAGGATTAGCTAGGAAGCACAGTGGATAGAGCACTAGACCTGACATCAGGAAAACTTCAATTAAAATCCTGTCTCAGACATTTACTAGTTGTGTGATCTTGAACAAGTTACTTCATCACTATGTCTCAGTTTCCTCAAGTATAAAATGGGGATAATAATAGCATCTGAAAGAACTATGAGGATCATATGTTTATAAAGAGCTTTTAAGTGCTATATAACAGCTAGTATATAAGCACTAGTTATTATTATTGTTGATTATACTGATGTGAAGATAAAATAAAATAATATACATAAGGTAAACTTTAAACCAGTAGGTGAATTCAAGATATTATTCAATATCTTTTGATTATAGGATTACATTGCAATGAGTACTTTTTCTCCAAATACAGATAATGATCTCTTCAATATTGTACACATTTTGATCAGCTGCTATAGACAAAAATATTCGGTACTTGGAATAGTAGTGTGTTATAAAAAATGATAAGCAGGCAAACTTCAGAAAAACCTGGAAAGACATGAACTGATACAAAGTGAAGTCAGCAGAGCCAGGAGAACATTGTACACAGTGAAAATAACATTGGACAATGATCAGGTATAAATAACAGCTATTCTCATCAGTACAATGACACAAGTCAATTTCAAAGGTCTTGTGATGGAAAATCTTATCTATATCCAGAGAAAGAACTGATGTACCCTAACTACAAATCAAAACATACATTTTTCACTTTACTTTTCCCATAATTTTTCCCTGTGGTCTGTTTTTTCATTACTGCATGATTAACCTGAAATAGGTTTAAATGATTGTACATATATAACCTATGTCAAATTACTTATCATTTTAGAGAGGTGAGAGATTTTTGAAATATTTTTAAAACAATGATTATTAAAAATCATCTTTGTGTATAATTAGAAAAATAAAATACTATTTAAAAAAGAAAAACATTTTAGGCAAATATCATGTAAAGTCTAAGATGGTTGCCTAGAAAGGTGCCAATGTATGTATCTTACCTCTGATCACACAACAAATATATTTCAGAGACTGGACTTGAATCCAGGTACACCTGCTTCCAAAGTGACTTTCTATTCACTATGCTATATGGCCTTTCAATATGTACTTTACCAATAATTTTTTCCTTTTTTTTTTAAAAGAAGTTTCAGAGAAAGTGCAAACTTGCATTAACAGAAATAATTGCTAATTTGGGAATTTACTTCAATGAAATTACAGGTCCATACCATATCCCATATTGTCTATAATTATAGTTACAGGACATTTCTAGAACAAACCATGTCAGATAAGAGTAGTGGCAAGGGACAGCTTTGCTAAAACCCTATTTTGATGTGAGCAAGGTTTTGTGCTTTTTCTGTTACATTAATTACAAAATTCATGCTTTCTGTTGTGTTAAAGAATGTTCCATTCCATTAATTTTTTTTATGTGATACTTTATCACAGATTTTTCCCTGGCAACTATTAACATAAGCATGTGATTTATTAAAAAATATGACAAAGCAAAGCAAAGCAAACAAAACAAAACAAAACAAAAACCTATTCAATACTTACATAGTGGTCAGATCTACTCTGAGAGATAACATTAGTTATCTGACCTTAGCTTCACTAGTCCTTCCCTACTGAAAATCTTTTTAGTTCCATAAGCAGTGGGTCAATAAACATTTGTTAAGTGCCTGCTAACTGCCTGGCACAGTCTACATTCTGGGTATACCAACAAAGATAAAACAATTCCTGCCCTCAATGAACTCACATGTTAATGAAGGAGCCAAAAAAAAAAAAAAACAACTATGTACAAACAAAATGCATACAAGAAAACCTAAATAAAACAGAGGGAAAGCACTATAGTTCAGGTAAATCAGGAGGTGTGTGCTATATCAACAGAACTTCTGCAAATCTGGTTTATTTCCATGTTATGTGGAGGTAGCTGAGTAGGACTTCACAGAAAAGGGTGATATCTAAAAATACAAACTTTTTTTCATTAGATTAAATGTGCTTAGGTCTGGAAGGGATATTCCACAATATCAGTTAATTCATTAATGAGCAAATAGATACTGAGCACATGTGTATTAGGAATTATGGGGGATTAAAAATAAGTTTAGGATAAGGTCTCTCTATCCTCAACAGATAATGTTTAGCATTAATGAAATGACTGAAGAATTAAGTTCGGAAGGTAGAAAAAAATTGGCTTATTATGGAGAGAAAACTGGGCTGAGGTGATGGAAGAGGGACCTTGAAACATGAGTAAGATTTAGACTCCTTCACTTGCAGCATATATTGAATTGCACTAGGACAATGAAATATTTGGCTAACTTCGAAAGAGCTAGGTATCAAATTACTTCATACATCTCCTGACTGATTTCCTGGTAGTAGGACAGATAGAAAGTTATATTGACTGAAATTTTTGATGGTCTTTCTCAACTGTGACCTGACTGATAGAGAACTCAAAATATCCATTAAAATGATCATACTGCCATATAGATGAACTCCATGGGTTAACTTGATCTAAAGTTGCTAAAGGAACCTCTCTTGGACAGAGAAAGGACACAATGATAGTATTAATATGCCTCATTGTCTACTTTATAAGCATGCTGAATGTGGTATTATCTGAAGACCACTTCTTCAGAAAGAAATGCTTTGAAAATGTTATTTTTATGAGATGAAGGTGTGATACATAAAGTTAACTTCAATCGTGTATTAAAGGAATATTAGATATGTTATTGGCATATGGTCTCCATCAAAATATATATGGTATATTTAGATCAGTCTTTTGTAAATTTAAGAACTAGTGGAATTCTTTTATCTGGTTTGGTTAACTCTCATGACAAAATCGACAGAATTGCCTTTTTAAGAAAAACATAAAATAATTTTATTTATGTTATTTCTAACAGATTTCATAATTTTTATAACTTGCTTTAGGATTAGTTTCTTCATAATTTTTCTCATATTAATAAATATGAAAATCACTCATAATTCATCAAATATGTGAATGTGCCTCTAGCCTATATGGCAATGCCAGACTAGAAGGAATAGAATTCATGAACATAATTCTTACCATTTTAGATAATCCCTTCTTCCTCCTTGAATAAATTTAGATCTAATTTCTAAAATACTGCCCAGGACATAATTCATAGATTTAAAAAAATCTAGGTGAATAGGCCTAGGATTTATCTTAACATTAATTTTTTGTTACTTTGTTTCCTATACTATAAAGCAAAACATTTTTTCTACTACTGTAGCTAATTCTTGAAAATAATACTATTTGTGAAATCTATATGGTATATGGTTTGATTACATATGTACTGAAATAAGCTAGAAGGATTTTAAATTGCATTCCTACATTTTCCACCCACTTTCATCAAAAATATACTATGGAAAAAGAAATTCTGAAAATTATGTGAAACTAAATGAGGAATTTCTTATATTGTCACTTACAATCAAATAACTTCTGCTCTCTTTTTATAATAAGGGAAACAGTTCAATTGTGTCTGTGTGTGTGTATGAGAGACAGAGAGAGAAGCAGAGAGAAAGGGACAGAGACAAAAAGAGACAGAGAGACAGAGACACAAAGAGAGACAGAGAGAGAAGGAAAGAGATAGAGGAGGGAAGGAAAGAGAGAGAGGAGGGAAGGAAAGAGAGAAAAAGGGGCAGAGGGATAGAGGGACAGAGAGAGAGAAGGAGGGAGAGGAATAGTTACTGTTGTCAACCCATACTAATTTTTTGGTGAAGTTTATTTTTTTTCTTTTCCGTAATACATAATGAAGAAACATAGACACCTCTTTATTATTTTATAAAGAAAAAAACAATTCTTTTGCATTTGTTTGTTGTGTTGACCATAATAAATTATTAAATTCATTATTGACTTAAAACTAAAAATTTTCAAATTGAAATTTTTCTGTTTTTCTTTTTCTCTCATATTCTCTAGGGAAAGTAGGAAATTAAAAAAAAAAAAATTAACAGAATCCTGACCCTCATGTAGGCACCACAACAGATTCAGAGTTATGCAGAATGAATCCATTTTCTCAGCAAGACATGAGACTTCATAACTCTGGTTAAGACTCAAAGCATAAGTCTGTTACAGAAAAGATGCAAATTAATTACTCTCAACATCTTTGCATTTTACAGCTTACAACTAGACAGACAGGCATCCCCCTAAATCAGATTCCTTCCCTACTAGTTCAGGATTCTGAACACTTCATAAAGAAAAAGCTTTCTGCCACCCGCAAGGAACTCGAACTATCTGATTTTTTTTTTTTTATTTGCTGCTGCCATTAGATTGAAATGATTTTTCTTCAGTTTGCTCAAAGCCAGATTTAAAGTCAGGTCCCAGAGGTAACAGGAAAGTCGATCCCCTAAGCTACTCAGTCGTTGTTTGCTTTTTTTACATCTAATATCCTATTTCTAAGCCACAGTGTAATTTAAAATACAAAACACAGTCTACATAAATATGTCCGTTAGAAATTTTGCTATCTAACATTTAATGGATATTAACTAAGTGCTCCTATATCATGTTTGTTGGGGAGAAGAAGAGAAATTCTAAATATACTTTGATATTGAGAAATATTTCATAATAGCTTTTTTCTTTTGGAATGTTTCATCTCCTACTTTAAATCAATACTATTAAAGTCTCATTTTAGCAATAGCATCACTGTTTCTCATTTATAATATGACTGAATATGCTGAAATTAATCACAAATATTTTGCACACAATACTATCTGGTTCTCCATTCAAAGAACCCACCTTGCTAGACAGAGCCTGGCTGCTATAGAGCCAGGCACAGCAAAGGGTTACTTTTACCCAGCCATCGTGAGTGCGAGCAACAGGAATCCATTGGCTTTAATTTGTCCATGTCTTTCATTTGATACTACCAGTATTAATAGCTTTGCAAGGAAATTCTGCAGTCATTAATCATAATAATTAATCAGATCCAATTATATTGCATATAAATGCGAACAAATTGCTGAAAAAATAATGATCTATCACCAACGTGTCACAAGGAAAAAGAGACTAAAATAGTAATTAGAAGCAGGGATTTAGTTGTGTACAAGTGCCCTGCAACTGATTTTTAACAGTATGATGATCTGATGATGTAATTAGGAGAAAGTCTAGCAGGCTTTTTCAGCAGACTGTCTAATGACTGTGCAACTGGAGGAGAGAAGGAGTACTTTCATCAGCAATCATTTTTATACAGGCTCCAAACTTCATGTCAGTGGATGAAATAGGTGGAATGGACATGTTGTATTAGTGTTTTAACATTGGAACTTAAAGTGTGCCTGTTTGTCCTTTTGGGGCCTTCAGTCTTTATTTTTAAGACACTGCTGTTTGATGGCTAAAGTCTGTTTAAGTCAGAGACCAAGAGCCATTTGTTTTTCCCTTCTTAATTATAAAAGCGTCTGCTTGCAATTAAAAATGAAATGTTTCAGGCATAGGGTGTTAAAATAGATGATAACCTGCAGGTAGCATCCATAGTAGTTATTTTCACCAAATTTGTCCTTTTCCATGAATTGAAAAGATTTCACAGAATGGAATTACTCTGTTTTTCCTTTAGTTCATCCTTCCCTAGAGGTGCCGCTGATTTTTATCTGAAATCACCTTTTAATATGACATGAGTTTTCCTTACAGAAAACCTCTAAACCAAAATGTTGAGTGAAAAGTTAATCTCTGAAATAGTTTCAGCATACATTTTCTTCCCCCTCCCCCTACTTTGCTATCTTTATCCTGTCCCTCACATTCCAATTCTCAGAACACCTTTTCCAGTTAAAGCTTGTTTTATGTACACTGAAAATTAGCACCCATTTTCATGTGCTGGACAAATATGTATTTTAAGCCTTTCCAAATGTTTCACTGCTGGTCCAATGGATTACACAGGAAATAGTTAACTGAAGATTGATGAGCAGGTTTATGATAGGTTTACTACTTGAAAATAAATGTTAGATTCATCATAGTTTTCAATACTAAGCACTGCACTTCACTGTCTTTGATCTCAGTGTTGTGACTACTACAAAGAAATAAAACCTTATCTTACCTTTTCCAGCATCTACTGCAGAAGACCTCAATAATGCATAAGAACATCTGGAAGTACGGTAATTTCAGCTATCAGAGATAAGAATTGACACAGAACAGGTAAACCCTACAAAGTCATCATGTTGAAATGAACTGATTAAGGTTTGGTAACATAAAACATCATGTATAATGTTTTCATGCTTGCTACTTCTTGCTAGTTTATATTTTTTTTAAAAGGGAATGCCAATTATATACATTTAATAGGTTGATTAGCTGGTAGCATTATTATATTTTACATAAAGAGACAGAAATGACTGCACATCTATCGCCACATACACCTATTTAGAGTTAACTATGAGTTCATAGAAAATACATGGGCATAGTAAACAGGGTTTTGAAATGACAATTTTTTACTGGTTGCAAGTGCTAATTGCTAGTTTCTCAAGGGTATAGAATTAATCACCTGCTAGATTTACAGTCTCTAGGTTGAGACCTGAGGATGGAGGCAATAAGAAAAGCTCTTGAGGGACATATCATATGGTGAGTCTAAATATCAGTCTCTATGCATATGTAAATTGGCAACAAAATTTTTTCAAAGCTCAAGTATGCTAATTTCAAACAGGCAAGACTAAAGCTAGCTTTTAGCAGCTGTTTAACGTCTGCCTGTGGGTGGTAGAGAGAGCTTAAAATACAAGCAAACAGTGGTGCATAAGTAATTAAGCAACATTTTGCTGGGCATAAATAATTCTGTTTATATTGCTCTTTTGAAGAGTATAGAATACAAAATAACAGATCAAGCGAGCCTTTGGTCACCAGAGGTTAACTGTTCTTCCTCCTTACCTTTTCTCCAGTTTCCAATTTTAAAGGAAAAAAAAAAAGTCTGGCTTACTATCTTTTATAACTTGGGTGATGGGGAGAAATGGAATTTCTTATTGGAAAAAAAAGTAACTCTAGGAATAACTGTTTTTCTTCTTCAGTAACTTTGTGGAAGGAATGCTCTTCTAAAAGTTTGCTTTAAGGTAGTAGAAGTCACACCTAATATCAGGATAGTTATAGGAAGTCATCCCTTTAAAAAAATATTTTTACTTCCAGCATTAGATATTATCTTCCTTTTAGTCTTTTTCCCCCATTAAAATGGAAAACCTGCCATTCAACTAAAGTGGATTCAAGGTTATTGAGATATCTGCAGTTCATAAAACAAAATCACCTGAATGTTGAGATTCTTACCTAACTTATTACATGCATTAAAATAATAATAAGAAAGCAGTTATTAGAAGCTATCTTGTAAAATGAGCATTACTTATGTGAGTGAACTATGAACAAGGAAGTCACTTCATGTTTACAGCTTTTGCTTAAGTAGCAGAAGTGTTTAAAAGCTTAAGAAAAACTGATGTTTAAAAAAGGGGTCTTATTTGATTCTGTAAAAACCTTGAAATTGACCAGAAGAAGGATGAAAGATTTAACATGATTTGGAAGTACCTACTCTGGAAAAAAGGATTATAGATCCTAACTGTGAAAAGAGTCAGGGGTTTAAACTTTGTTTGCATTAAATATTCATGGTTTAAGGAGTTAATGGTAGAAGAAAATACTCAGTTGGGTATCCGATTTTATAAAGGGCTTTTTAGCAAATGAGGAAGCAAGAGAGGGAGGAGTAGCTCTTTGTACATAGGCCTGCTATTTCTCCTCTAGCTTGAAATGGGATTTACCAAATTCTCTTTTATCTATCTTAAAAATTCCTGGGAAATTAGCAAATGTTAAATTATGGGGAAAAAAAATCTCTGTCTTTTTCTCCCAAACCCACATTTCTCTAACCTTTTAGTTGGGATTCTGGCCTGTTTCAAGGTATGGGTAACTAGATAAACATGGTTTGAGTAGAGTATTGGCAGAGGGAGCCTTAGTTTCTAATCTAGACAGATTCATGGTCCTTTTAGGAGAAAGGCATTTAATCTTTTTGAGTCCTAATTTCTTTTTATTTTGTATTATGTCAACATTAATATCTGCTCCTCTCTCTTTCTCTGGGAGATTGATAAGGTTTAGTTAAACGGTGGGATAGTGGAATGTTTTCCTCTTGGGATACAAGCTTATTTTCTGCAGACCACAGGGGCCTTCTACCAAATAGTGTCAAAAGAAGTTCCCTACAGTGAGGAATTAAGTCTTTTGCACCTATTTTCTTAATTATAATGAACATAGTGTCCACTTAGTGGCAAAACAATAGGCATACAAGATAAAATAATTTTGGCTGGAAAGACTCACTGTCTTGGATGCCATTCTCAACTCCTCACTCCCTTAACCTACACATCCAATCTATTGTCAAATATTATTGGTATTACATTTATAAAATCTTATAATTTAATAATAATAATAATAATTTTTATATCTGTCCCCTTCTTTCTACTCAAACAGCCATGACTCTACTTCTGGTTCTTGTCACATCTCTCCTAGACTATGTAATAACTCTATACCTAGTTTCTCTACCTCAAGTCTCTTTCCATTTTTATTCATTCTCCCATAAGCTGCCAAGGTAATTGTTTTAAATTAATAGATTTACCCATGTTACCTTCATGCTCAGAAACCTTAGTACCTCCAGGATCTAATATCAATTCTTCTATTGGGCATTTAAAGTCCTTCATACACTAGCTTCTTTTTGTTCTTTTGGTCTACTTCCATATGATCCAGCTATTTTGGCCAATTTGATATTGCTTATGCCTAAAAATCCAATTCTTTACTCAGTGGCTTTTTATTGGCTGTCACCCTGGACTGCTGATCTTCCTCATCTATATCTCTTGGTTTCTTTAACTGACACAGTTCAAATTCCAATTTGGAAAGGAATCCTTTCTTGGTATCCCTAGATCCTAGTGCTTTTCCTTCTTTGATTCCCTTATATCTACCCTCTCTGTCCCCCTCTCTCCTTCTCTCCCCCTCTCTCCTCCTCTCTCCTCCTTTCTCCCCCTCTCTCCCCCTCTCCCTCTCTCTCTCTCTCTCTCTCTCTCTCTCTCTCTCTGCTTCTCTCTCTCCCTCTCTCTTTCTCTCTCCCTCTCTCCCTCTCTCTTTCTCCCTCTCTCCTTCTCTCTCTCTCTCCTTCTCTCTCTCTCCCTCTCTCTCCTTCTCTCTCCCTCTCTCTTCCTCCTCTCTCTTCCTCTCTCTCCCTCTCTCTGCTTCTCTCTCTCTCTCTCTCTCTCTCTCTCTCTCTCTCATTCTGTGTTTCCTTCTCTGTCTTTTCTCTCTGTCTTTTTTCCCTGTCTCTGTCTCTGTTTTTGTCTTATCTCTGTCTCTTTGTCTATATATAGTTATATACACATACTACATTTATATACACAATCACACATATAGTTGTTTAAACCTATACCTATATATGTACCATATGTCATAGATATATTTTATAGGTATATATATGTGTGTGTGTGTGTTTGTGTGTATAAATGATCATTGTTATTATTGTTTTTACTCTGTAACTCCATTTAGGATTTTCTTGGTAAAGATAGTAGTTTGCCCTTTCTTTTCTAACTCATTTTATAGATGATAAAATTGAGGCAAGCAGCATTAAGTGATTTGACCAGAGTTGCACAATCACTAAGTATCTGAGACCAGATTAGAACTCAGGATGATGAGTCTTCCTTACTCCAAACCCAGTACTCTATCAACTGTGCCACTTAGCTGCTAGTGCATGTGTACTTCATTATTTACATGTTGTCACTGCTGTTAGAATGTATAATTTTTCAAGGTAGGAACTGGTTTTTATTTTTGTATCCCTAATGCTTAGCACAGTGCCTGGCATATAGAAAGCAATTAATGCTTACTGATTGACTAATGGGTAATATCATAGAGACGAACAAATTAAATAATTAAATTGTATACAATAAGTAGTGTTCAGATAAGGAGTTCTGTTAGAGAATACTATAGATGCAATGAATGAAAAAATATGGTTCAATACAGCTAAACTCTCCTAGCTATTGTTCTTTTATTATTTATCATTTATGTCTCTTATCAACCCTTTTATATTTACTAGAAGAATTAAAACAAACAAGATTTCATAAAGATATATTTTCATCTCAAGAGTGAAAGAAACAGTCTCAAGGTTCCCCATAAATGAAATTCAGAAAACTAGGTCTTTTCAAAGACCTAGACATAAAAATTCTTTCATAGAATAAGAAATGATCAGTTTATCCAGGTATAGTTTCTCTCTCATTTGAGTTTATTGTTGCCTAATATCATCTCTAGCTTAAGGTTCTATACTTGCACTTACCCTTAAGAAATATAAAGTTTTACCTAAGAATGTTATACCTAAGCACCATATCAAAGCCTGTTTAAGATTCATGTTGACCTATATTTTATCCAAACTATAGCGTTTTAGGGCTTCCTTGCTTCCAACACTTTTAGTTGGGGTAGATGTTGAAAGATGCGATCCCCTGGAAACAAACAATGTCTACGCCTAGACATAAACCCTGCCCTTCAATAACCTGTTGAAGTTTACTTCAAAATTACACATCTAGAATGGGGAAAAACAAATAAACAAACAAAGAATTAAAACTTTAGAAGTTGTCTAATCTCATCTCCCAAATTTACAGAAAAAGGAATGAAAGACTAGTAAGCTTGGATGTTTTGCCCAAATTCACACAATTCTCAAGTAGTAGAACTAAGGTTCCAAATCCAAATTCTTCTCCAAATTCAATTGTTTTTATGATAGATGTATTCAGATTATTGAAGCAGATTCTATGATAGGTAAGTTTGTGTATTTTAGATTACAAGGTTTTGGAAAGGTAGTTTGTTCATCCTTGGCTAAGTAATCGAAGCATTTATTTATTATAAAACAAGGAGTCCTCTAAACTCTCAAAAAGAATTCTTGACTTATTGAGGATGGTCTTATTTCTGGTCTTCAGGACAGTAAAATTCCCATTATAGAAAATCTGTCCACTGAAAGATAACAGGATTTTTTTTTTCTAATTTAGAGTTTTTGAAAGTTAAACATTGAGAGGTATGTGATTTTACATAGTCACATGCAGCTAGTATGTATCATAAATAGGATTCAAACTTATGTCTACGTGATCTAAGGCTGGCTCTTTTAGCCACTGGACAAGTTATCTTTTTGATATCTAGTCCAAACCTCCCACATTATAGACAGGGTGTTTTTTTTTTTTTTTTTTTTTCTTTCCCTCTGGTGCTTATGTGTTTCTCCCAGAAGGTTTCATTCTCTTTATTGATGACACTTTATGTTAATGGAAAATTGAAATGGAAGTCTTCTTTTATTTGCATTTTGCACTCTATTTATTTTCCTTCATCATTGCCTTTTCTTGAGATGATTGTGTATGTAGTTTTGAGATCAATAGCAGCTGAGCAACTTCTCTATCTTATTTAGAATCATTTGCATGGCAACCAAAAGGTAGATGAGAAATATAATAACAAATATTTGGTGGCTGTATGGATTTTAAACTTAAAAGTGCATATAGTGTTGTGTGTATGTGTTTCTTTTTTATTTTTACTTTGTATTATTATCAGAGCTTTAGAATAATACCACAAACCCAAAAATCTATTTCAGATTCTCTTGTTTTGACAACTACTTTATATTTGCTTGAATAAATATTTAACTATAAAAGGAATCTCATTAAACAGAAGAGAACCCCCCACACCATTAACTTCTCAAGAACAGTGAAGCAGCAAAAGTACACAATCAAAAAACTGATGGATGTAGCGTTCAGCTGGTTACTACCAATTCAGATGATTTTTTTTCTCCAAAAATCTATGTATGAGGGTTTTTTTTTTTTAATTCTCCAGTTGTCATGATAGTGTGGCAGAATTTAGTCCTTTCCTGAAGAGCTTCCTTGTCCCAAGAGCATAAAGACAATAGTATACTATATAGAGAGCCAATAAATCAATTAGCTTTAACAGCCAGAGTTCAGGAAATGCATTTATTCTCTTTAATGAAAACACAGTTTTTACATGTAGCTGTACTTCATACTGTTAAGGTCAATTTTTCATGTTGAAATTATATCTAGTAGCTGAAAAATCACTTATAAATTTCATAAAGGAGGGGGAAATGGAGTTACTAATGCAGGCACCCAAGTTTGTTTTATTTGTAATTATCCATCTTTAGAGTAATTGAGATTCTAAACAGCAGCTAATAGCTTGGCTGTCTCAAATTACTACTGCCTGCAACTTTACCTTGCCAAATATCAGTGAGCTTTTCAATTGCAACACTACTACTAAAGCCTGGGTCATTTTAGAGCAATTAATTGGAAGAGGTGATTAATAGCTTAATAATGGGTTGCTCTGCATTTAAAAAGTGCAAGGGACAGGCATAGGAAAGGAATATGCAATTTTGTATCCCTGAAACATAACCTAATTGAAAAATCAGCAGTTGGTCTTATTTACTTTAAGTTTGTATTTCCAAACCCTCTTTTGATCTACTCTGAGAATAAAATCTGGAGAGCATTTTTTAATTAACTCCTTGAATATTGAACACGGTATGAATTTAAGGAGTGCAAGGTTTTCTGTGTCACCTCCTGGGCCATAGGCTACTTCATGAGAACTTGAGGTTAGAAAGTAGTGAATGTCTCTTAGGACACGCAGATGGCACTATTCTGAGAAGAAATATGTAGCTAACCAGTGTATACATTCATAAAGTGCAATTTCATATGCAATAACCTTCTGACTTTAATACCTGGGAAGTCTCTATCAATTGCCCCTTTCCCACTATTCCTAGCTTTAAGAAGGATTTCAAGGTAGTCAAAGCTTAACCACTAAATATATGATAAATCTGTTTTAAAGGGTCTGCAGAGATTAATAGTATAGGCTATGCTATATTAATAGTATAGACATTGAGCTAAAAAGTCATTCTGGGTCTAATGCAAATTAGGCAGCAGGGCAGATTATAGTTGAATATAGGAAAACAGATTTAAAATTCAAGATTATCTAATTCAAGCCCTGCATTTTGGAGATGATAAACAAGTACCAAAAGGTAAATACTTGGCCAGAATGCTTATTTTTCATTTAGCCACGAGGCATGGAAAACTAAAAGAGATTGTGGCTCTTATAAAAAGGCAGGGATAGGATTGATAAAGTTAATTGGATCAATGCAGATTTTCTAGTTGATGAGTATTTCAGATTTATTCTATCTAATTATGGAACTCACACTTATAACATCATCTCTTATTCACTTGCATTACACTTTTTGTTGGGTCTACTTTATTTGTTAAGTATCCCTTCTCCCCTCAACCCCAACTGTCAAAGGTACTTTATGAAAAAAAAAATATATATAGACTCAGTAGCACATTTTTTTTTTTAAATTTCTGTTTATAAGCAACAACTGTGCTGTCAGCAATGACATCTTTATATGGTCTGCCTTGACTCTTTGGGTCTGCCTTGATTCCTCAGCAGACTAATAGCTAAATAAAAGGAGTACTCATTGGCTGGTGGAGTGGAATGATATAGAGATAGTCATTATGAATTGCTTTACTTTATCCAATATCCTTTTGCTCTACTGCTTCTTATCTTAGTCTATCTCAAGTACATTCTTTTAGGTACAGAACTGTTGGGTATATCCTGTCAGTTCAAACACTGGAAGAGACATTAAACAAGGAACTGGGCTTTATTTTAGCTGCCTGATCTTCTTTTCCATGAAGCAAATGTTCTTGCAACCTAAACCTGAATCTTGAAAGGAAAGGAAATTCTAAAGAGAAACCCCAACTTGCAAATTATTGCCCTCTTCCTGTCTGATAGACTTAAGCAGTTCTTCTTATAGGAAATTCTTGTTCTTAGGTTACTATCATGCCATCATATCAGGATCCAGATGTTCATATAATGACTCTCACTTCTCCTTTATTTTAGAATTAAAATGTTGTAGAAAAGGGGAAATTATGTAAATGAATGCAGTCTGCACTTATCCTTGCTTCCTACCATTAAAATATACTGCTGTCAGTTGAGGTCAACCAGCTGTGATTAAGATTGAGTGGCACACCAATGGTGAGAACAGTCAATCAGTTGAAAACAAAGATTAGAAAGATTTTCATCAGATTACCATCTACTAACCAAGAAAACCTTACTAATCACTGAAAGTCAGTGACTAAGAAAGTCATGAGTAAAATTAAAATGGTTCCAATGAAAGACAAGAAAATACTGGAAGAACAGACTACACTTTATCTTAAACCCTGCATAAGAGACCTATTTTTGTAAATGAATACAGGAAATATATGATGACAGAAGGTGTCACTTCACTTGGTCATTCCATCAGCTCCCATGGATTTTATTTTCTATTTCTCTGCTGACCATTCTCAAATCTACCTATATTTCTCTAAGCTCTCTTCTTATCTCTAGTCTCACATCCCCAACTGTTTTTTAGAAATCCTAAATTGGGTGTCCAAAATAGATACTTTAAATTCAATATAACCAAATTGAGCTTTTTATCTTACTCCTAAATCCTGTCTCCCACTTTCTGCCTTCTCTATTATTTAAAAGGCAACCCATGTCTGTTCCTCAGGCTCACAACATAGGTATCATGTTCAACTCTTCACTATGTCTCACTCTCATATCCAATTTGTTACTGATGTCAATTTCACCTTTGTTGGACCACATCCCTTTCTATTGATACTGCCACCACTTTGATGAGGGAACCATCATGGACAATTGCAATAACTGCTGGTAGGTCTGCCTTCATTAAATTTCTTCTTGTTCTACTCTAACCTCCCTTCAGCCACCATAATGATTTTCCTAAAGTCTGGCTCCAATTATAGCACATACCACTTAAAAAACTTGAGTGGCTCCCTGTTGCCTTAATAGCAAGTCAAAATTCTCTGGTATTCAAAGTTCCTCAGAACTTATCCTCCTTCTAACTTATTCCCCAACATGTACTCTGATTCAGTGGCACTGGTCTCCTGATTCTTCCATAAATAAGGCACTCCATCTCATGACTGGATATTTTCACCATCTGTTTTCTATGCCTTGAATGCTTTTCCTCCTCATCTCCACTTACTGGCTTCTTTGGTTTCGTTCAAGTCCCCACTAAAATCCCATCTTGAAAATCTTGCTCAAAGCCTCTTAATACTAGTATTTTCCCTTTTAAAATTATTTTTCATATATGATTTGATATTGATTTGTATAATTAAAGATGATAATATATACTTTAGTCAGGGATTCATAAAGTAAGAGTCTGGCTTATTATTGTTCAATTCAATTAAAAAACCTCATCTATTTTATATACCAAACATGCAAAGGATGATCACTAAAATGACAATTTATGTCTCTTTGTTGGGATGGATGATACTGGACATAGAATCAGGAAGTTTTGAGTTTAAATGTGGTTTCAGACACTAATTAGCCATGTGACTCTGGGTAAGTTAATTAACCCAGCCTGTCTTAATTTCCTCATCTGTATAAAAGGGATAATAGTATCAAATTCCATAATTTTGTTAAGTTAAAAATGAAATATTATTTTTAAAGTGTTTTTCAAACCTTAATTTCAAGCCTAATTGTTATTACTATTGTTACTATTGTCAACCTTCAACTTTTCAGGGCTTGCACCAGAAAATGGTGCAAAAGTAAAAAACATAAATGTTGATACATATTGAATTTATAAAAAATAGGGAACTAGCTTTCCACAATCACCCAAATCCATAATATTTCACAAGAGATTGCTGAAAATATACTTTTCCAAATACAGTTTTTATAAGACATTAATTTATAATAAAACAACAATGTGCATTATTCCTAAAATGACAATGAAATTACCCATAAATCTAGTACAAAAAATAAAATTGGTCATATACAAAACATTTTTCTTTTGCAAGATATTATGCTAGGCTCTCAATTTAAAAAAATATTGATTTCAAACAATGTACACTTTTCATATGTACATGAATCTACAGTACCATAAATACTTATCTCCTTTTTTTGCAGATATAATGAATCATCAGATTGACAGTGACTATGGGTATTCTGGTACAAAATTTGTCTAATACTTTTATTTTCTCACTAAACTGTGACTTTGCATACTTGGGATAAGAGTCCAAAAAATGTGAGTTATTCTTTGGAGCCATAATTGCAAGACAAAAATTGAGTTTAAAGACTAACAATGAAAATATGTAACAGATGCACAGGAAACTCCTTACAATAGTAGGATGAAAACCAGTAAATGGTCCAGCAGTTTACCGGCTAATGTACACCTCTCTTTTTTTTTCCTACTGCACATAGCTGTTAATATGTACAGTTGCCAGTCAGAAAGTAAAAGTGAGGTTACAAATAAAAAAATGTAAATGCTTGAAGTCATCAAAGTAGAGGATTTAGTATTATTATTATTATGAAAAGAGCCAAACATTTGCTTACTTCTATGAGATTTGAAACTTGTTCCATGTGTTCACGGATACAAGGATTTGTAGTCTGAATATCTAGGGCTATTTGGGTTTGAATTTCTTATAATACAGATTTATAGGAGATAAAGGTTATCATACTGGCCAGAGTAGTTTAAGCAAAGGCTTGCTCAATGGATTTTCACCTCTAAAAATATCTGATTTTGCTTTGATATATGAAAAATGTCTAAAACTGAGAGTGTGAACTAGTATTGGGATTTAGAGTGGGGAAAACAATGGATTCAAATCTTTTCTCAGACGAGAACTCCAGTAGCCTTTCATGACCACTAAATCAAATATAAATCCTCTTTCTGGAGTTCAAAGTCCATGTCCTTCCCTTCTCCTCTCCTTCCTTTTCAATCTTCATATATCCATTATTCTTCCTACTTCCTTCTGCATACTTTGTAATCCAGGGGTACTGCTGGATTACAGCTGTAATCCTTGCAGCTTCTTGAACAAGATACTCCATTTTCCAAGTGACTGTCTCCCAAGCCTGGACAGCTCTCTTTTTCCTGATATCTTACCTCCTTATTTCCTGACTTCTTTCACATCTTAGCTAAAATCCCACAAGAAGCATTGTCCAATACCCCATAAAGCTAATGCTTCCCTTCTGTTGATGATTGCCAATTTGCCCAGTTTTTTTTTTTTTAACTAGTGCTTGATATATAGGAAACATTTAATAAATGCTTATTTTATTGATTGATTGATTAGCTGTATGACCCAAATAAAGTCACTTCTATGTTTCTTAAGTAGCTACCCGTGGCTTAATTACTAATGACTTGAAAAGCATTTATTAAACTCTTTCTATGTTAAGCATTGGGTTGTTGTCCCTTCCTTCAAAGAGCCTACCTTCAACTAGCAAGAGACATACATAAAAGAGAGAAAGCTTTGGTGTGGAAAGTTACAGGGACAATGAACAGATGCATAAAACTTGCCAGTTTTTGAAGAACTGGCACAATTGATAACATTCCTATGACTAGGACAAAATGTGGAAAGCAGGAATATGGGAGAGTTATAAGCATGGCAGAAAATCAGATGACAAGATATTCTGAATAGAAGATTGGATGGGCTGCCAAATGTGATTAAATTTGAACCAGGTGTGTGTGTATGTGTGTGCGCGCGCGAGTGCACGAGTGCCCACATGCTGTGGGCTAAGTAAGTTTGTATGTATTACTAATCAAATAAAAACAGATGTTCCAAAACTGAATAGGTTAACTTACCCAAGGATTGGGAGTTTGATTTCTCAAGATCCATTTCAGAAATAAGTGCTATTTCTGTTGGGAAGAGACAGAGCAGCAGGGAAGGTTAGGGTAAAAAAATGGTTTAGATGGATAATTGGATGTGATATGAACCAAGGTTTGCCAAGTCATAGATTGTGATCTGCCTTATTGGAGGCAGAAGCTACTCTGAGGATTTCTCTTTATTGATGTTAGTTCTGATCGTTGTATATTTACATCCAAAAACTATATTCTCTAAAACAGGAGGACCCTCGCTGTAATATTCCTTTTATAGTGTGCAGCATAGTACAGTCAATATGGACCTTGACTCAAATCCTTCTAGTCACTCAGATTTGCACTTCTGGAATTATCTTCTGTTCCTTACTCACAATATCTCACATAGACAACCTGTTGACAAATCTTGTAGCTTCTCCCTTTGCAATATCTCTTGTATATGACTTTTTTTCTTTCCAGTGCCTTATCAGAGCTAGCACTTTTGCAGACCCAGGTAACTTCTTGCCCAGACTACTGCAATAACCTTCTAATTGGCTTCCCTGCCTCAAATTCTGCCATAGTGATTTTGATTTTTCTAAAGCACAGATATGACTTGACACTCCCTAATTGTCTCCTCTTTCAAATCAATATACTCCAGTAGATCCCTGTTATCTCCTGGATCAACCAGAAACTACTTTGTTTAGTATTCAAATTCCTTTAAAACCTGGCTCTTTCCAACTGTTCCAGGCTTCCTATATCTGTCTCTATTGGGCAACTTGTTCTTCCCACAAGAAGCTCCAAGTTTATGATTCTTGGCCCTTGAACTGGCTGTCTTCCAGGATTAGAATGCTCTCCCACCTCACCTTCACTTCCTGTCTTCCTTCATCAATTTAAATCCCAACTTCTTTAAGAGACCTTTTCTCTGTGTGTGTGTGTGTGTGTGTGTGTGTGTATTTTTTGAGACCCCCATTCCTTTATACTTTTCCTCTCCTTCCATAATCTTAGTGCCTTTATCTCTAATTTCTTTGGTCTAGGTCTTGTTTATACTTAGATATTTGCATATTTATCAATCAAATCATTCTGGACTCCTTGAGGGCAGGCACTGTGTTTTTGTAGGGTCTTTGTGCTTCTGGTGCTTAGCACATTAAGCACTTAATAAGTGTTTGTTGTCTTCTTGATTCAGTGGAAAATATTCTTATCTCTCAACAATAATGCTTATCTCTCTCTGATGCACAGCAAAGAAAAATAAGGTTTAATTGAAAAACAAGTACAAAACAAAACAGATTTTAAAACAAAATATGTTATGATTCTTTTTTTCCACTTAATTTTTTTTCTTTTCTAGAAATTTATATGCAACAATGCTATTTCACTTTATGTGAGAACAAAGCTATTTTTTTTCTGGGCTAGGGTAGAGCAGCAGAGTTATTGCAGTGATAGTCTTGCTTGTGGATTGGGAAAGCCCTGGGCAAACTTGTTAAATTTACATATTTGTCCTCCCAGGCTATTTACTTCCTTGGGGGCATCCTTGCTTTTCCAGTGGGTGTCACAGTTCCCTCATTTTTTAGGGTTTAGCATAGTGCCCAGCACATAGTAGGTACTATGTAAATGCTTATTCCTTCTTTTCTCCTCCCTCTATTTGTACCTTATTATTCATATTAGCATATTAGTGATTGATAAGATATAAATTATCTCTTAAGGGATGGGAACAATATTTATAATTTCCCAAAGAATAAGAAAAGTGTACATTGCTACAGTTATTACAGCAAATCATGTGAGAGCTGAAGTGCAAAGTCACTACAGAGGAAGGATGTGGGAATACTTCTAGAAGAAGGTGACATTTGAGTTGCATTTTGAATAATATTCAACAAGTGAGGAATGAGAGAATGATTATTTTACACAGAAGGACAGATTGAACTAACTGAAGAAGCAGGAAGTACAGGGTATATCTAGGAGGACAGAGGCTCATCTGGCTCAGCTACAGAATACAGAATAGAGGAGGGAAAGAATATAAAATAATGATGAAAATATAAAATGATATCTCTTTTGGGTATCAGGAAAAGGAGTTTAAAATTTTTAGAAATAAAGAAACTTAAGACATAATGGAAGGCAAATGACTTTACAGTAGGTATGCTATAATCAATGTCCACAGAATCGGGCAGAGTACAGGCGGGCTCCAGTGAGAAGAGAATAAGATCAAGGTTTTGGTGGAATGATGGGAGTCCATACCAGCAGTCCAATAGGGTCATCTTAAGCCTTATTCTTGGTTTCATTTTGCATTTTTTGGTTTTTTTTTGCTGAATATGGGTGAAGATGGCAGTCAGGGAGTGAATGTTCCAGTCTTCTTAGCATAATGTAATAGTGTGAAGCAGTGTTATCAAACTCAAATATAAATCATTCACTGCTCACTCCCTATTAATTTAGAAAAACACAAATTAACATTATCTACATGGTATTAAATTTTTACTGATTCTGTGAAATATTTTAAAATTAGATTTTAATGCAGTTCAGGCAGTACTCAGAAGTTTTGGAAAAGACATTCGGCTCCAAAAGTGAGTTTGATGCCTGTTATAAAAGGTGGAATTTAAGTATTATACTGCCTTGAGCTCATGGTACTTGTTGTTCTGCAGGCAAAGATGCCACTCAGAATAAAAAGAGGAAATATGAGACTCTCTCATCTTACTTTCTTTTGTTTTACTAGGCTAACTCATTCCATGTAAAGATGCTAAAAATCTTCCTGAAGCTAGTTCATCAGAATTATTAAGTCTTTCATACTTGTTTAATTTTTGTATTATTGAAATTATGTAGGATAATTTCTTTCTTTTTTTTTTTATTTGCAAAACATATGTATGGGTAATTCTTCAACATGAACCCTTACAATGCTTTCTGTTACAAATTTTTCCTCCATACTCCCTACCCCTCCCCTAGATGGCAGGATATCCACTACATGCTAATTATGTTAAAATACTTGACAAATTGAATATATGTATACATATTTCCACACTTATGTAGGATAATTTCTTACTTCACTCTACTTCAGTTTATAATATTCTCCCCTTTCTCAGAATTCATCCCTTTCACTATTTTCTATAGCATAACAGTATTCCTCTATAATAGTGTGCTATAATTTGTTTAGCCATTCACAGTTTCCATTTGATTGAGCACCTAAAATCACCCATTCTGAATCTGCCACATGATCAACTAGAAATTATCATTTTTTTTCTTATGTGATAGAAATTTTTGATTTTCTTTTATTATTTAGAATTCAGGGCTATTCCTCCTGCAACCTTTGATTAACTAAAAGTCTGCTTTAATATTAACACAACCTGAACAAAAATTGTTCCATGACATCTAAAAATTTACTTAAAAACCTGAAGGATTCCTTAGATAAGAAGTCAGAGAAAGCCTCTCAACTGTTCCTGACTCCTTGGTGATATGTAAATTTTCCTTCTCAATCAGGCTATTTTTCTTTCTAAATACAATTTAATCTGTAACCTGACTTAGTTTATCTAATAAAGTTTGTTTGATGAGGTTTGTCTCATTAGGGGATATTTAAGATTTTGCTTCTTTTTAACTAACTTTATCCAAATTTTATGACATTAAAAGAAACATGGGGTTATGGATCTAATTTATCTTTCTTTTTTATGGCAATAAAAAAGCACTATTTAAAATAATTATTTCTCTCTCACTCTGACATAATTTTATTTATGATTCAGGTTTTCTTTGAGTTCTGAATTTATTCTTGAGAATAATAATAATAAAGCCTAGATTTTACCTTGATAATTTTTGCATTGTGGCAAATATGTATTTGGCAGCAGTTATCTAACATGTGAACTCCAAAAAATAAATATTTCTTCCATAATACTTAGATTTTCATAAACCTGAAGGATTGTGTAGAACAACCACATTTTTGGGGTATGGAACAAACAACATTATTTTGCTTGTCTCCTAAAGACAGAACTACTAGGGATGAATGGAAATGGAATACTGCTATCTTTAGGCTTACAATAAAGAAATTCTACAAACAGAATGAGTGGTTTTGGAACTGATAGATTCTCCCTCACTAGAGATCTGTAATCAAAGGACTTTGCCACTTACAAGCCATGTGAATTTGGGGAAGTCACATATCCAGTGTGGGCTTCTACTACCTCCTCCATAAAATGAATATATGGAGTAAGATAGAGTATATGTCCCTAAGTTCCCTTCCTCCTTTTATATGCCATCTTATAAGTGGACTGGATAACCACTTGTTGGCCAGAAGGGATTCTTGCCACAGTATGGATTGGATTATTTTGAGTTCCCTTCTATGAGATTTTGTGAGAATGTTATTTTCCATGCATTTTGGACCTGATGGCCGAATAGAATTTATTTATTACAAACATCTGGCAAATTCACTTAGTGCCATTCATGCTAAGGTTTTACAGGTTAGTCATAAGTCAGAAGCTGTCCAAGATATAGCTTGCTTTGTTTCTCATGTTAAGAAAGGACAAAGAAGAGAAATAAAGAATAGAGATACTGGGGCTCAAGATTAGAAGTTGCAAATGTATTCTATTATGCAGTGAGAGGAATGGGAGTAAAGCAACTTAAGGGAAAACTTGGAAGAAAAAAGGTATTATATTATAAAAGTAATGGAAGAAATGAGGAAGCACAACAGATTTAGAAAGTAAAAAGGAAAATGTGAGGAATAACTGTTGAAAAGAGGAACAGGAAGTTATAGACAGGAGCAGAAGAAAAGATTCAGAGGATAGAGATGGAAAAGGGAAACATCATGCTATCTCAAATACAGCTCTCTTGATCCTCTTTTGGTTAAAGTGCCTCTGCTTCCCCATCAGAGGGAAGGAGTATTCTCTTTTTCCTTATGGATATTTTGATATCATCTAAATTATCCAAGTAATTTGGAGAGGAATAAGGAACACCTAATATGTTATCATATCAATGTAAGAGAAGAAAGGAGGCTAAAGATAAGCTATATATGGTGTAAATCCAGAGAGTAAACACCAGGACTATAAACATCCATATGACACAGATATTTGTCTCAAAAAAACTTCCTACCTAACAAAGGCAAACACATGTATGAAAACAATTATAGGATACAGGGAAATGTGATTAGTGTAAAGAACAAAAGCAGGGAAAGTGTTATGAGAAATTTGAAGAGAAAGATAACATTTTTAGCTAAAAGGGTGGGTCAGAGTAAGGATTCAGGAAGACTTCATAGAGGACATAGTACCCAAGTTGGATCTTAAGGTCTAAGATTAGCTTTATGGTCTATAGCTTGAGGTCTAAGACATGTTTATACCCTTATATGAACTACTAGAAATCATGTCACAATACTCTTATCATTTATTTAGGATAATAGATCAAATCTCTTAAAATATATTAAGGTCATACAAATTTCTAACTCTACTTGTAGCAGAAAATTATTTACAGCTGCAATCAAGAGACCCATAAATCCAGTGAGTTAGAATGATATGGAGGAAAGATTGATGGACCCAGAACCAGTGTACCTGGATTGGAATCCTGACTCTGATTTTTAAAATTGGAGATTATGAATTCTTTTATGGCAGTGATTATCTTTTGTCTTCTTTTGTATTCCCAGAGTTTAGTATAGTACCTGGCTTACAGTTAAGCACTTAATAAATGTCCTTTGACTGATTAAGATGCACTAATCAAGAGACTTTATTTCTTTTGTTAAGTATCTGCATGGATTTTTCATCATGTAGTACATTAGTGGTATCAAACTCAAATGGAAATAGACTGTAATATATTTATTGATTTAGAAAACCACAAATTAACATTATCTATGTTATATTATATTTTTATTTATCTTGCCAAACTTTTCACAATTACATTTTAATCTGGGTCTGGGCTGTATCTATGTTTTAAATGATTAATCAATATATCTTTATTGAGCATCTACTAAGTGTTCGGCACTAAGCATAAATTATGCTACAGTTTGCCTACTTATTGGTTCAGTCAGTCACAGGACTTCATGCTTCTCTAATAAAATGACCTCCTGGGATCAGGAAGAACTGAGTTTAAATCAAACCTCAAGGACCCTCTTTGCCTCATTTTCCTCATCTATAAAATTAGCTGGAAAAAAGGCAAACCTATCCAGTACCTCAGCCAAAAAGATCCCAAATGAAGTCAAGCAAGTGAACATAAATAAAAAGACATTTCCATTTAATCTCTTTGGCAGGATAGATCTGCTAAAGTATAATCTCATTTTGTCTGCAAATGGCCTTCCAGAGGAACAAAACACCATAGCAGTCTTTTTGCCCTAACAAAGAAGCAATCAAAGTACTTTATTTTTTTTCTTTTTTTTTATTAAAAGCTTTTTATTTACAAAACACATGAGTGATTTTTCTACTTTTTTTTCCAAGCTTTTCCCCTCCTTCCCCCCACCCCCCACCCCTAGATGACAGGTAATCTAATACATGCTAAATATGATAAATTATATGACAAATCCAATATATGTATACATATCTATACAATTATCTTACTGCACAAGAAACATCAGATTTAAAAAGAGAAGAAAAAAAAACAACCTAAGAAGGAAAACAAAATGCATAGAAATATTCACAGAAAGCCTTAAAATGCTGTGTTATGATCCACACAGCTCCCACAGGCCTCTCTCTGGATGTATATGACTATCTTCATCGCTGAACAATAGGAACTGGTTTGCATCACATCATTGTTGAAGAGAACCACGTCCATCAGAATTGATCATTGTATAGTCTTGTTGCTGTGTATAATGTTCTCCTGGTTCTGCTGATTTCACTCAGCATCAGTTCATGCAAGTCTCTCCAGGTTTCTCTGAAATCGTCCTGCTGGTTGTTTCTTCCAGAACAATAATATTCCATAACATTCATATACCATAATTTATTCAGCCATTCTCCAATTGATGGGCATCCTTTCAGTTTCCAGTTTCTAGCCACTACAAAAAGGGCTGCCACAAACATTCTTGCACACGTGGGGCCCTTTCTCTCCTTTAAAATCTCTTTGGGATATAGGCCCAGTAGAAACACTGCTGGGTCAAATGGTATGCACAGTTTGATAACTTTTTGAGCATAGCTCCAAATTGCTCTCCAGAATGGTTGGATCCTTTCACAGTTCCATCAACAATGTATCAGTGTCCCAGTTTTCCCACATCCCCTCCAACAGTAATCATTATCATTTCCTGTCATTTTAGCCAATGTGACAGGTGCGTAGTGGTATCTCAGAGTTATCTTAATTTGCATTTCTCTGATCAATAGGCAATCAAAGTACTTTAAAACTTTTGGAAAATAACTACACATTGTAAATCTATGGTTTCATTATTATTTTTTAATCTCTTATTTTTTTTCCTTTCACTAAATTTCATTGCAAATAATGCTTCCTATTGCATTTATTTCTGCCCTGGATTTTTGGGGAAAACACTACAGAATTTCTACCCAATATTTCAAAGAGTAATAAATTTATAAAAATGCCTTTGTTTGCTATGTAATGATCAGTATTCTTTTTAGAAACCAATTTCTTCCATGCACCTTGATCATTCTTCCCTTAAATTTCTATAAGTTTTAAGCATATGGAGCATCTGGCACCTCAAAAGCCTCATTGACCTTATTCTATTTGTAAAGTTGTGTGAAGAAGCTGACAAGTTTGAGTTTTGCAGAACTGTTCTACTATGTAACTCTGGAATGAGTTTAAGGCCAATTCTCCCTTCAATCTACTGTCCTCTACATAAATTCATCCAACCATGATACTGTAAGGTGCGAACTTTTCTTTTCATATGGAAAGAACTATTTTTCCCTCCAAAGTCTTGAGATAACTGAAGGAGGAGAAGCAGAGGAAAGAAGGCCATTGATTGTAGAAATATTAGAGGGTGGGGCTGAGTCAAGAACTATCTAGGGAAGCCTCACGGGACATTTCTGCAGGCTACAGGGAAGGAAATATGTGGGCAGTTACCATCCTTTTATTTATATGATCTTCCCATTTTTCCAGGGAAGATTATGCCCTATGGCAGTCTCCGAAATAGGCCTTCTGCTTCTTTGTTGTAGGATATAAAAAAAAATAAACCAATTCCTCCCTTTTCTGCAGTTTAGTCCCCCAGAAGCTCAAGGTTTTTTGATATATTGTCTTATAATGATCCCAGAGTTTCTGAGTTTCTCTTCAGCTCCCCAACTAGGTATTAAAATCCTCATGGACAAAAATTGGGGTCCTCTATTATTTTTCTTTCTTTTAAAGAACTCCAGTAGTTTATAGTATGGTTGGATTTCCAGGAAGTAATATAAATATAAATATAAAAAGTAAGACTCTAGTATCCATAATGGGGCACAAATCCTTTGGGCTGTCCCTTTGCTCCATAGACTGAAAATCTTTGTTCATAGCCTTCTTTCTGAAAGTGGGGGATACTGTTATTCAAAGAAACTCCCATTTAAGTTGAGAATATGACTTATTTTTAAGCTGGGACAGAATAATTACAAATGAATAAATGCAATTGAATTGTTGGAAGCATATTTATTATATGAAGCAGTTACAAAAATTTCTCTGAAATTAAAATCACACCTTGAACAGGTCGATTAGTCAGATTTAATTTTTCTTCCACTCACTGATATTGGTGTAAATATTTTCATCAGCTATGCATAACCAAAAAGTACATTAATCTGTCAAGATATAAATGATTTTCTTTTGGCCACCATGGCTTGAGGGATTTATTTCAAGTCTGTTATGCTACTGTTTGCCCCCAGGATGTATAATCTATATTTTCAGGGAATGTGGCTTACTGCAAGACACCTGTATTATTTATGTGTGATTAATATTTGTGTTATGGTGAATGAGGTCTTTTGGTCTTACTTTTCTCTTATAGTGACTTAATCATTTCTCACAAGAGTGTAGTCATTGTAATAAAACATTCCACATGCTAGTTTGTTTTTCAGCAATGACAAATGCAATTGTTATAAAATGTGAATTTTCTGTTATTAAATATGGCTTCATAAATGTAATTTACTGGGCTACATGTACAAGATGCCAAATGATGGCCTAGCTGACTCTGGAGCCAAACCAATTGATCCTTGTATGTGTAGATTTTTGTAGAAACAGCTGTGATCAACACCTTTTAATCATAACCCTTAGATCAACAGATCTAATTTTGTGTTTCTGGGTATATGCTACATAGTTTATATTACAAAAAATTGGCCAGTTGTATGGATGTTTATTAAAGTACCATGGTAATTTGCAAATTTGCAAAAAATTATGAAGCTTTTTGATCATCTTTGACATAATATCATTTACTAAATTAGAATATATTTCAGACTATTTTTTTCAGGTTGTGCAACATGAAATTTTTCACAACTTTCTTCTAGAAAAAAGCGCTTATGTCAAGAGATTGAGGAATTGAAAGAGTTCCAAAATCTACAAGAATGAAATTCAATTAGACATTAATGTTACATGCCAGCACCCCATTACTTCACAATGGTGACAGCAAAATGTATCACTTTTAGCAGTTATTTCAGAGTTGGGGTCATATAGATTATTGAACACAAAAAGAATTCACTTTAAAATGTATACAATAGGTTTTTTAAGAGTTGCTTTTGTATGTTATGTCAAAAGGTAAGAAGAGGAATGCAATCATAAAAACAATTCATATGCATTGTTAAATAATGGCTCATTTTGAACAATTGTAAAGAATTTTCCTTTTTGTTGTTTAATGCTATATTTTTTTTTAAATGATGAAAATAACCTCAGACCTCAGATAACCAGATAGATACCTGTCCTGTTATTTATAGCCTACTATATCAGTGGCATTATGATTTTCATGTTATAATAAGAGAAAAATGGTGGATGCGGAAGAAAGCAGATCCCATAAGTAGAGTATGGTAAAGACACTTAGGTTGTATACTTGCTCATTATGATCAAAGAATCTTTCCCACCCTCCTTTCCACTAAATCAAATGTGGGCATTTTCATATTAGATGCATCTCATATACATTTTAAAATTTATAAAATGCTCAAACTTATTGAATTTCCAGTGGAAGTCCCTGAGAGTGCTAAAGAATGATGCTAGTAATTACACTCAATTCAACCAGGATACGGTGGACAAGAGCTTTAAAAACTTCAGAAACATCAATTAAAGCCCAAGTTGTGTGCAATAAGCATCAAAAATTGATAAAAACTCAAATTTAGGTTTTTAGATTTAGTGTTTAAATCAATCAACTGCAAACAAGATTTAATTAAAGAATATTATTTCAAAGTGTAATTACCTACTGGGATTAGAATGAACCTCTATTGCCCATAATGTTCTCCTACTGTGATCCCACACTGAAAAATGTTGAGTTTTAGATTAATATGCATCTTGTAAGTACAAGTCCTAATCTCAATCTTAAAGGACATTTAAAACACACTTGGAACCTTCTATGCAATCAAGCACAGTGTGACTACTAGGTCCACCATGCTAAATTTGTGATTACATTTTTTATGTGCATGATTTAAATCGCTTTAGCAGCAGTCCAGGGAGCATTTTACCCTGCATATTAATTACACAAAGGCTTTGTCATGTGAGGGTCTCAGTGGTCATGGTCTGTAATCCAGCTCATTTGAACTGTGAGTACAGTTTTTGAGCATGCTGTGCACATCAAGCCCAGCTTTAAAGCTAGAATAGGCTGAGATGGTTAACAGGTATGGTTCCTGCTTAAGGAATGAATGCCATTTATTTAGTGACATCTGCAAACTAATTGCTTAAAACTCTGAAAGTGACTATGTATGCTCAGAAGGCTGTTATTAATAGGGAGGAAATATACTCCATGGCAGGGCATTCCAGTACCGATTGCTATCATCTTAAACTAGCATTATCAAAATAATAATAACATTCAGAATATAAAACTGACCAATGATAGATTGTCAGGAAAAGTTGTGTTCTAGTTTTTATTTTTTTAAATAGTAGATTTTATAAATTTCTATAATCTAAAGTTGATAGTAATGAATCACATTGTTACATTTTTATATCTCTTTTTTACATGGAAAGTCACCTTAAATGCCAATAAAATAATACATGTAAAAGTGGTTAAAACTGCCATATCTTAAGTTATGGAAATTCTCAGTGTCCTGAACTTGCTAAAGGATTAGTTTATTTTAGCTGTTCTGTCCCCAAGGATAAGTAAGATGACATAATCCAGTAAAGGGTGGGATGTGATAGAAAAAATGGAATGGAATACTATATGTAAAGTACTTTGTAACCTATGAAGTTTTATATAAATTCAAGCTTTTTTAGGTCCTGTCCTGGGGACTTTTTTGTTACAAAAATATAGGGAGATTTTGTAACAGGTAGACTCCAAAGTATTTGCTGTAACTTATAATCAAAATAATAATCTTTTGATTTACTCATTAAGTACCAACATCATGACTCCTTGTTGAAAAGGGAAGGATGAGACAGTATCATATCATTAAAAACCAAACAAAATACTCAAACCCACATCATTAGAAATCAAACATTGGTCCAAATGATGTGAACTAAGGGCAGCTTTATTAAAAAAAAATTGGCATGGGCTAAAATAGCTGTTGAAACTATTTGAGTTCATGATAAAATCGAAGTGGGCATAAAAAAAAGTCAATTTCCTTTTTTCCTTTTCTTCCTTAAGTCTTTGCACATTTGAAAAGAGTATGGGGCATCTGTTATGACCTTAAGAAGAGGAATTAAAATAATCCTAAGAGCTTGACAGTTATCATTAGTGGATTTTTTTTTCTTTTATTGCTGCTGTTACTGTTGCTGCTGCTGCTACTGTTTCTCCCCCCCTTCCTCTCTCTCTGTCTCACTCTCTTTTTCTCTCTCCCTCCCCCTCTCTCTCCCTTCCTCTCTTTTTTCCCTTTATCCCTCTTCCTCTCTCTTCCTCTCTGTCTTTTTCTTTCTTTGTCTCTCTCTCTATCTCTGTAATTCTCCAGTTAAAACCTCTCTAGACCCTAGTTCATTGACTTAACTTTGCCCAGAGAATCCCAGAAAAGTTCTATCAGCATTTCTTATTATGAGATATTCCTTTTTTTTTTTTTAATAAAAACCTTTTTTCAGGTCTGATCCATAGAGTACTAGAATTTATCACAAATAAAACATTGCATATATTCTCCAAAATAAAAATGATATAGAACTATATAAAATCTTTCTTTCCTTTTAGGGGAAAAAAAGAAAATGTGTTAGAAGTATATACAGCCTTCAGATTTATTTATTTTTATGTAAACTAAACCCAGTGATTTGGATAATGTAAAGCTATCTACATGTCAGAGTGTTCAAAATCAAAGGTAAAAACACACTTTCTTTTTTGTGATTTTAACTGCAGCAGTAACTGTGTTGCAGTTTGAAATGTGATTATGATATGCAAAGGGGATGAAAAGTTACAGGCATTTCTGTGGCACTGGACCAAATTTGTCCTATAGACTGTTATTTGAGTTCTGTATTTAGAGGGCTTTTTTAGGGTGGTATTTAAGGAGTCAAATGCTGTAATGTTGTAGACTTATGTATCATTGTATTATAAGAAAAGATTCGAGAGAAAGTTGGCTATGCCATTTAGCAGGTCTGACAGCCTTTGTAGGAGTGTGAACACTGAAGAGGCCATGTAAAAATGCAGTGTCGATGTTTGAAAAATTTGTGTTATCTTGCAGTTGGTTTGGTTTAGAAGATTTCCCCACCCAAAGGACAGCACCATGTCCGTCAATTCTAAATATACTCAAATCCATTGTGAATTCCACAAAGTGAAATGAATTACATACATAATTATATGGATTTTTCAATTCTTATAAATCACCTTTGCTTCAATTACCTGGGCATTCCGAGGCAAAATTGTTTTTAGAAATATAATATCTGGATATTTATCTTGATTATTCATTGAACTTTGTGATACTACATGAATGAGGCACAAAATCTGAATATTTGGGAGAATCCTAATTAACAACTATATTTTTTACGACCCTCTCCTTTTTTTTTTTTTTCCTAGATATTTGGCATTTTGCAAACCCAGTCTTTGTATGTATTCAAAACCTTGAGAATGCTTGTCAGACATGGGCAATTTATTCACAAAAACGCATTTAAAAAGATGATTACACAAATCTATTTAGAAAACAAAATCCTGATTCCATAATTTTTAAAAAAAAATAAAAATACATTTCATACGAGCAAAATTACACAAATACTTTAGAATAGTTTCTGTCTGAATATTTGCCCAGTTTAGCAAATGATGAAAATGAAAATGATGACCACATGAATTCATAAGTAAAGTTTTTTTTGATATTAAAAAAAGAAAACTTTTTTCCCACAAACATCCTTTTCCTCTTAGAATTGACTAAAATTCTAGCCATTTGAAGTTAAAATGCCATTGTAGAGTTGATGACTTTTCTTTAATGTACTTCTTACAGCTCTTTAATAGAGTTGAACATTAATAAAATCTATAGATTAAAGCCAAGCCATGTAGCTATTTTTCTAATAAAAAGCACCCCCAAATCTCTGGCATTTTGTATCAAATTTTAATGTTTCCAATTTTGAAATCTCAGCATAAAACTGTTGATATGGGTCTCCTTTGATAAATTATAAAGGTAAACTTTAATGAACAGTGAATGGGATCACCTTTGCTACTTGGGGTAATAGAATAAAAAAAGCAAACAAACACATTTTTCTTACTGCCACATGCCTCTCCTTAATAATAACTTTTGTCTCTTCTGCAGAAATGGATGCTGTATGAAAGTCTCATTAAATTAGCTGACTGATGGAATAAATACACAGCCCATAGCCTGGCAGTCCATAGTAAACTAAGCAAGGGTCTTGATATCTCAGAGTTCTGCTTATTTACACATGCCTTGGACTCTTCTCACAGATATGTAAATTATTCTGGTTAAAACTAAATGCTAAAGTCTACACCATTAGTCTTCCACTTCATGATCTCCACATGGGGCTGTTAGAGGGATAATGTACCATACAATACACGGTTTACTTTTAATTAATAGAAAAAAAATGTGAAATGAATATTAAATGTAGCTTAATGTGAAAGAAAGCTCAGAGCAGTATGGTTGTTATTATTATTATTTTTTTAATATTCAGCTCTGCTTCATCATCAGAAAGTAAGTAATGCAGCAATAGACTAGAAGCCTTGCTGAGATATTAGGATGAGAAGAAAGTAGGAAAGAGAGAGATTATGGCACAGTCCTGTGAGAAGGGCCAGGTTTGACACAAAGAGGAAATGTTTTCCAAGGTTTTGCTTTTGAATACTAACAGAGATTATCCACATATGTCCCTGGACTGGTTGTTACTGAAACTGTCCTTTCCTCTGTACCATATTAAACATAGTATTTTATATTAAATCCTGGTGTTAAAAAACACAACAACACATCAAATATAAGCATTTAATTAAAAAACAAGATCTGTTTGTCTGGGTTATAATTCAATGTGTCAAAATTAATGCCTCTGTTTTTAATAAATAGAATCACCAATTCGCAAACAGTTTATCACACTGTTCTCAACTGCGGAATAGAATTTTAATTATATAACATTATTTATGGCAATGAAATGATCGTGTTTCATAATATTTGCCAACAACACAAGTTAGGATTTAAAAAGGAAAGCTCTATTAAATAATCACTTCCTCCAGTGAATTCCCTCTTTGTTTCATTTGGCTCACCTAGGATAAGGTAAGAATCTTGGGATAAAACAAAAAAGATGAACAATTCTGGGTAGGCTTTAGGAGATAACAAAGTCCTCACTGAAGGCACTTATTTGTAAGATTAAAGGGTTTGAACTAAAGCCTGAAATTAGTAACTTTTCATCTCCTTTTACCCAGACAGCCAGTGTTTTGTAATAAAATAAAGACCTTGCACTTTCAAACCTCCATGGCAGGCAGACTGTGAAACTGAATGCTACTCAATTTTAAATTATTCATATATTCTTAATTGTGATGTTATCCTTATAAATGATAGTAATGGTACCGTTTAAAACCTAAAAATCAGCAGGCACCTGCCAGTGAAGCCGTTTCATTGAAAGCACAGCCACTGAATCTTTAATATGAAGGACTATTTGCGAAGCCTCAGCAAGTAGAAAGACAGTAAGACATTTGATTTTACAGTTAGAAATTAGGGAGCTTGATGTGATTAGCAAAAAGGATAGGAAGTGCCAGTGTTTACTTCACCCAGCTTTCTTAGACTATTTGGAAAAATCATAGTGTGATTGGAGATTATTCCTTCAGAAAATTCTACTAACTTTCTTTAAAAGTATATGGACTAGAAATAATAATTTTGATTACACTTTGGCAAAGGAGTCAGAGGAAAAGATGGGACAAATTAATATTGGAATTTGGAGAAAATATTTCTTATTTCATTTGTTTTTTTTTAAATTAAGGGAATGGGTTGCTTTTATAGGAGAGGATTATCATAATTAATATTATTATCATCATCATTGTTAGAAGATATTACAACAATTAAATCTGGCCTCAAACATTTACTAGCTGTGTGATGCTGGCCAAGTCACTTAACCTCTACTTGACTTAATTCACTGGAGAAGGAAATGGTGTACCACTCCAGTATCTTAGAGTTGGACACAAATAATTGAAATGATAAAATTTCAGGATTTCAGAGAAATCCACTCTAGGTTTTAGAGTAACTGGAAAGATTTAAAAGACTTTTGTGACTTTATCCATCATCTTACTTTCCTCAACATTTAAAAAATTGATGTTACTTTGAATTCATTTTCAGTATCATTTTAGTGATATCAACACTTGTCATGGTGTTGGGAAGAGGAAATGTGTGCTTTGGAATGAGGCCATCATTTATCTCTTAACACTCTTGATTTAAAAAAAAAGTTTTTAGAAGTTATGGTGTTTAGAATGGCCATTGCATTCATTTCTTTGACTTTTGGGATAAATGCCCACCCACCCCCAACTTATATAATTATTTGTGGTTTCATATTCATAGCACTAGAAAAAAAGAATTTAAAAATGTAGCTGTTAGCAAGTTTAATAAAAGTTTCACTTTGCAGACTCATTGACTGGCCAAGAAAATTAATAATAAGTAAATTCTTAGGCTTGCAAATATAGGTCATTAACATCAGCATAGCCAAACTTTTTAATGATACTTCATGTACTATAAAACACTTTGTGTTTCAGTAAAAAAACAAAACAAAACAAAACAAAAAAAAACTAGTAATACTTATGCCAATGACCTATATTTAAAAGCTTATAAATTTGTTATTTATCATCTTATTCCCTTCTTATATCCTGACCAATGTAATGACTAACTATGTCTCCAGTGGACTAATATTGAAACATATTACCCTCCTCCAAACTTAAAGGAGTGAGGAGGAAAAAAGGTACAGAGCATATATTTTGGGGCATGGCCACTGTGTTAACATTAGCAATGAAAAAAATAAAAGGCCCATTGTAACATTTCTTAATGCACAGAAGAGAACTAAAAAAAATTCAGATGGAAGCACAAACAAGCAGGACAATTCTAAAAGTTAAGTATGAAATCTATTATATGCTTTTTGAAAACTGGGGCAGATGGTTGTCATCAAACTAACATTAAAAAGGTGCCCTGACTATAGCTTATTTTAAACTATACAAAGACCTCATAAAAAGATTTTTGTAAATGCTAATTGTGTTTATGTAGCCCCCTGACTTAGTTTTTTTGGTATCCTTATATTTGGTGTTTGAGGGTTTATGACTAATAGATAAGCATAATCAGCAGAAGAGTACAAGGTTAAAAGAAATGGAAATTAGGGGCCAGCTAGGTGGTGCAGTGGATAAAGCACCAGCTCTGAAGACAGGGGGACCTGTGTTCAAATATGACCTCAGACACAATACTTCTTAGCTGTGTGACCCTGGGCAAGTCACTTAACCACAATTGCCTCAGGAAAAAAAAAAGAAATGGAAATTAGTATGTGCCACTTCCCTCCTCAGTCCTGAAGACTTCCTTCCTTCCTTCACAGTTGGAAATCCCAAAAGTTAGAGTTTATACCAAGCTATTTTATTCAATGTGATACTCCTCAAGGCAAAATATCCAAATAGATTCTTGAAAGGATAGATTTTTGGTTGGTTTGTTTTGTTTTGCTGAAGAGAAGAAGCTGGAATTACTAGCACTAGTGCTTTGTAGATTCTGTCAGTGTTTGTTACTGCATTGCTATTCTTAATTGTTATTAATTTCAAATAAGAATGATGAATACTCATCGAGTCAAACGTAAGACGGCATATCTATGATCTAAGCCCTAGGACATGGTTCTTATTCCAAAAGATTAGTCAGCATATTTTTGCCTCTAGGTGGGTGATGAATGGTGAACATTGCTAAGATATGGATGAGATTGGAAAGGAGTATTTAAACAGATGAAACTGCAAATCTTTGAATTATTAAATTACATCATTAATGGTTACCATAGTCTACTATATAGAGTCAAGATTTTTTAAATTCTACTGAAAATAAAGGAAAACAAATCAATGTGATTAGAATTGAAACATTCTTTGATCATGAAATTTTAAATTAGTTTAGAAAGATAATGACATGCAAAAATGTTTGTGGCAGCCTTTTTGTAGTGGCTAGAAACTGGAAACTGAGCGAATGCCCATCAGTTGGAGCATGGCTGAATAAGTTTTGGTATATGAATGTCATGGAGTATTATTGTTCTGTAAGAAATGATCAGCAGAATGATTTTAGAGAAGCCTGAAGAGACTTACATGAAGTGATGCTGAGTGAAATGAGCAGAACCAGGAGATCATTATACACAGCAACAATACTATATGATTATCAATTCTTATGGACGTGGTTCTTTTCAACAATGAGATGTTTCAAACGACTTCCAATTGTTCAGTGATGAAGAGAATCATCTACACCCAGAGAGGGGCCTGTGGGATCTGAGTGTGGACCACAACATAGCATTTTCACTCTTTCTGTTGATGTTTGCTTGCATTTTGCTTTCCTTCTCAGGTTTTTTTTTTCCTTCTTGATCCTATTTTTCTTGTGCAGCAAGATAACTGTATGAATGTGAATACATATATTAGATTTGTCATATATTTTAACATAATTTACATGTATTAGACTTCTTGCCATCTGGGGAGGATAGGGGGAAGGAAGGAAAATTTTGGAACAGAAAGTTTTGCAACGGTTAATGTTGAAAAATTACCCATGCGTATGGTTTGCAATAAAAATCTTTAATAAAAAAAGATAATGACAACTGAACATGTGAAATGAAATTTTAGGTCGTATATGTATAGTTGGAATGGACTTTACCAGACATCTAGTTTAATCTCTTTATTGGAAAATAAATTGAAGTTCAGAGAAGTAAACAGTTCCTCCAAAATACTCAGGTAATAAGTTGTCAGAATTCAAACTCAGGTTCTGTGATTCTAAAGTTAGTGTTATTCTCACTATACCAAACACTTTCTTAGCCATGGTGGCCAATTGGAGGAGAGAATGGAAAATGAAGCTTTTTTTATTCCCACAAAACATTAAATATATACTTAAAGGTTTCTTGCCTTGCAGTAATCTGAATATATCTTCTTAAATAAAAAAGCATTTATTAATTGCTTATCATATGAAAGGCACTACATTAGGTGATTACAGGATTACACAGGTGATACAAGGAAACAATCCTCACTTTGAAGAAACTCACATTAAACTGGAAAGATGATAAGTACATGCATAAGTATATATAAAATAAATATATTAAAAATAAATACAAACAAATACATGGTAGTTAGAGAGGAAGGTACTAGAAGGTAGGGGAGCAAGAAAAGCTTCATGAAGAAGATGGTGTTGGAGTTGCCATCCTGAATGAAGAGAGGGATTCTGTGAAATGAAAGTAAAGAGAGAGAGGAGGACATTCCTGGAATAGGGGATAGTTAGGGACTAGAGTAAGGAGAAGCTGTAGAAAATGAGCTAGGAAACAAGTTTAAGGAATCTAAAGAAAGAGGTCTAAGGAGTCTATGTAAAAAATAGAATGGCTGCCTACATAACTTTATTTTTAAATTTAATTTATTTGGATCCTAAATACCCCTCAAGAATTTATGACTTTACATATAGAAAGTAGAACACAAAGTAAGGGTTGTATATGGAACTTGGAGTGTTTGTGCTATGCCAGAATAGGCACATATAAAATAATATTTATAATAAATAATAAACTAACTTCATTATTTTCAAATATATTGTTCTCACTTCTGCTTCATTCTATTTATATACTTCCTTTTTATACTCCTCAATGTACTTTTTATAACATTTCAAGTGCCCTCCTTTTTTATCCCCTTTTTTATTTTTGGTGAGGTATCACCTTAACTAACCTCTCCACCCACTGCCATGAAAAAAAAAAAAAAAAAACAACTTATACTAAATAACCACCATCAAGCAAAACAAATTCATAAAGTGTCTATCTCCAAAAGTATTTCTCTCCTTTAGAATCTTTCTTTGAGAAGGTAAGTAGTATGTCTCATCAAAGGTCCTCTGGAGACATGTTTAGTTTCACTTTGCTCAGAATTCTGACATCTATCCAAATTCTTTGTTGTTGTTTTAAACAATGTTGTTGTCCTTGTATAAATCATTCTCCTAGTGGTGCTCACTTTACTCTAAATCAGTTCCAACTTCTCTCAATTCTTTAAAACAGTCTTTCTACATTCATTAAGATGCAATTATATTCCATTCAATTCATATACTACACTTGGTTCAGTCATGCCCAACTAATGGGTATTCATTTACTTTCCAGTTCCTCTCCTTTTTTCTTTTCTTTTTCTTCCCTTTCCCTTCCTTCTTTTACTTTCTTTTTCTTCTTTTATTTCCTTTATATTTTGTTTTATCTCTTCTTTTCTTTTCTTTTCTTCATCCCCACTTCAGTTCAAGAAGTTTATTTTGTATATAACTATTTCCTTCCTGGCATTTACTTTCATCTTATCTCCCCAACCCCTTCCCAATCCATGCCAGTTTTCCTATGGAGTTTGGATTTGATATATTTTTATACCAAATTCTGTGTTTGTTCAAACTATCCTTTTTCTAGGTTAAGTAAGAGTAAAGTTTATTTGCTTTCTTCATACCTTCATCCATGTTTGTATAACTGTCTTCTCATTCACACCAATTTTTTTATTCTAGCTTATGATTTTTACCTTCCCATTGTCTCACTTCAAAGCACTGAAAAGAGATTTTTTGTTTTTCTTATTAAATTTTCTCAATACCCTTCAAAGGCATTATAGTTCTAAAATGACATTTGTTTCTTTTCTACATTTGTCATAATACATCTTCTTCCAATTACTGACATTTATTTATCTTTCTAGATTTCCCATACATTTGCATTTTTAAAAATAACTTTTATTCTGAACTCAAACACTAAAAAATACAATTTACATGCACACAGAAAACAAAAAGAAGATTCTATATGAAGCTCATAATCCATATCTCATACCACTTACCCAATTAAGTCTAATTGTGTTTGTGTGTGTTCAGTCATACTTTGTCCAATTCAGGCAAGTGTAAAGTTCATGTGTCACCTGTTATCCTTACCCATTTCTTTACGTTTGTATATTCTCATCCTCACATCCCTCCATTTTAAGAAATGGCATGTTCCACTCTTTTTCTCTCCTTTAAATATTATTCTTTTTTTAATCTTCCTTTGGTTTTCTCTCTTCAAACATCCCCAAGATGCTTTTAAAAAATTAGAATGTTGGACTACATAATCATACATCCTCTTCCAATTGATTAAATACATAATCTATGTTTTGCCAGACGATCAAATCTCTATTTCAAAATTCCTAATTAGCTCTAATTAATTTTTCTATTCAAAAACTTGATAATCCTCGATTCCATTATAGATACATTCTCTTCCTCCATCCCCCTAATGAAATTATATTCAACTTTGCAGGGTAAGTTATTTTTGATTGGGAGTCTACATCTCTTGCATTTAGAATATTGTGTTACAAGAACTCTTCTTGTTTGTTGCAGAAAGTTCCAGATCTTGTGCAATCTACTAATTTTCCTTTTAAGTAAACTATCTTTTTTTTTTTAAACTGCTACCTATATTATTTTTCTTTGAAATAGAAGCTCTGAATTTTGGTTGACATTGCTGGGACTTTTTCTTTTAGAATTCCTTTCAGGAGATGAATGGGAGATATTTTCTATCCACACTTTTCCCTCTAGTTTTAATAAATTTGGACAACTTAATTATTTCTTGAAATATAGTTTTTAGGCCTTTTTTATTCAAGATTTTCAAAGAGTCTAATGATTTTTAAATTCTCTCTCCAACAGATTTCCAGGCCAAATGATATGTTTGTATGGATATTTATACGAACATGCATACATATGTGTACATATATACATGCCTATTTGTGTGTATACACATGTGTACAAATTGTGCATATGTATGCATACACACATACAAATCATACATATATTGCATATATACATATATATACAAATGCAAAACTCATATTATCTTCTTTTTATAATCTTTTGGTTTTGTTCCAATATTTCTTGATAACATGAAGGCATTCATTTCTATTTGGCTTACTCTAATTTTCAAGGAGTTAGGTAGTGGTAAGATTTGGTGCTGTTTTAGTATATTTACTCTCCTTATAATTCTTTTTAATGGAACTTTTAAAAAGTCTTTTTCACAAACACAGCTGAGTGACCTTCTCGGCAGGCCCAGTGTAAGGGAGAGAAACCATGGTCATCCCTAGAAGGTAGGAATACATAAGGTTATAATTCACATTTCTACACTGCCTTAAACTTTCAGCCCCTACCCTGAAAAGTGAGTTGTGGAAATAAAATCATTCCTATATTACAAAAGAAGTCTTTTTCATTTCTTCTATATATTCATGTAGTTTTCATGGAAAATCATTTCCCATCCCCCATTGCCACTGTTACTTGACTCTCTGCTTACAGTTATTATAAAGTTACTTTCTCATTCTAGATTGGATTTTTGTTTATCTCTATACACCTCTTTAGGGTATCAATATCTTTTGTGTTTGTCTATCATAACTATGGTCCAATAAAGTATCTGCTCAAATATCAGAGCATGGAATCATATCTCCCAGAGGATCTAGTAATGTGTCATATAAAATATTTGTATTATAATTGAAAAGCATCCCTTGAGTAGCTCCTAAGGAAATATACAAATTGTCCACAAAATTGTTGTCCACATTAATAGTAGTTGAAATCAGCAATATGGTGAACCCTAAAGTGAAGAAGAAATGATATAAATCTCTAAGTATTGAAAAGGAAAAAAGAACAGAAAAATGTGAACTTCAAAGTTTTATTTCACTTTCAACAGATTTAAATATAAGTGCAAACATTCAAATGGATAAGACAGAAGAATACTTTGGAAACATAAAGTAAATATGGAATTACAATTTGGGGTGTGGAAAATCTTGCAACTGCTACCCTCAAAGGTAAAAGTCATTGAGGATTTTTTTTTAATTTGTATTTAATTCAAAGCCTGATTCACAGATAATTTTCTGTATGGGTTATGCCTAAGGGCATTGACATAAAAAATGGAATAGTAGATTAATTTATCCCACTATTCTATTTCCCCCAATATTTATGTCCTTGGTAGGTTTCCAAGTTTTAAATGGAGCTTTTGGTTTTATAGCAATAGTATCTGAAACCCTACCAGTAGATAAGTATAAGTTTTTGTCAGAAGATTTTAATTTATAAAATAAAGAACCAACATAAAACACTGTTATATTTTTTAAAAGAGAGACAATATAAATTTTATCTCAGTGAATGTGCATTTTTAAAATTCCCAGAAATCCTGATAATCCAGATTATTTTAGGGGAAGTTGAAGACTATTGTTCTGGGTATTTTGGGAGTTTATCTAGGAAACAGAAAATACTTTTCTGCTTTTGAAGAAACCAACATTAATGAAAATTAAAATAGCATAATTACAGCCTAAATATAGAAATAGTATAATATAGACAAATGCACAGATACACTTTACTGAGGAAAATAAAATTGTGAATAGGCGGCTCAAATTCTAAATTTGAGTATGAAAATTTCTGCTTATTATTTATTTTAACTTTAAAGAAATACCCTTGTGTAAAGGACAGAGAAATTTGAGTTGCTCAATATTCCCTAACATTTTTTTTTAACAACTATACCAAAAATGGTCCATTAGAGGGCTCTCTTATTGACCCTGTTTATTCAACATTTTTATCAATAACTTAAGCAAAAAGTATAGAAAACTTGTACTCTTCTCACTGTTTTAAAGGGGCAATGGATAAATAGAATCCATGCAGAGGAGAACAAAAAGGGTTCATATGGAAGCTAAGGGCTCATTTCTATGGGCTGTTGTAGCAGGGATTCTTACCTTTGGGCTGCAGGTTTCTCTCTATGATCTCACCTGTCTACAATAGCTCCAGGACTATCTGATTATGAAATTTCTGCATTGATTGAATTGACTAATATGTCAGGAAACACTGGATGTCTACTATGTGCTATTCTAGGTGCTACAAGTTAGTAATTAATCTAGGTGTTGTGAGAGAGACAAAGGAGCATAAAATATATTCTCTACTTTTAAAGAGTTTATAATATGATAGTGGGGTGGAATGTATCCACATTTAAAAAATTTATAAATGCTTGCTGAATTTTTCAGATAATGAGTATCAGAGGAGTGCCTAAGAGGGAGAGATTATTATAGGCAAACACTCAGTGGAAAGCAGATAAACAGAATTTGAGCAGAGTGAGGAATCTAGTGAGGAAGAAAAGAGAAGACTTTATTAGAGGGAATTTAAAATAGCATGGGTGGGGAACACACAGCATGTTTTAGTTCTTTTTAGATTATTGATATCATCCTAAATTTATGGCTCATGGATCACTAATAGAAGAAAATCTTATCTCTACTATTTTCTTTATATTTATCTTAATAAAAACTATTTGCAAAGTGTAAAGAAATGTGTAATTAATAAAAAAACTTACTGTATCTATAACATTTAATTATTATCAGCATGAACCATATTGGTGAACTTATTTTGAAATAGTACACATTCTACACAAATATATATTTAGAGTGTACAAAATATTCTATATGGGTTTTCTCTCCCTTCAAGCAGGAAATGGGCATTTTTTTTGCATAGTTCAGTTGACAAAGAATTGGTAGATTTTCTGTGTAATTTACTATTATCCTAAAATTCAAAAGCAAACCCAAATGCCATCTGTGGTTTTAAAAATGTGATGTGTTTGAAAATGGAAATTTGACCACTTCAAATAGCAAAATCTTCATTTCCATTAGATTTTTATGAACTGTCTGATTGTAGATCAGAGAAAATGTACACTTTTCTGTAGTCAGCTATGAAGATGATGAAAACAAAGGCAATTATTTGTACTGGAAATGGCATATTTCATTAAACACTTTATCCATGAAAAGCCATGTTGGTGCACATTGCATTTTCTAGAATTAATACCCTCAGAGTCGTATAGAAGCCTTAGGCTTACCTTTTTTTCTGTGCACCACTGTTTATGTTTTAACTATGGGGTTTCAGAAGTATAGTACTTTGCAAGCATCATATTTTCAATCCAATTACATAACCCAGAGTCAGTCTTTGAAAGATGTTTCATAAGAATGCAAAGTTCCAGCTCATTTGGTCACCAGTCATTCATTATTAGTATTCTCTTATGTGCAAAGTACCACAATACATGTTGGGGGAAAATGGAAAAGATTATAACTTGATCATTCTGCCCTCAAGGAGCTTATATTTTTTTTAAAAGGGATAATTTAAAATGTTCATAAATATGGATGACCATATACTAATTGTGATACAGAATAAAACTACAAGAGGCATAAGGTGCTACATGAAATTCAAGTGAGAAGCATTCTCAGTGTGGGTAACATTACAAATGAAATCATGGGAGCTAAGTATTGCAAGGTGGATACAATTTCATCTAGTGAGGAATGAGTAAAAGGAACTCAGAGATATTTCACGAATAGATAATAATGTGAGCAAAGGCATGGTGATAGGAAAGCTTTAGGTATATGCAAAGATTATGAATAGCTCAATTTGGCTTTATCACTGTAAACAAAGAGCAGAACATTAAGACACAAAGCTATAAAGGTAGGGAAGTACCAAGTTATGTAATTTCTTGAATTTTAGGTTAAGTAACAAAGCCTATACCTTAGTAAGTAGGCAATAGGGAAACATGGAGAGGTTTTATGCAGAGGGCTGGTATGATGAGAACTCTGAATGAGAAATATTAATCCAGCAATAATATAAATGATATATTATAATAAGAGTCTAGATGTATGAGAGATCAGATAGTATGCTATAATGCTGATATAGACATAGTTATAATGTAACTAGAAAGGAGGAAATAGATTGGAGGGCTTTGGAAAAGATAATTGACCAAAATTATTAGATATAGTAAATGAAGAGAAGGTACAATTCTAAGTCATATTAAGATATTGAAAATGAAAAACTGAATGAATGGTGGTACCATTAATAAAGACAGGGATGTCAGAACAAGTAACATTTTTTTTGGGGGGGGATTGTATTTTAGAGAAGATGATGTGAAAACTGAGATATCTAGGTAGTATTGTCCAGTAGTGTTAGAGATCAGCTGTCTTCACAAAATAAACGGTCTTCTTGTTCTTTATTTTCTTGTTCTTTTTTTTCTTCTTCTTCTTCCCTCTTCTTCATCTTCATCTTGTTTGTTTTCTTCTCCTTAAAATCAGAAAGAAAATAGCTTTGGAGATTTATTCTTGGGAAATGACAGAAAATGTGTCTGTGTGACACAGGGTTTGTACTCCTGTTTGTGCTGTTTCATATTTCTTTTGACATACTGAAGGTCTTTCCAAATGAATTTTGTTGGATTATTTTTCCCTTTGTTGAGAGATTTTAGATGATAATATGCTAAATGAAGACCTTCAGGTTTTTTAGGCACAGAGTCTCTTGGGCTCTTAGCTTGTGTTTCTGGGTTTACTATACTGGATATTTATTAGGGCATTGAAAGTTTGGCAAGGTGTCATTTTTATTTAGATTGTCAGTCTTTGCTTTTATGTCATTTTCATTTATAAATATCATATTCGGGGGATGAAGCCAAGATGATGGAGAGTAGATACATCTTTATCTGAGCTCCTCCTAGCGTCCCTCAGATCAACACCAGATCAAGCCTCTGAAATGGTTTTGAAAGTGACAGAACCCACAAATATTTGGAGTGTAACAAATTTCCAGAAAAAGATACTTTGGAAATAAAACTTCAGAAAAGATATTTTAATTAAGCAGGGGGTGAAGTTTCACAGACAAAGCACAAGGAGCCCAGGGTAGGTAGTCAGGACTTTGTGGTGTTCCTCACCAGGAAATCTACTGGGAAGCTCTTGGGCTATCTGTCTTGGTTACAAGCCAGTGAATCAGCAGATTAGCTGTGAGACATCCAAAGCAAACCCAAAAGGCAAATATCGAACCTCTGAACCTCAGAAAAACACAGGGCCTGGCCACACCTACCCAACATCAGGATTCAGTTAGCAACACTGGCCCCAGGGCAACCTAAAGTGGCTTGTCACCCCTTTGCCTTAAGAGGAGATCTCAACCTTTTTAAAAAATGATCAAAAGAGCAAAAGAACTATGACCATAGATAGCTTTTATGGAAAAAGAGATCAGATCTGAAACCCTGAGGATCCTAAAGACAAATCATCTCTAGATGAAACCCCAAAAGGTTATAGAATTTGTGAAATGGAAAAAAATGCAAAGAGCAAAGCACCTCATTTAAAAGTTCATTTGGTCAAATGCAAAAGGAGATAAAAAAGCTAATTGAAGAAAATAATTCACTATAAGTATCAGATTCTCTTACAAAAATCTTATTTTTTTCAGTGTATTATTTCATATTAAAAAGATGGCACAGCGTTGTGGAGAAAAATCCTACAATAAGGAAAATCTATGTTCAAATCTTATATATAGCATAAATCGTGTTAATATAGTAAAAATCATTTAATATCCCAGTGCCCTGGACTGCAGTACAGACTGACAAGAATTGGTAGAAGGAATTCACTCACTCGGAATTTCTCATACACAATAAATGACAAGATTGGGACAAAAACAGAAAAAAAAAGTTCTATTGCTTTAGAGAATATATAGGAGGACAGAGTTGTTTGGAGGAATAGGTTGTGAATAACTTTGCCAGGTATATGAGAGGCAACTAGGGGAAGCTCAAGACCATTCTATAGAACATATAAGATGTGCTTCTTACTCAGGGTAGTGCTGGTGACTGCTCAAACTAGAGCTGATTTTTAAATTTTTAACGTGAACACATAACACTTCAGGAATTGGCAAATGCTATAAATTATGACTTGATTTATTGTTTTGTCATCTGTCTAGACTTAAGAAAGTGATGGATGAAATGTTAATATAGATTAAAGTTAAAAGTGTTTTATACATATTTTTTAAAAAAGGAAGGTATAGTTAAATACCAGCACACTGGCTGTTATTCTAAAATTTGTATTGTTATTGTCTATTTTTTATAGTTCAATTTTTCAATTACTTCATAATCATATATTTATGCATTGCTGGTTCACTTTGTCCAATTCTATGTCTTTATCCAAAATTTACCTTTTTAGCCAAACAAAAAATATGTCTTAAAGTAAGATCAATATGGCTTTTACATACACTTAAGTTTTAAGTCTTATAATTCTCTTGTTTAAACTTCTTTTAAGAGTGATAGTGGACAATTCACCAGACTTCAGATTTCTAATGTCTACCCTATGTCTAAATGACATGCTGAGGAATTTATTATAGTACCCAGTTATAGAATCAGTAAGGTGAAAGCACATTTTGTGTTAGCACAGACTTTCAAAAATACTTCGGCACTGAAATGCACATATGGTAACTTTGAACCTCTGCCAAATCACAAGAAATGTAAAGGAACATGAAGACTGCCCCATACAGTGGGACATTATCATTAATGCTATCAAGCCTTCTTATATGATACCATGTTTGTGGTTTGCAAGTATGGCTCTCTGCTAATTATCACCAAAAGATTCCAAACACACCTATCATCATCAACAAACTAAACCTAATTCTGCCTTTATGACACTGTCCCCTTACTTCAGCAGCTACAATGACACATCACTGCTTTACTTTAGGAGATTCTCTGGTGAGAATGGATTTCATTGTATTCTGGGAACTCTGGTTTATTGGATCTAAATCAATTCTTTGTTATTTGGTCATCTCTACATTAGTAACAACAAACAGTAATAAAATAACACATATGTAATTTCTTCTTTTTCCACTTTTACCACTCTGATTCTCTAATATATAGGAACACGGGAAGGAAGAGAGCAGTAAAAATATGAGGGGAAATCAACATGATCTTATTTTTATGCATTGCTAATATTAATATTCTTGTCATTAATGAAAGGAGTATATTACTTAGTGCTCTATTACTAGTGCTAATGTGTTAACAAAAGCATAAACCTGAGCCATAGATGTTTATTCGCTGCTGAGCTAAACCACAGTTTAAATTTAGGCAGGAGTTCCCACAATAAATTTGCACCAGTAAGGGTACACCGGCTTTTAAGACTTTGGTTTGAGTTTCAGTTTCAGTACATACTAAGCAAATCATTTACTCTTTCTGCTCTACTTTATTGGTATATAAAATAGGGTTAGCAAATACCTGCCCAACATATACATTTGACAGGGTGGTCACTGTCAAAAAAGTGTGTGTGTGTGTGTGTGTGTGTGTGTGTGTGTGTGTGTGTGTGCATGCACACATATATATTTCCTACCCTTGTATACTTAGGACAAAGCACAGCATAATATTTTTTACATCATAGTAGGTATTTAATTTAATGTAATAAGCATTGAGAATGGTTTTTTTGAATAGAGATCGTAAATGGTTCCATTGTTCAGATTGATCTTTTGAAAAATGTTTCAGATAGATGTAGGGGGTACTTGAGACTGTGACTCATTGTAGTTGTGATGTTAAAGGGCCCTTGAAATTAGTTTTGTGAATATCTCCTTGAAGAGTAGAGTTCCATATATTTGTCTTCAAAGTATATCCTTCTGTTTGTTCACTCATTGTATTTATTGGTGTGGAGATATAGAATATTATATAGGAGCAGTAATTTAGAGCTGAAAAAAGAATCTTACAGGCCACTCTGTCCAATCTCATGATTTAAAATATGAAGAAATTGAGATCCAGATATGTTAAATGATCTGTTCAAGGAAATACAGATGGTAAGTGGCAAAATTAGGAATTAAATTCTAGTCCTTTGACTTTAAACCAGCATTCTCTTCACTATACTATACTGCCTATCAAGTGGAGAGAGGACCTTCTTTGGATCCTGAAGACTTTTGTCCCAATGTGATATTGGGTGAGTCACTAAATTTCATTGGGCCTCAGGTTTTTTCATCCATAAAATATTGAGGATAGAGCAGATGATCCCCAACTCTAAAACTTCTTAACCTAGGAGAAATATAACTATCATTGTCTAAATTTGTGTTTCAAGTATGTTTCAAGCTTACCCATATCTCTAAGAATGATAATAATGTAGTTTTAAATCATAGTTGATAGCAAAATTTGTATAATGTTAGTTGTGATAAAAGAGGAGGAATTAGCCCTAGGATATCTTTACATGCTTCACCAAAGACTTTGCCATCAAGTACAAACCATCTAAGATTTTAGACCCATAGGGTGAGAGCTGGCCAGATCATTAAGTTATCTAGTCCAAAATTTATTTTATAGATAAGGAAACTGAGTATCCAAAATACTGACTTGTCAAAGACCACAAAAGTAATAAGTGACAGAACCAGGATTTGATCCTGATACTAATTCTAATATTTTCCCACTGTTCTGTCCTATCTCTCATTTGTTAAGCACATGTTTTTGCCACTGAAATTTGCCAAGTTTTCAAGATGATTTCAGGATAATATGATTGTGGTTTTAGCTGGCAATCCTTCATAATGAGAGCCCATATCATAATAATAATAGCTTGCATTTATGTAGCCTTTTAAAGTTTGCAAAGGGCTTTACAGATGTTTTCTCATTTGATCCTCATAACAATCCTGCAAAGTGGGTGCTATTATGTATGTGACAGCAGGAATGTGTGCTTGTCTAGGCAAACCTGAATCCTTGGCTGCTTTCTTTAGCTTCTTTTTCTTCCTTGAATTGAGGGTTATAGGTTTTATGTCAAGATAGAGAAAAGAAGCAATAAGATAAACATATACATTTATTTGTATTTTACAACTTGAGCACAGGCCAATGCTTAGAGATTCTGAGATACAAGATTGAGAGGCTGAATTTCTGAGTCAGGTGCAGGATGCCCATGGGTAGAGAATTTTTGTAATAGTACTGTTTTTTTCAGTGAAGTTCAGCAGTACCACTAGGAAAATTCTGCAGTGGAGGGACAATCAGCAAACTGAGGTCATCAGTGGTTAACTGTCTTGCCAGGGTCATACAGCTAGTAAGTATCTGAGATCATGTTTAAAGTCAGAACTTTGTGACTCCAGATGTGGCATTCTATCTACCTATCTCTAATGTCTCTTCCAGCTCTAAATCTATGATGTTATATAATACTAAGTTTTTCTAGAGGGTTATTTCATCTGGGGGGATTGAGGAAAGCCCCGTGACCAAGAAATGCACATTTGATTTGTTGGTGGTTTTTGTCATTTTTCTGTGGCCCTAAGGAATCAGAACTTCTATTTGTCTTTCTGTCAATATAAACATTGCTGTGATAATTTATGGTGCTGCAAAAGAATGAACAGTATTCTGAGATATGAAATTTATGAAAAACATTTATTGTTGATAAAGATGTTGATATTGATGAGAACAATAAATTGATCCATCAGATGGGGATGGAAGGGAGGGTAAGCAACCTCCATCCTAGGCAGAATAGGCAGCTGTCAACGTGGTGGGTAATTTCAGGAATCTTAATGCATATTTACCTCATCAACCCATTTAAGTATTGAATTTATTTAATAGAGAAGAAAGCCTTTTAAAATTAATTAAGAGATGAAATTGAATTTTAAATGCTCTTGAAAAAAAGATAATTTATTGACTTCATTTCTAACTAAGGTAAAAATGACTACTATCTGAGAAGGTTTTGATAGTGGATTATAAGTCATAAGATCATTCTATAATTCCATAACTGGAAGTAGACTTGGAGGATTTCCTGCCTTACATCTCATCTCCTTTTTTACATATGAGGAAACTAAGATACACCCAGGGAGATTCAATGACTTGTCTGAGATAATACAGGTAATAACAGTAAGAGCCAAAATTTGAACCAGAGAGGGAAAATTATATATGATTTAACAAATAAATTTATCAACTATCTAGCATATGTATGCATGGCAAAACATGGGAAATATAATTTAGAAATAAAGCATTGTTACATTTAAAGAAATAAAAAGTTAATATGGAAGTAAATCTTTAATAATGTTAATGGCTTCTACTTAGATAATGTTTTGGTTATAAAAATCATATACATTAATATATTTGAATTTAATAACCCCATCAGGTAAGAAATTAATGAATTTCCCCTTTATAGATGAGGAAATTAGGGTTCAAATGACAGAGGTTTCAAAGACATACCAACAGATTATAAATCCAGAACTCTTTTCAATAGACCACTATATTAAAAGAATTGATTATCTAAGGAAGAGGATTGATAAGGGCACCTAAAGATGAGAAAATTTTAAGGATGTCAAGAGTGCTGAAAGCAGACTAAAAATAACTAGGATTTATATCATGCTTGAAAGATTGTGAAATATTTAAAAATATCTCATCCCTCATAATAACCCTGTGATATGTACAATATCACATGGCTAGGGTGAGGCTCAATTTATACTCATCTTCCTGACATTATATTCCCTGTATCAACTATTTAATTTATTGTTTTGTCTAAGGTTGGTTTCATCCATTGGTAAAAGAAAAGACAGTATAAGGCTGCAATATGGAGTAATGAATGTGGCAAGGTTCTGTTTTGTTTTTAAAATAGTCTAATTGATCAACAATTGGAGGCAGCTAGGTGGCTCAAGAGATAGAGCATAAAATCTGGAGTTGGAAAGACTTGAGCTTAACTCCAGCTTCAGACACTTACCTAGGCAAATCACAATTTTGCCTTAATCCATTAGAGAAGGAAATGGCAAACCATTCTAATAGATTTTCCAAGAAAATTCCATAAATAGTATTAACGTGTTTATGCTCCATGGGGTCATGAATAGTTGGACACAACTAAATAACAGCAAAGACACAAATTATCAATTGTAAAATTCTTTGCATGAATAGTCAGTAGGCTAGCTATGATTCTGGACAATAAGTATACAAATATAAGAATCAGAGAATCCCAGTATTCAAGTCAAGGTGAGATACAGCATGTCCACAAATGCATATGTACAAGATATATACAAAACAAATATACAGTGGTGGAGGAGTGAGGTGAGATTAGGACCTGGGGTAATCAGGAATTGCCTCTTAATGAGGTGGTGGTTGAGTTAAGAGAAAAAGGAAGCTCATTTTAGGGAATTGGGAGGCTACTGAAATGCACAAACTGGGAAGGAAGAAAGCTTAAAAGAAAATAATTCATGTTATCATCTTGGAACAAAATTGTGAAGGACTTTAAATGCCAAACAGAGCCATTTGTAATATAATCTAAAAGTATCAGGAAATCATTGAAACTTCTTAAGCAGACAGAATGACATAGTTAGACTGATGCTCTAAGAATATCAATTTGGCAGGTGTGTGGAGGATGAATTAGAGAGGGAGAGTGCCTGATATGGGAAGACAAAATAGGAAGCTAGGTCTGGATTAAGGTGGTTGTGGTGTGAATAAATAAAACTGGATGGATGTTAGAGATTTTGTAGGACTTGGCAAAGGAAGAAACATGGTGACTGAGGGAGAGTGAAGTTTTGATGATGATTCCAAGGTTACTAAACTGGTGCCTGGAAGAACTATAATGCTCCTTGCCAAAAATAGGGAAGTTAAGAGGAAAGGTAATTTTTAAGGAAAAGATCCTGATATCTCATTATCATAACAGGGTCATATATTGCTATCTTCAAAGTAGTCTCAGTAAATTGCAGAGGTAAACCAAGTAACACAGAATGAAACTTGCTAAAGAAGATTTCAGTATTTTAAGGCTGATGTAACAAAAATAAGTCACTGATAAAGCAGAGTGGAGAGGAATAAGATATAATGAGATTTCAAAGGTAGGAAGGGCCAGGGTATATAAAAGACTAAACAGAAGATTGCATATTTACATTAAAATATTTTACAATTATATCATGGAAGGAATAGGGAACTATGGGAGTTTATTGAGTAGCAGAATAATGTGTTCAGACCTATGCTTTAAGAATTTAACTTTTTTTATGGATATAATTACAAAGTGCTTTTCACACAAAGATTAACTTGTAAAATATTAATTGCTCAAGGGAAGGCTCAGATAATATGATGAAAATGACAGTTATACCCTCATTAATCTATTTGTTTGGTACCATACCAATCATACTACCAAATAATTATTTTATATTTCTAAAAAAGCTTAATAAAATTAATCTTAAAGAAAAAGAGTAAATATCAAGGGAATAAATGAAAAAAAATATAAATGAATATGGCCTAAGTACCAAATTTCAAACTATATTTCAAACTATTTTACAAAGAAGTCATGAAAAGATTCCAATACTGGCTAAGAAAAATGGTGGGTGGGTATAATAAAACAGGCACATAATATATAGTAGTAAATGAACACAGTTACCTAGTTTTTGGTAAACCCAAAGATCCAATCTTTTGGGGCAAGAACTCATTGTAGGATGGAAACTGAAGAAGTTTGTCAAAAACGAGGTATAGCAAACATCTTACATCCTATACAAAGATAAGGTATAAAAGGATATGTGATTAGACATAAAAAATAATATCATGAGTGAATTGGGGGAGAATGGAAAATTTTCCATCAGATCTTTGGATAAAGGAAGAATTTATGACTAAAAAAGATAGAGAAGACAACAGGAAGTAAAATGAATAATTTTGAATACATGAAACAAAAAAGATTTTGCACAAACAAAACCTATATAACAAAAATTAGAATGACAGTAGGAAACTGGGCTCAGGGAAATTACAGCATGTTTCTCTGATAAAGGCCTCATTTTTCAAACATATAGGAAACTGAGTTAAATTTATAAAAATATGAATCATTCTCAAATGACAAATGGTAAGAGGACATAAATAACAGTTTTCAAGAAAGAAATCAAATTTATAGTCAAATGAAGAAATGCTCTAAATCCTTATTGATGAATGAAATGCAAATTAAAACAACTCTAAGATACCATGAACACCTATAAGATTGGCTAACATGTCAAAAAAGAAAAAATGACAAATGCTAGAGGGTATATGGAAAAATTGGGATATTAATAGTGTTAACTAGTCCAAACATTCTAGGAAATGGCAAACCAGAGAACAATTCTAGAATAATGTTGAAAGGACTATAAAATTGTTCATTCTCTTTGACATAACAATGCCATTACCAGATCTGAAAAGTAAAAGCACAAATATTTATAGTACCTCTCTTTTTGTGGTGGCAAAGAAATTGGAATTGGAATTGGAATTGGAAATTGAAAATATGAACATAAGTTGGAGAATGGCTGAGTAAGCTGCAGTATATGATTGTAATAGAATATTATTGTGTTATAAGAAATGACAAGCAGGATAGTTTCAGAAAAACCTGGGAAGACAAAGGGAGGAGAATCAGGAGAACACTGTAACAGAAATATTGTAATGATGGTGAAAGACTTAGCTTCTCTGATCAATAGAGTGATTTAAGACAACTTTGAAGGATTTTTGATATTTATGGACAAATAGGTGGTTAGAGTTAGAGGTTAGAGTGCCAGGTCTGAACTCAGAAGACTCATCTTGTTGAGTTCAAATATAGCTTCAGAAACTTGCTAGCTGTGTGACCCTGGACAAGTCACTTAATCCTATCTTTTTAAAATTTTTTCATCTGTTATATGAATTGGAGAAAGAAATAATATAACACTTTATCTTTGCCAAGAAAACCACATAGTCCTGAAGAGTCAGATGTGATTGAAAAATGACTGAAATCAACATGATGAATAATGCTATCCATCTCCAGAGAGAGAACTGATGAATTCAGAGTGTAAATTGAAGCAATTTTTTTTCACTTTATTGATTTTTCTTGTTTTTTTTCCTGCAACATGGTGAATATGGAAACATGTTTTGCATGATATTACTTTTATAATTGACATCATAGTACTTGCCTTCTCAATGAACAGAATAGGAGTAGTAGGAGAAAAAGAAAATTTGGAATCCCAAATTAAAAAAAAAAGAATTTTGAAGACAACAAACATGCATACATGTTCTACTTTTAACATATATATACATATATATATATATATAATAAGTAGAAAAAGAATTTAGTTTGACAGCTAAGTAGAGAATGGACTGGAGTGGGGAGAGACTTGTGGAAGGCAGATCAACCATCAGACTATTAGAATAATCTAAGTATGAGGTAATTAAGACTTGCACCAGGGTGGTGGCAATGTCAGCAGAGAGAAGCAAGCACAAGAAGAGTCTGATGATGGTAGAAATGATAAGAACTGACAACTAATTGGATATGGGGAAAGAAATGAGGAGTTGATAGTGGCACATATTGAAAGCCTTAGTAACTGGGAAGACAATCGTACCCTCAACATAATAAGGAAATTAGGAAGAGGAATATGTTTTGGGGAAAAGATACCAAGTTCTCTGATCTAGGTTCTTAGCTTCTTCAATTCTTTCTAATCCTTTGAGACTAACTTTTAACAAATATTGAAATCACAATGCTACCTAAGGCAGCCTCATGGAGTGAATAGAGAGCCATTTTCTGACTCAAGAAAATCTGATTAAAGTTTTATTTCAGATACATGCTCAATGTATTACTCTGTGCAATTCACTTACATTAGGTAATTGAGTTGTAGAATGATTGCTTATCTGCATTGGGAGAAGGTATTCTTAGAGTTCCTTGTATCAGGGAAATCATAGAACTTGAGCCTCCCCAAAAGTCACCAAAACAAGGCTTCCTATTAGTTTCACAAAAGCACAACAGTTTCACACTCAAGGAACTTATGGATGATTTCAGTGATTTTTCACAATAGTCATATTCTTTTTTTTTCTCAAACATTTTTTTAATTTTATTTTTTAAATTTTATTTGCATAACATATGTGTGGGTAATTCTTCAACAATAACCCTTACATAGCTTTCCGTTACAAATTTTTCCCCCAACTCCCCACCCCTCCCCTAGATGGCAGGATATCCACTACATGTTAATTATGTTAAAATATTGGTAAATCGAATATATGTATACATATTTCCAAACTTGTCATTGTTGTGCAAGAAAAATCTTGTCTACACAAATGATATATCAGATAAAGGAAACACAATGTAAGCAAACATCAATCAAGGAGTATGAGAATGATATGTTGTGGTCCACATTTCACATCCCTCTCTCTGGGTGTATATGGCTTTCTTCAGTGAACAACTGGAGGTGGTTTGAAACATTTCATTGTTGAAGAGAGCCATGTCCATCAGAATTGATCGTCATATAGTACTGTTGTTGCCGTGTATAATGATCTCCTGGTTCTGCTCATTTCACTCAGCATCAGTTCATGTAAGTCTCTCCAGGCCTCTCTGAAATCATCTTGCTGGTCATTTCTCACAGAACAATAATATTCCATAATATTCATATACCATAATTTATTCAGCCATTCTCCGATTGAAGGGCATCTATTCAATTTCCAGTTGCTAGCCACCACAAAAAGGGCTGCCACAAACATTCTTGCACATGTGGGGCCTTTTCCTTCCTTTATGATTTCTTTGGGATATAAGCCCAATAGAAATGCTGCTGGGTCAAAGGGTATGCACAGTTTGATAACTTTTTGAACATAGCTCCAAATTGTTCTCCAGAATGGCTGTATCCGTTCACAGCTCCACCAACAATGCATCAGTGTCCCAGCCCTCCCACATCCCCTCCAACATTCATCATTAACTTTTCCTGTCATTTTAGCCAATCTGACAGGTGTGAAGTGGTATCTCAGGGTTGTCTTGATTTGCATTTCTCTGATCAATAGTGATTTGGAGCACCTTTTCATATGACTATAAATAGTTTTAATTTCATCCTCTGAAAATTGTCTGTTCATATCCTTTGACCATTTATTGATTGGAGAATGGCTTGAATTTTTATAAATATGAGACAATTCTCTATATATTTTAGATATGAGACCTTTATCAGAACCCTTAAATGTAAAGATGATTTCCCAATTTATTGCTTCCCTCCTAATCTTGTCTGCATTGATTTTGTTTGTACAAAAACTTTTTAACTTAATATAGTCAAAGTTATCTATCTGGTTTTCAATTAAGAGTTCCAGTTCTTCTTTGGACATAAATTTATTCCATCTCCATAGGTCTGAGAGGTAAACTATATTACATTCCTCTAATTTACTTATAGTATCACTCTTTATATCCAGATCATGAACCCATTTAGATCTTATCTTGGTATGTGGTGTTAGATGTGGGTCAAGCCCTAATTTCTTCCACACTAGTTTCCAGTTTTCCCAGCAGTTTTTGTCAATTAGTGAATACTTATCCCAAAAGCTGGGGTCTTTGGGTTTATCAAAAACCAAATTGCTATAGTTATTGCCTAGTTTGTCTTGTGATTCTATCCTATTCCACTGATCGACTACTCTATTTCTTAGCCAGTACCAAATGGTTTTGATGACCGTTGCTTTATAATATAGTTTTAGATCTGGTATAGCAAGTCCACCATCGTCAGCCTTTTTTTTTCATTAATCCCCTTGAAATTCTTGACCTTTTGTTTTTCCAAATGAACTTTGCTACTATTTTTTCTAGATCTGTAAGATAATTTCTTGGGAGTTTGATTGGTATGGCACTAAATAAATAAATTAGTTTGGGTAGTATTGTCATTTTTATTATATTCGCTCGTCCTACCCATGAGCATTTTAAGTTTTTCCAATTGACTAGGTCTGATTTGATTTGTGTGGAAAGTGTTTTGTAATTTAGTTCATATAGTTCCTGACTATCCCTTGGCAGATAAATTCCCAAATATTTTATACTATCAACAGTTATTTTGAATGGGATTTCTTTTTGTATCTCTTGCTGCTGAACTTTACAATAGTCATATTCTTACTGGCTGTCAGGAGATGAAACAAAAACAACCAAGGAAATAGCTTTGCCAGGGAACTGGAGAAGAGAAGATTATACTTAATTATATATAAAATATTATAACAAATTAAAGTATTTTGTTTCAGGGAGGGAAGTCCTATAAGATAAGCAAATATTCTTCAGAGTATTAGAGAAAGCCTTCCATTCTCTGCTTATAACCAGGAGTATATTTTCATATTAATTCATAGACTTCTGTTAGAAAGACTAATCACATAGGACCCAGCTCGTTGCTTTTTATCCACATTGTATGATGCGTGAATCTAAAACACTTAGAATTTAAGGATTTGTTAAGAACTAGACTTGTGAAAAGACTCTTTTCTTGCTGTTGATATAAAGGCTGTGAGATGGTATCATATCAAAAACAAAAGGAGGAATAGTTTACCTAATATGGATTGCTCCATACCACCCTGAGAAAACCTTATGGCTATTACAGGCTCCTGTATGTAGTAATGAGAGAGCAATGACATTATCCCTTATAAACACTGACCAATATTGAAACAAAAAGATCAATACAAATAGCCAAGGATCAAAATCACCACGACTCACACCTACCAAGTACTCCACAAACAGTTGCCAAGCACTGAAGCCTAGATCTAGAAAATGAATGAAGATATTTTTTTTTCACTACAGATAAATTTCTTTGGCTGTCAAGAGATGAAGGAGAAGGGAGTGAGCAAACAGCCTTCCCAGGGAACTGGGGAAGAAGAGAGGATTATGCTTAATAATAGATATATTTTTGCAGGCTCTTTCAGAATAATTTGTTGTCTTGTGGTTTTGGAGTGGTGGGCTTTTGTTGTCCTGGATCTCCCTGGGGCCTCACCATTAGATATCTCTCTCATTAGCACACAGCAGCACATCATTGGCCCCTGCAGACGTCCTCATTTCATACATCATTCACGACTTGCAACAATTACAAAATGGTAAATGACCTACCCAACAATTATACTAATAGATCTATTTTGATTTATTTTTGGAGAGCTGTTTGGGGGAAATGAGGTGGTTAAAGAGGAATAAGAGTACAGAAATAATGCACTTATTTTTTTAAGTGGGGAAATTGTAAGGAAAGAGAGAAAAACACACACACATACATAGAAATCACTTTTTGGTCACAGAGTAGTGTCACAATTTTTTAGTCCACTGAGGTTCAGGACCAGGATTGTATCTTTGAAATTACTGTTAATTGCAGGCCAACACCTTAATACTATACTTTCCCCCACTTCTCTTGCATCAGTGTAATTTGGATCCAACAAGGAGAGCTGAGGTCTTAAAAATAACTAGGCTTTCCTATTTCAAATATTAGAAGAGAAAATAAGAAGGAAAAGGTAAGAATTGTTTTTATTTAAAATTGACTGAGGACCAATGAGTTAGGTATTATATGAAGCATTAAATTGGACATTTATCACCATCGAAGGACTTAAAACCGAACATACATAATGCAAATAGAAATACATTCAAGATACACAAATTTAGTATCAGAAGATATATCAATTTATGCCATTACTATCTTTCACCATAAGTTGCTTTTAAAAGTTGTGTTTAAATAATTTTTCAGAAAGATTTTATCATATAGTCCTGCAAACTAGGACATTTTGGATCATGGTTACTCATTTTGTACACAGGGAATTTTTACAGATTTGACTAAGTCATTTTATCTCTTTGGTTTGCCACAAGGGGATAATATCCACCTAACCCATCAGAATTAATTTGCTGATGTGTGTCAAACACTTTAAGATTTAGTCTATATATCATGAATAAAATGGAAATTTATTACTTATGTGGTCTTTCTTCACTATAGAGGGCAAGACTTGATAATTGTGGCATCCATGTAGTCTGAATTATTTCAAGTTGACTCTAAATGAATCAATTAAAAAAATTGTATCCTTTGGGGGCAGCTAGGTGGCGCAGTGGTTGGAGCACCAGCCCTGAAGTCAGGAGGACCTGCCCTGAAGTCAGGAGGACCTGAGTTCAAATCTGGTCTCAGACACTTCCTAGCTGTGTGACCCTGGGCAAGTCACTTAACCCCAATTGCCTCAGCAAAAAGCAAAAAAAAAAAAAAATTATATCCTTTGTCTTTTACATCACCCACATTTCCCCACATATCACTTCTCTATCCCTTTCTCAAAAAGAGGGATGCTCAAAAACATCCATGATTTCATATATTTGGGAATCACCTCCAATGATACATGTAGCAGCCCATCTATGTCTTCCCATTCTATGCATGCCCAAGTACATCACATTTTCTCCTGACATTATGTTAGAGTAGTTTGGATGTCCAGTTTGCATGTTCATATCATCATATGATAAGCCCATCTTTTCTTATTATTATATAATTCCTTGATAATATCTTCTAGTCCTCTATTCTTGAGTTCATTATTGGTTATATATAGCAACCTACTTCCACTCACTATGTACTGGCAAAAGCATTTAGGTAATTCAGTAGATAAGAGTCTTCGGTCTGAAATCAGGAAGATTTGAATTCAGATTCAGCCCCAGACACTTATTAGTTGTTTGACTGGGCAAATCATACAAATACTGTCTTAGTTCCTCAAAAGCATGGTGGGGAAGATAATAGTACTTACCACATAGGATTGTTGTAAGGAACAATTGAAATATTCGCAAAGTACTTAGCAAAGTACCTGGAACATAGTAGGCTTTTAATAAATGTGTATTTGCCTCTTTTCCCCCATTGCTCCATTGTCTGCTATGTGCTAACTCGTTTTTAATTCCACAGAATTGATTGTATTCCATGTCCCGCTGTCATATAGCTCATTGGTATAATTAAGGTGATCATTTGGTTTTATCAGAAGCTTGGGGATAAAGAAGTTTTGTGATTTTCCAAAGGAAATTCAGCCCTCTCTTCTCCTTGTTAAACTCTGGACTCGTCATTTTTCATGTCCTTTTCTCTCAGATATAAATATTGATGAATACATTCTGTAGTTTGTCCATACAAATGCATGTTAACATTGTTTCTTCACCCATTAGGTCTTTCCTATGTGAATGGGCAAGCCAAACTAACATGAAGGATTTTTTTTTATTTCATCCAGGAAAGCCTGAAGTTTTCTAGAGCTTAATGCAATGAGCATGATTTCATCTATAAACAAAAGTATCTGGAAGATCTTATCATGTACCACTTTTCATTTTTTTTATAAATCACCTATTTTTCATGAAAATATCAGTGTTTTTTGCAAATGATATTGAATAGTGAACCATATTTACCAGTTCACAATTAATAAGAAGGTATAATTTATAGAAGAACCCATTGTATTTATTGTCAATTAAAAAAATGTAATGGGACAATAGGCCACTTTTCAGGATGTTTTATAAGGCGTTTCCCATCTATCCAAACACTGAGATCATAGAAGATTCCCTGAAAGATAAAGGAAAAGTAATAATTCTTTTCAACAACCTTATTATAAGAAACATCTGGTAATATGGCTAATATTTAAATATGTTTTTGCATGATTTCACACATGTAATTGATATCATTTTGCTTGCCTTCTTAGTAGGTGAAGGAGAGGAAGAAAGGGAGAGATTTTGGAATACATTGTAAAAAGAAAAGAATGTTCAATTTTTAAAATAGTGTTCACTGCAGAAGAGTTTATTCTCAATACATTGTTGCCTACTTTAAGTGATTGTGACTTTAAAAATGAATATTTAAAGTCATACTAAATTACATTTTTTCCCTGATGATATTGATATAAAGCTGGAAAGAAAGTCTTGGAGTAATTACTAAATTGTTTAGAAAAATTTCCTAAAATCCTCATTTGACACTGTTTAAATCATCAACTGCAATAACTTGATCATTCATTATCCAAAATAAAAAAATTAATCATTAAAAAAGAGATGTTAGATGATGCATAAACAGTGAAATATATCCACCAAAGATATTTCTCTTTGTAATGGAGATGTAGCACAAAATTTATATCAAAGAGGGATTTCCTGTGGATGGTCAGGTCCTGCAGATGCTGCTGTCTGCAGATAAATTGTGCTGATTACACTAAGGCACAGGACAAAGAATAATAGAGGTTAAAAAAAAGTTCAGTCAAAATTCCCAACACATCAATTAAATACAATATCATATACAGTGTCCCATAACCATAGTTTTCCACCTCAGCAAAGAAAGGAGAGAGATGCTAAACTCCTTTACTGGGGTTTAGTTTACATATTATGCTTTCCTAGTATTTAGTTTAAACTATTTAGTTATTCTTTTTTTCCTTTTTTTTAATTAATACTTTTTATTTGCAAAACATATGTATGGGTAATTCCTAAACATTAACCCTTACAAAGCTTTCTGTTACAAATTTTTCCCCCCTACTCCCCACCCCTCCCCTAAATGGCAGGATATCCACTACATGATAATTATGTTAGAATACTTAAGAAATTGAATATATGTATAGTTATTGCATCATTTTTGTGCAAGAGAAATCATATCTACAAGAAAGAATAATCTGATGAAGGAAATACAATGCAAGCAAACCTCAATAGAGAACATGAAAATGTTATGTTGTGGTCCACATTTCATATCCCTCTCTCTGGGTGTATATGGCTCTCTTCACCGAACAATTGGAACTGGTTTGAAGCATTTCATTGTTGAAGAGAGTGATGTCCATTAGAACTGATCCTCATATAGTATTGTTGTTGCTGTGAATAATGATCTCTTGGTTCTGCTCATTTCACTCAGCATTAGTTCATGAAAGTCTCTCCAGGCCTCTCTGAAATTGTCCTGCTGGTCGTTTCTTACAGAACAATAATATTCCATAACATTCATATACCATAATTTATTCAGCCACTCTCTAATTGATGGGCATCCATTCAATTTCCAGTTTCTAGCCACTATAAAAAGAGCTGCCACAAACATTCTTGCACATGTGGGGCCCTTTCCTTCTCTTATGATTTCTTTGGGATATAAGCCCAATAGAAACACTGCTGGGTCAAAGGGTATGCATAGTTTGATAACTTTTTTGAGCATAGCTCCAAATTGCTCTCCGGAATGGTTGGATCCATTCACAGGTCCACCAACAATGCATCAGTGTCCCAGTCTTCTCACATCCCCTCCAACATTTATCTTTATCTTTTCCTGTCATTTTAGCCAATCTGACAGGTGTGTAGTGGTACCTCAGAGTTGTCTTAATTTGCATTTCTCTGATCAATAGTGATTTGGAGCACCTTTTCATATGATTATAAATAGTTTTAATTTCATCATCTGAAAATTGTCAGTTCATATCCTTTGACCATTTATCAATTGGAGAATGGCTTGAATTCTTATAAATATGAGACAATTCTCTATATATCTTAGAGATGAGACCTTTATCAGTACCCTTAAATGTAAAGATGATTTCCCAATTTGATGCTTCCCTCCTAATCCTGTCTGCATTAGTTTTGTTTGTACAAAAACTTTTTAACTTAATATAATCAAAATTATCTATCTGGTGTTCAATTAAGAGTTCCAGATCTTCTTTGGACATAAATTTATTCCATCTCCACAGGTCTGAGAGGTAAACTACCCTATGTTCCTCTAATTTGGTTATAATATCACTCTTTATATCTAGATCATGAACCCATTTAGATCTTATCTTGGTGTGCGGTGTTAGGTGTGGGTCCAGCCTTAATTTCTTCCATGCTAGTTTCTAATTTTCCCAGCAGTTTTTGCCGAATAGTGAGTACTTATCCCAAAAGCTGGGGTCCTTGGATTTATCAAACACTAAATTGCTAACATTATTACCTAGCTTGTCCTGATATCCTATCCTATGCCACTGATCAACTGCTCTATTTCTCAGCCAGTACCAAATGGTTTTGATGACCGCTGCTTTATAATATAGTTTTAGATCTGGTACAGCAAGGCCACCTTCATGTGTCTTTTTTTTCATTAATTCCCTTGAAATTCTTGACCTTTTGCTCTTCCAAATGAACTTTGCTACTATTTTTTCTAGGTCTGTAAAATAATTTCTTGGGAGTTTGATTGGTATGGTGCTTATTTAGTTATTCTTAATCTTTGCATGTGGTAGGGTATATATATACATGTTATACATACACATCTACTTATACATATATATATATGTAGATATATACATATATCCAATGTATATGTTATGTATAATATACACACATATATACAAATATAAGTTCTGCTTATTTCCCCATGCATCAATTCATATGTCTTCCATGCACTGATTATTTTATCTAGATAGTTGTCAAGATCCCATTTTGTATTGTTATAACAAATACAAAGTCAAGGAAGTGTATACACTGATTGTTATTGATTGTAAGTCATTTAAAATAATCATCAAGAAAACCTATTAAGATGATGTTTGTCTTATTTACGGAAACAGTCAAGTCAATTCAACTGGAGAGCAAATAATTAGACATATATTATGTATAAGGTATAAGGGCAGCTAGGTGATATAATGGATAGAACACTAAGCTTTGAGAAGGAAGACCTGATTTCAAAATCCAACCTCAGACACTTACAAACTGGGTGACCTTGGGCAAGTCTTTTAAGACTTGCTTGCCTCAGTTTCTTCATCTGTAAAAATGAAGTGAAGAAGAAAATGGTGAATTACTCTAATATCTTTGCTAAGAAAACCCCAAATGGAATCACAGTCGGATATGACTGAAATGACTGAAGAACAACAATAACATGTGTAAGGTACAGTTTTAGGAAAGAAAAAAACAAACATGGAGATAGTGCCTGACCTCATGAAGCTTAAATTCTTCAAGAATTGAATTGTAATAACAGTAGTGAAATTGTCATTCATGAAGATTTTTTGTATAAAAAATGTGGCCCCATCTCAAATTTTGTTTTTGTTCAGTATTTTCAGTAATATGTGACTCTTCATGACACCATTTTGGGTTTTCTTGGCCAAGATACTGGAGTGGTTTGCCATTTACTTCTTCAGTTTAATTTATAAATAAGGAAACTGAGGTAAACAAGTTAAGTGACTTGCCCAGGGTCGCACAACTAGTTACTATAATACCAAGTAGTCATCACTATCTTTATTCATGATTTAAATAGAGCTGCCTCATTTTGAGGTACAGAAAGAATAATTACTAACATTTCCCATTTTCCATTTTTAAAAGTAACTTAAATACATTGTTCTATTTGATGAAAGTATGATTAACTTCATTTTATAAATGAGGAAAATAAGATTCACACAGTTTATGTAATGGATTTTTCTCTACACCATGGCAAAGCATAGTGTGTGAGAGAGCAGGTAGTTATGACTAGTTGATATCATAGTGGGATAGGAAAAATGGCCCAAAAACCACATTTAAAAAATTTTAACTAGATATTAAGGAAAACTCCTAGTCTGTGTGATAGTATATTCCTATTTTGTTCTCTTCATTGGCATATTTTTCCTAAGTAAATAAGCCAAGATGTTATTAACATGCTTATTATATACAATGGTGAAGAAATAGTCTTCTGCCAGTGAGATCAAGTTTGTTTTTTGGATGCCTGGCAATGATATATGTGAGGGTATATCTTTCCCTCTTACCAGCAACACTGCTTCCAGACATCTTTCCCCCCGCCCCCATCCCCATTCTTTCTTCTTTGGTCATTCAGCCTCCTTGGTGACCCTCACTCCTACAGAGTATATTTAAACTTTGCTTTCTTTGTAATCTCTGTTTCCTTGGATTCTGTTATGGTAACATCATGAGAGTTACTTAATGATTTTTTTTTCTTGAACTAGCCACCCATGTGAGATCAAGAATTTCATCATCTCATTCTCTCCTCAGTATCACTATTGTTATTTTTCTCTTTGAGCTAACACATCATTCTTCTTTCCTGCCCTAGGCTGGGTGTGCTGAACTCTGAGTAATGCTTCAAATAGGATGAAATGAGGTAGTGGGACCACTGTGCCAGAGTGAAATTCTTGTCCCTTCTAATCACTGCAGTTAAATAAGACACTTTGTTGAATATCTTATTAGGAAGCACTCTTAAAAAACACATTTAAAATGTAGCAGTGTGATTGAACAATCAGATTCTTGTAACTGGCTTCACAGTACACATCTCTACAATACACTGAAACAAATCCAAGGACTACAATTCGCTTTTCCAGCACATTCTCTTTTATTTTGAAAACCTCCTCCTGCTGCATTTTGGGGAGCCGAGAGTCTTAATTTGAGTATTATTTTTTAAATTTGATATTTCTCTACATTTTCTTTTGTTTGACAATCATCATGGAGTTAATCAGCTTCAGTTACTCAAACAGAATTCTATTAGATTTGCTAATCATGCAAAATACCCTTTTACAAAGCCATCCTGTGTTTTCGGTGTTTTGGGGGATTTTTTTTTTTTGATAATATTTTTTAAAGTGATGGCAATTTTACCTAAAAAGAAGTTTGAAACCAGCTTTGACCATTCAATTATTTGCTGATTCAATGTGGGTGCTTTCAAACTCTAGGCAGAGTGAAAAAATTTCACACTTTAGATACTTTCAAGTTCACAAAGATAACAAGGGTGACAGGAAGAGAATTAGTATACCACAAAAAGATCTGGTTGCTTTGGGAAGAATATCAGAAAAGGTCTATTCAATAGTCACTTTCTTTTTTCTAGGATAGACATATACATACATATACATATATAATATACATGTATTAAGAGATTACACATTTCTCAGACTACACAGTAGTATTCGTTTTTACAAATGCAAAATATGTTATTTACTTTTAAATTTCTATCCTAAGATAATGCCTTATTTATTTACTTATTCTTCCACTTTTGGGGTAAAAAGGAACCCAAAATATTTTTGTCCTTAGTTGAAGTATGCAATATAGAACGGAATAGCATATTGCTTTCTGTAGTTCAAATGACCTTCTGATAAGGCAATAAATCAACTGACTAAAAGGAATTCTTTTGCAAGGCATATCCAGAAAGTTAGACTGCATGTACAAGTTGTGTTTTATTTCCTACATAGGAGCTATGTTGCATTTGATTGTAAAGGAACAGTACTTGGCAGCTATTAAAAGAAGTAAGTTCTGGAAAAAAGAAAGAAAGAAAGAAAGAAAGAAAACACTGTGGGAAGGAAATAATGTGATTAACCACCAAATTTGGAATATGATCTTTATTGCCTAGGGGAAAAAAAGAGGCTGCTCATCTATACTCTGCAGTCAAACATTCATTTGTTTTGGGTGAATAGAAAGGAATTCTGGTTGTATATATCTTATGCTAACTTTATAATTAAGGGAAGCATGATAAAAAGTTGTACTAAACTCACACTTCTGCATGAATACAATATTATAGTACTTATTGTTGCACATAGAAATATTTATTTATATTTATATTAAGTTTTTGGAATTGGCACAGCCCATCTCCAGTCTCAAAAGGACTATAATTTTAAAGCCATTCATGTGTAGAACATGCTATTATCAAACCCATCTAGGTTACTGGAGAACAACTAATTTCTTTTCATATAGAAAATACTCGGAAAATAACTCAAATCTGATATCAACATAGTATTTCCTATAGACTTTCTTTTAGTTTGGTTCAGGCCATTAGTTTGGACTTCTAGGATTTGTCCAGGTTCTGGCTAATTCCTATCATCCTTTTAGTATGTTTTTTTTGGGGGGAGGGGTCATTTATTGCTTTTATGAAAAAGACTTGTGAGTGTTGAAATCTTTCAAAAGGTTACCATGTTTTCTTCTTGGATTCTTTTAAAATAAAATTACATGAACATCTAAAATTCTCTGTCCTTCACAAATTTATAGCAATATTGCTATTCCAAGTTTTAGTGGAAAAAAGCAATAATATAGATTATTTATTGAATATGCTAATATTATTTTGTAAGTTTTATAAATTAATAGCTGCTCAAATGATAAAAGTCCTTTCTTGGAATATAACAATTAGAAAACTAGCTTTAAAAAAAAAAACAAACCTTTCTTGACCTTACTTTGATATCCTATCACCCTACAACTGAACCTGGTACATATGCTATATTTAAGTTTCTTTATTTCTCCCTACCATCATTGGTTCCCAGAGCTACTTCATGATGCTATTTAAATAAAGTAATCTACTCCTATCTTTAAAAAAAAGTCTTTGCCACTGATGCCACATACAAATACCGTATGGACTAGCTCTGAGAGCCAAAGCAGGAAAAATCGCCAAAGGGTAAAAATAGTTCTTGATACGATGATATGCTGCTAAAAGCCACATGGTGTTTGGGTGCAGCATTTCACAGTCAAACAATCATAATTTCATGCCTAAAATGTGCATGTTATTTCAGGAAAATACAAAATCTGAGCATTGCACATTTGGTACAGAATGACCAGTGTGTGTTGCCGCTATAATGATTTCTTCCCCCCCCACACACACTCTTTGAATGTTTCATGCTGAGCTTTTTCATACAAGACTACCTAGGAATTGGGTACTGGGGATAAAAAGAAGGTAGGGTTGTATTTCAGTTTCATTGCATTTTACTAGTGACCATCCTGAAGCTAGGTAAAAACCCTCTCTTCTTTCTCTGAAATGGTAGAAAGGCTAAACTTAGTTGAATTTTCTATGGTTTCTGTTATGGCTTTTTAGTGAAGAACAGTTTCAAAGGGAATACCAATGTTAAGACTCCTGAAGGCCATACAATTTACCACATTAACCTCATTAAACCTCTGTGCAGGTTCTCCCAACTTCCCCTAACTCCAACAACAACAACAAAAACTTCCTAAAAGCCATGCTAGATTTAAGGTTATATTATTGGACTAAATCTATTGAAATCTCTAAGTCTGGAGCAAAAATCATTCATCCTTTCATGAAACCATAAGTAGATGCCAATTGTTGGAAAGTGGATTGTTTAGCAAATTGATCCAGATTCTAGTGAATATTTGGAAGGTATTATCAATACTGAGACATGTAAGATTGTTGGGGTCATATATGTGTGAATGAAAGGAAGAAGCCATGGGAAATAATGTCATAAAGAAACAAGACCCAAACTTTTAGAAGACCCCAAAAGAAAAAGGAAGGAGGAAACATATTTTTTTAAATTGTTGACTCAGAGAGTTGCAAAAGGGAATTTAGGAAAAACCAAATTAGAGCTGATTGAGTGGGGAAATCCATATGAGAAGCAAGATCAGCCTTAAGAGGTTTCCTCTGAATTCAGTAGGATGAGAGACTTCTCACAAAGAAACTGAATGAAGAATGAAATTTCTCAAGCCTGGAAAAGGGAGAAGAGAATAATTTGAGTCTGAATCCATGATATATCAATATACTGGAAAAGATTTTGGTGTTTATGAGAAGAGCATATTCATAGAGAACCTGAAAGAAGTAATCTGATGCCAAAAGGAAGTTAATTCACTTCTCCAACAACTTGAGGAGCTTTTAGAATAGAACATAGTCTAATCATGGAAAAGAAATAGTCAAGAGATTGACAGTGGATCAGCCATTAAGAATTCTGATTTTATAATTTTCTCTTAGGGTTGATTTTTTAATTACCTCCTATTGGTAAAATGACTTATATACTTAGTCCTTTTTCTTAGATACTGAACCAAGATGTATGTGTGTGTGTGTGTGTGTGTGTTATGTTTCCATGTGTATATATATATTATATATATGATGTGTGTTATACATATACATATATGCATATATACACACACACACCTCTCTCTCTCTCTCAGTATGTATATGTATTCCTCTCCATATTGTTGTTTATCCTTCATTTTCAAAGAGAATCAATGACATCACTTGTGATGTCTTCACTTGTGTAAGAATTGGATTTAAGCGAAGCAAAGTTGTGCAAAATCATCAGCCTCACTCTCTCTTTCTGAGTCTTCATAGTCCAAGGGCAGGACAAAACTCAAGACAACTGGCAATGGCCCAGGATTCAGTGGAGGGCCTTGGGGTCTTCAATGCCTGATCAAGTTCTAAGCATTCCAAAGCATCTGCTTCAGCCACATTCATGACCACTGAAATAAATTATTCTCATCTGCTCAGTTTACTGGGAAAAGAACTTCACATGCTTGGAGTTTAAATTTTCCTAATTCACTGACAGTTTTGAGGTCTTTAATTTATCCCTAAGACTGCCAAAATGGTTTCCCAGGTATTCTTGGAGTTTCAGGTGAGAATTGGGTGAAGGTGGAGGGCTCAGCAAGCCCTCATCCCAGAGGTGTAGTCCTCCCTAAACATCATATATACCTTTTGCATAAATATATATATATATATATACACACACACACAGAATATCCAAGATTTGTGTGTATATAATGTACATACATGTGTGTATATATGAAACACCTAATATACATATGCATATGTCTTTATATGTATGCATATAGAAGAATGTAGTGTAGTCAATGGTTTGAGTGTTAGCTATAAAATCAGGAAGTTGTTCAGTCATTGAGTCATGTCTGACTCCTTGTGACCCCATAGACCATACAATCTATGGAGATTTTTTGGCAAGGAGATTGGAGTGATTTTCCAATTCCTTCTTCACTGAATTAAGGCAAACAATTTAAGTGACTTGCCCAGGCTTACATAACTAGTGAGTATCTGAGGCCACATTTGAACTCAGGTTTTCCTGAATACAGGTCCAGTACTATCTATTAGACAATTTAGCTTCCCCAAACTCAGGAATATTTGTGGGTGCAAATCTAATCTTGTATCATTATTGACTTTATGACTCTGAGGAAATAACTTAATTTCTTTATTTTCTGTCTCCTTATATATAAAATATGCCTATTCAAAGCACATTTGTCATAAGATTGGGAGTTAATGGATGTAAAGTACTGGTTGAGTTGTTATAATCTTTCACATAATGCAATAGGATTTGTGATGATATATTTGTTTTATTATGCTTTTTGTGTCACTTCTAGCATACCAATCTAAGATGTTAACATAGTACAATCTACCTATGTCAACTATTGGTCTTTTCATTGTCATTTGGACAAATTATAATTTTGATTTTTCTGAGAACATGTTACATGGTTATCAGATATACAATATCCATAATATGGTGAATACTGGTATTAAGGAGACTACAGCAAAGAAAGTGATTTGCAATCCTAATTATGCTTGTCAACTGTAATATATATTTAATTGGTGAAAATTCAGGTGATGTAGAAAAATATTTTTTAAAGGAGGTAGACATTTTGAGGATGGGGGAACACCACTAAGAAAGCTGTGTCTTTCTGGGAGTCTGCTATCCTGTGGGTCATCTCTTCCAAAATCTTTCTGTTTTTTGCATCTGGAATTTTCTCTACTCCTAAACTCATACATTTTCTAAATGTATCCAGCTTTCCTCTCTCCCACAACTATTCATTGAAACTTTCAATGAATCTGAGGTGGGTGGCAAGAGAAGAAGAAAAGGCAATCTGGGAAAAGGATAAGTGAAAGTAAAAAGGTGTATAAGTTGAAAACAGTTTGTGCTCACATGTTCATTTAGCATTTGATGAGTTAGCCAGCAAAGCTAAAAGTTAACATATCTATCACAGTAGGCACTTAATAAATGCTTATTCATTAAATGCATGCCATTGTTAAAAATCACTACAAAATGATGGAAGAAATTCTTCCACTAGGAATTATACATTTTCTTTCATTTTCTGATCTAAATTATGACATGTAATAAGCCATTCTAGACTTTCAGAATTGAAAGCATTATTAGCTAAAATTCCTCATATTACAAATAAGGAAACAAAGATTTAAAAAAAGTTTAAATGCTTTGTCTAATGTCAAGTAGAGAGTAGCAGATTATTGTGTCTTGGGAATGGGGGTAAGTATGAACTGTATTGTGGATATGACAGAAGACCTGTAAAACTTAAAAAGTGCAATGACCTCTATTTTCCTCATGTTGAAATGAATAGGTGATATTGCTAGGATGAATGTGGAAAAAGTTTTTGGAAATTATGAAATATTGGAAAAAACACTGAAAGTCAGGGATATTGGTGGCATTTTCATTATTGTTTCTGATTGAAGTCAGAAACATAATTAAATAAAATGGGGAATATACTAAATTTCTATCATTTTCTTGAATCCTGCATTTGCAGATTAAATTTTCTGTTTGGTTCTGCTTTTTTTTTCAATAGAAAAGACTGAAAGTTTCTTACTTCATTGAAGATTGAATTCCTCCCCTGAAAGGTGATGCTGAATCTCATTGGGTAGTTAATTCTTGGTTGTAACCCCAAGTCCTTTGCAATCTAGAATATGGTATTCCAAATCCTCCAATCCTTTTTGTTGAAGCTGCCAGATTCTGGGTAATCCTGACTGTTGCTCCTTCATATTTTAATTGTTTTTGTCTGGCAACTTGCAGTATTTTTAACTTGAGATTATAGTTTTGAAGTTTTGCCATAATGTTCCTTGGGGTTTTCCTTTGCAGAAGTGATCAATGGATTCTTTCAAGGAGTATTTCTCTCTGTGTGATTAGAATATTGAGGAGGTTTCCTCAACGACTTCTTGTAGAAGGCTTTCTAGGCTCTTTTGGGTTATGGCATTCAGGTAGGCAAATAATTTTTAAATTGTCTCTTCTGAATCTATTTTCCAGGTCTACTATTTTGCCAATTAGATATTGAACATTTTCTTCCCCTTTTTCCTTCTTTTTAGTTTGTTTGATTAATTCTTACTGTCTCCCAAAGTCATTAGCTTCCATATTTACCCTGTTCTAACTTTTAATGTGTGATTTTCTTCAATTATCTTGGTATTTCTTTTCCCATTTGGTTTATTCTACTGTTTAAGGAATTGTTTTCTTTGAACAATTTTTTTCCATCCTTTTCCAAATTGTTGACTCTCTTATGCATATCTTTCATTTGTTTTCTCATTTTTTCTTCTGTCTCTCGTATTTGCCTTTTTAAGTCTTTTATGAGCATTTCCAAGAAGCCTTTTTGGGCTTGATCTCACTCTTTGAGATTTCTTCTGTGGACATTCTGTCCTCATCTCAGTTTGTGTTTTGGTCTGCCTTGTCAAAATTGTAAGTTTCTATGGTCAAGGTTCTTTTCTGTTTCTTGCTCATTTTCTTTCCTTTTCTTTTTGCATTTTCTCTTTTCTTTTTACTTTTATGGTGGAGCTCTGCTCCTAAATAAAAGGGGTGCTTTCTCAAGCTTCCTGTGCAGCTCTGAGCTTTGGCTTTGAGCACAGGAGTCCCTTGTGTTTGCAGGGGGTGGCTTTGCCTGTTCTTTTCAGGAAACTTTATAGTTTCCCAGTTTGCCTTTTGAGCTGGAACTAGAAGCTGCCCTTCCCCTTACTCCCAGATTGGCTCCTCTACTGAACTAGGAATGAGGGTCTTAGTTGCTGATTTGCTGTGATTAAAACCCTCTCACTGGCTTTCCAAGAAGCTGTTGGAGCTGGGCTGAATACTCTTTTTACCTCAGCGATGCTGACCTTTCTTGAAGTTTTTTCAGTCTATCTGGAGAGTGGTTTCATTTTGTCAGACTTGGTTTCATATGTTTTCTAAGAGAAATTGGAACAGTTCAAGCAGCTTCCTGACTTTATTCTGCCATCTTGGCTCCTAATTCAAGTCTTTGTTATTATCTTGCTATTCTTGTCATTAAGTAGAAATTTTTTGAATTTATGCAATTACCTATCAAAGGCTGGCAAAATGAGGGGCTGAGAATTATGGGTTTAAGAAGTTCTGTTGTGGAATAGCATACAGCCTAAAAAGTAGTGAATGATCCCAAAACCATGTGGGAACATGACCTGACCTGCACTAGAGTGGATAAGAGACATAAAATTAAGTCTACCTTAAAATAGTTGTTGTTAGGTCTACTGTATATCCTGAAAGTATATGAAAATAAACAATATAGGGAACAAAAAGAGATTCTGTTATGTCCCTCAGAATTTTTTCATAGACAAAGCACTCTTTTCCAGAACTAAGACTCTTTTTCTTTATTCCACTACTCCAATTAAAACATGTAAATAATAAACCAGCCAGAGTGAGCCAAGGAAGAAGCAGGCACCATGGATTTGGTGTTGGTAATTCCCTAGTATCTGTAAGCTCTCTGTTCCTTGGTTAGTTAGATGGATGTTAGCAAATTATGTTAGTGAATAAATAAAATTGTCTTTGATGAGATACAGGGAAGTCAATGAGAGTGAAGTGGATGACATACAGTGAATGATGATCCCAATGGAAAAACTCAACTAAGATGAAGAGCTCTTGTGCAAGGGGAGGGAAAGAGAAAATGAGAAAGAGAAAGAGAAAGAAAGAAGCATTTATATACCTTCTACTATATTTTAGATACTGTGCTGTTTTGCAAATATGATCTTATTTGATTTAAATAACAACTCTGCAAAGCAGGCATTGTCCATTTTATATCTGAAGAAACTGAGGAAAACAAAGGTCACAAAACTAGTGTCTGAGATAGAATTTGAGCTAAAATCTTTCTGACTCTGAGTTTAGCTCTGTCCACTTGCCTTTAGAGCTCAATATCACCCATTCAGTTCACATTTATTTAAGCTATCTTTATAAGAAAGAGAGAAAGATATGAGATAAAAGATAGTAGAGTGAAGGAGCTGTGGTACTGACTGAATGACAAAAGCCAGACTGTGGTGATTAATGGAGTATTGTCAATGTGGAGAGATTTCTGTAGTGCAAGGCTACAGAGCCATGTCCTTGACTCTGTTTTAATCAGTGTTTTTGTCACTGGGTTAGATGAAAGCATAGATGACATCTTATCAAATATATAGATGGCATTAAAATTGGTGGGATAACTAACATCCTAGGTGACAAAAATCAGTCTCCAAGACTATTTAGACAGACTGAAATAATGAGCCAAATTTAATGTAAAGAAATAAAATAAGAATGAATATAAATTTGCATGCTGAGCTTAAAAAAAAGTCCCTGAGAAGAGCAGGGAGAAGAGGCCCAGGAGCTATTCATATGAAAAAAGACTTAGAGGTTTAAGGGGATTGCAAAATCAACATGATTCAACAAAGTAGCATGGCACTCCCAAATGCTAGCAGGCATCTTGGGCTTCATTAATAGAAGAAGAATATCTGAAACAAGGGAATTATAACTCTATAATAGCCTGTCTTGTTAAAACATAAATGGATTGTTTTGTCCAATTCTGGGTACCACATTTTTAGGAAGAAGGCTGATGTTGCAGAGTATCAGCAAGAGAATCAGTTGAAGGAAAAATGAATGCTCAGATTGAAGAAAAGACTTGGGGGCTGAGTATCAAAGCTATCTTCAAATATTTAAAAGGATATAATGTGAAAGAGTGATTATATCTATTCTTCTTTGCCCTAGAGGGCATTCGTGGAAACAATGGGTAGAAAAGATAGGGAAATAGATTTCAACTTAATATAATGAAAAAAATTACTCACAATTAGAGTAGTCACAAAAAGGAATGAGCTGCCTAGGGAGGTAATGAGTTTCCTATCAGTAGAAGTCTTCAATCAATTGCCATATGAAAACTTATCAGGAATATTGTGGAATGGATTCTGTTCCTAGCCAAGTTTGAATTAGATGATTTCCGAATTCTAACTTTCATATTCAATATCTCTGTACTCATCTCTGTCTCTAATTAGGTAAAATAATGTCTGTAAAAATTCATATTCATTAATAAGACAAATCAAAGTTTTGTTTTTCTAGTTACAAAAGTTTCCCCTTATCTTTTTTCTCTCAGGTTTTGATGCAAGTCTCCTTTAGTGCATTTGAATATAATTTAACTTTTATTTTATTTTTAAAAAAAAACTCTTCACTTTTTCAGAAGTGAATTATATTAGTTTTCATTTTATTCATAGAGTAAATTGCAGTCATAATTTTTGTCTAAGAATCCCTTCTCATGACTTACCATTCAATCAGAATTACTATAGCCTCATCTCATTGATCTTTGAAGAACTAAGGCTAACTTGTGACAGCATCTAACCAGGCCAGGAATCTAAAGCAACTTTAACTACCTGGAGAATACATTGGATCACAGATCAAAGATTCACAGGTTTAAAGTTAGATCTAGCTATCTAATATAACTGACACCCAAAAGAGAAAACTGCAATCCCAGAGGGTAAAATGAGTTGCCAGCTGATTCGGAGGTAGCCAGTAACAGAGTGGGAATGTGATTTCAGTTCCAAAGCCTGAGAGATAGAGTAATGTAGTGAGAGATAGAGTGGAAAGAACCTTGAGTTAATAAAACCTGGATTCATATCTGATCTGAGATAATTACTATTTGTGTAACTTTAGGCAAGTCACTTAATCCCTTGGTGACTCACTTTTGTTGTTATTCAGTTAGTTCAGTTTTGTTCAGTTTTCAGTTGTGTCAAACACTTCATGATCTCTTTAAGGGTTTTCTTGTTAAAGATACCAAAATGATTTGACATTTCCTTCTTCAACTTATTTTACAGATGAGGAAACTGAGGCAAATAGGATTAAGTGACTTACTGTCACATGGCTAGAAAGTATCTGAGGTCAAATTTGAACTCAGGTCTTCCTGACTTCAGGCCTGGCTCTCTATCCATTGTATCACCTAGAAGGCTCAGTTTATTCATTTGTAAAATGAAGAAAATTGTGACATTCCACTCCAAAATATAAATAACAGATCAGTTCAAATACTAGAGTGGCAGAGCCAACAAAAGCTTAGAGAAAGACATTTCTTTTTCAGCCCCACTTAGGAGGCCCAAAGGAGTGATTTATGATACAGGGGTGGAGATTGGCCCAGAGCTCACCTGGAAGAAATACCAGTGTGGGGACAAAGTGGTAGGGATAGAAGCAGGGAGGGAACCTGGCAACTTGTTAGAAAGCCATTAAAGAGGGTGCTTGTGCTAGCACTAGATGAGGTGTGGTAATTCCATTGTCTATATCCACTTCTGGGTCACAACTCAAGGCTAGAAAAAAATAGAGAAAAAAAAAATCAGAGGCAGCAAGGGCCCAGAAGAGCAAATGTCCAAATGATCCAGTCCCAAATGATCAGGGACCCTTCCTAAATAAAGATTAGAGTGCAGATCAGGCAAGCAGTGGTCACACCTTTTCCCAGATCATACCATTTTAGAAGCAATGGAAACTCCCAAACAATAAAACAGTTCTCCTAACAGCAGTAGGAAAAAAGCCTGAAGCTTGAGATATTGCCCTTCCCCCCCACATGCTGGGAACAGAATCCAATTTTAACATAAAGCTCAAAATCAAGAAATAAAGTGGAAAATTAGAAAACAGTAGTAACAACAATAATAGTAACAACTAAATCTTACCTTATAAAAGTGCTATGGTGACAGGGGAAATCAAAACATAAAATTAGAAGAAGAAAGTTCTTCTTCTGATAAAGTTAAAACATCTATAAGCAAAGCCACAAAGCAAAATGAAAATTGAGCACAAGTTCTGCAACAATTCCTGGAAGAACTAAAAAAAAGTTCCAAAATTAAATGAGTTGTAGAAGTAAAATTAAATAAGTAAATGAGAATGAAGGAAGAAAATTAGAAAAAGATGCACAAAAACAACAGCTTAAAAAAGAATAAGCTAGGCAAGATTCTAGGAAGATGGCGGAGTAGGTTGGTAAATTTCAAGCTTTCCAGATTTCCCCCACAAATAGAACAAATTTGCACCTCAGGTGAACATAGACTAATGAAAAATCAAGAAGACTTGGGGCAGACCAGGGGTCCTCCAGGTATGAGAAGATCTGAAGAAATAACAGGAGGCAGAGGATTAACCAATGTAAAGTGCAAAAACCTTTGGGCTATCTTGGCAGAAACAAAAAGTGGGGACCCCTGGGCTACTGGATTTGACTGAAGCCTCAGCAGGAACCACAGAAACTTTAACCTCCTGGACTTTTTGTGGAGTTGGGGTCTGAATTCAGGAAAACTGATTAAACCTCAGCTGATTAGGAATGTCAGGCCCAGCTGTGTGCAGGGTCTCATACCTGGGAGAGAAGGAACCAGCACCCCCCTTGAATGCAGAGGCAGTAGGGGAGGGATACTGTTGACTGTGGGCACTGCTAGAGGGTAGAGCTCTTTCTTTGGAGTTCCAAGTCAGAGGGGAGAGCTGAACTGAAGCTTGACACACTATCTCTCCTCCTCTTCCCCGCCCCCCATGATTAGAAGTCCTTACACCAATACTTCTTATTAAAAAAAAAAAAGAAATAAAAAGAAGAAAGAACCCCACCAGAAAAACTTATATGGGTATAGTGAAGACCAAGGTTCATCTTCAGAGGAGGACCCTGAGGTAAAAAAAAAAAAAAAAAAAGCTTCTACCCCAAAGAGTAACATGAAATGAGTCTCTGCTTAGAGAGAATTTATAGAAAAACTCAATTTTTTTTAAAAATCAAATAAGAGACATTAAGGAAAAACAAACAAAAAAAAATCCAAAAAAATAAGAAGATAATGAGAAAAAAGTTAACCAACTAGAAAAGGAGATACAGAGCCTCAAAGATGAAACCAACTCTTAGAAAATTAAATTTGGGTAAAGAGAAGCTAGTGAAGCAATGAGAGACCAAGAAATAACAAAATAGATTATGAAGAAGGAAAAAATAGAACAGTATGTGAACCATCTTATAAGAAAAATGACAGATCTGGAGAACAGAACAAGAAGAGAAAATAAAATAATAATTGGACTCCCTGAAAGTTGTGACCAAAAAAGAACTTTGACACAATAATACAAGAAATAATCAAAGAAAATTGTCCTGGAGTTCTAGACCATGAGGGGAAAGTAAAAACAGAAAAAAAAAAATCCATACATTATCATCTCAACAAGATCCTTTCTAGAAAACACTTAGGAATAATATTGGCAACTTTTGAAATCTCAAGATCAAAGAGAAAATTTTGCAAGAAACAAGAAAAATAAATTAAAATATGCCAGACCTACAATTAGAATTGTATAGGACTTATTAGCAACCACAATAAAAGACCCCAGGTCCTGGAATCATATATACAGGAAATTAAAAGAACTAGACTTTCTCACATGAAGTATGACAAAAACGGCAAACATTAGAAGCAGAAAGTAAACTGGGGAAGAAAAACCAAACAAAATCAAATAAAAATATAGACTACATTTCAGAAAAAGCTAATCAAATGAATAGCTGCTGAATTTTAATTCATAAACTCTAATTGCAACTAAATAATTCACCATTTTTCATCCTTAGCTTCTGTACAATGATAATTATTATTCATACTGATGACCCTGAGTCACTAAAATCTCAAGTGCCTTCTGAATCATCAAAGGATTAAATTATTTCCAGTATAGTTTTAGTGTTAAGTGTATTTTAATTTATCTGACTTCTTTTAAAAATGAGTAATTTGTGATTCTGCCACTTAATGACAGTATGAAACTAGAGAAGCAATTTCATTCTTTTAGGTCTCAACTTTTTCAATAAAAAGTTCTTGGCTTAGAATACCTCTAAGATTCAAAATTTCAACCTTCTTCTGATTTAAAATATATATCATCCTATATAATTTCATAAGCTCTAATTAATCAGAAAAATCATTCTTCAAATATTCTGGATAAAGAGAACTTTGCCATATAATTTTTCATTACAACATTTTAGCAAAAATTAAAGGAATGAATTTCATATCACTTTAAAAATTTCATACATGGTACTATTCACATAGTGCCAAAGTTTTAGTACTTTGTAAATATCATACACTTCCAGAATAATTATTTTATACTCTCTACAGATTAGTTGAAATTATCAACAATAGTTATTTTGTAACTTGGAATTTTGAGATGTTGCATTAATGGGATAGTGTTACCACAGAGATCCCACAGAATTAAAAAGCAAAAATGAAATTGTATGCACAACCTGGTGGTGATTTAAGCTCTCAAACAAAGAGACTGGGGATACCTATAAAAGCTTTTCATATTCATCCTGCTTATTCATCTTTGCAATCTGTGTAACTCGTGCTTGTCAGTTTCATTTTGGTTTCTTAGATCTCTAGACCTGCCAAATCTGCTGCTTGCTACATGTGAATTCTGAAGAACAACTTAACTTTTTTGTTCCCTCCTTTACCATGACAACTATCTCAGCTTTTAATGAAATTTAAGCACAGATTTAACAAATCTTCTTTTGTATTAGGCTTAAGAATATTTTAAAAAATATGCATTTGAGGTCTCTATCAAAGGCCCTAAGTAGTTAAGTAGTAAGCACTTGTTACAGCAGGGTGTGCACTGTGTTTAATCTACACGTTGGGTCTCTAACTGCATATTATTTATGGTTACTTTCTTATTACAATTCTTAAGACACAGCCCTGATATTGACTTAAGTTATTTAGAAATGTTTCTCTTTGTTGCTTGCAGGCAATAAATTTTTCCCCCTACACCTTGGGCTTTTACAAAGTAAACTTCCCTTTGGGAACCAGATTTCTGGAGGGGTTGTTTACAATTTCTCCCTTGGACCTTAATATCTTGACAGAGGAGGAAAGGGCCTTGGGCCATAAACAGCTGACATCCTCCTCTCACCCTCCCTCCAATCTGTAGATACACACCTGTTAGCTGAACCTGTAAGTATAAAATGTACAGTCTTGGACAGATTCTCATGTTATTATCATACATATACACATATACAACATATAACATAAGATACATGTACTACATCTATATGCAAACACACATATATAAACACATACATATATAAACAGATTTATGTACATGCACATACACAGAAAAAATGGGGAAATCATTTTGCTATGATTTTTTTTTTTTAAAGAGCAAAGGGGAACTTAACTCCTGAGGAGTATATTCCCCTTTCAGTGTGCACATGTAACTCTCATTGACATTGATGGCACTTATGTAGATGCATGCAACATAAAACAGACCTTTTAACATTAAACATTAGATTTGAACTTCCCCTGAGATTGTTGGATAACAGAGAGGTTGTGAATGATGTATCTTTGTTGAATTTGATTCATCCATAAATCAGACCAGTATCATACTTTTACTAGAGTTCTTCCATATTATCCTTCTGGAAACCTAATACGGCTCACAGGCAAATCAAATTATATTTCACACTGAGCCTAAATACATTTACCAAAATGAGCTTTAAACAATTAAATGTGACACGTGATTTTTTTCTTCTCCTCCGTTAATCCAGTGGCCTAATAATTATCTCCTCTGGTTTAATATGACTTTTACTATAGTGTCAATTTCTTGAGGTCGGATTAGTTTTCTATTTTTCTTTATTTTTTGTGTTTAAGTACTGCCTGTTTACTTAACAATATTTGGCTTTGTCTAATGATATGTACAGAAGACAGTGCTAAGTGGAACATCAGCTGTTTACATCAGCTCTAACAATTAATGCATGTTAATTTTTAATTACACTGATTGTACTAGAGGCAGAATGTATGTTTTTTTCACAGAACAGATGTACTAGTCAGCTTTGCTGGTGAACATGCATATCGATTAGATGTTGATGCTGCCAGAATCTCAGCCAAGTCTGCTAAGAGCGTCGGCTTCTAATGTGCTCATAAGTTTATGGCGTAAAGTCCTGGTGGAGGCAATACAGCTCAGTGTTATATACTCTCATGTTTACAGATAATCACAAGATGTCTATTTTGTGGTTAGCAACCAATGACAGTTGAGGAAAAGTGAATAGGTAGAAGGATAGCCAAAGATGTCCTCAATTCCTTTCTCTGGAGTAGCTCTTTCTACAACTAGTCTGTTATTGCATACTTCTTCAATTTGATTTGACATGGGAAGATAGTTTTGCACTTTTTACCTACATATAGATTTCTCCCGGACAGAGCTACAATTAGTGCAGGCTAGCAGGGATTGTACTTCCAGAGTCTGATTTTAGAGGGAATTAGCAGCATAGGAAACCTCAAGCTTAGCACTTACTTAGCAAGAAGAGTTAAAATAGGAAAGTACCAGGTGATGAGATGGGATGAGCTTTACCTTGCTTTCTTTTGTCTGAGGGCATACTTCATCCTACTTGCTCAAGATGAAATTTGGGGGACTGGCCCTGAGTGTAAAAATTATCACTTCACAATTGTCTCCAATACAAAAAAAAATCAGAAAGTATTGTTTCACCTTCAGTGTATTTATCTATATCTCTGTGATTTTCTATCTTTGAGATTGAACTAGGTAATGCTTAGAAAGATCCAATGGCAGAATTCACTCTCTACAATTCAACAGATATTCAATGGTTAGAACTTGTGAGAACCTTTATAAGGAGAAAATGGGTGGGGTGGTTAGAGAGATAAAAATAAAAATAAACCTCTTTTTTCAAAACATCTAGAATGTATTTAGAGAAAGTATGGAAACTAACATACTCAAGAAAGTATGGATAGAGGGGGGATTGAAGGATGGATAGGCTCTGGATAGGTGGGAGAGGAAGAGACCATTCCAAGTATGAAGTAAGGTATGAGCAAAGAACATGGAGATGGAAATGACCATAGGTAGGTTTTGGAGGATGAGGAAGACCTGGGTTTAAAAAAAACAATGTGGGGCAGCTAGCTGGCACAGTGGATAGAGTACCAGTCTCTGAAGTCAGGAGAAACTGAGTTCAAAACTGGTCCCAGACACTTACTAGCTGTGAGACTCTAGACAAGTCAATTAACACCAATGTCCTTGCCAAAATAAATAAATAAAATTTCATTAAAAGCAAACAAAAAACAACATGCTGTTGAGTAAAGAGCTTGATTAGAGGGTTCTTGAATTCCTTAGAAGAAATAGGTATTTTGACAAGTTTTTCTTGTTTTCCTGCCGTTCTTTTCATAGACAGACAGAAATACACACACTCTCTCTCTCTCTCTCTCTCTCTCTCTCTCTCTCTCTCTCTCTCTC